>CM024244.1:59719463-60098536 GCA_013421045.1 Propylea japonica
CTAGAACGATATAAGAGCATAAAATGATGAGATTCGGCACTATGCCGTCACTTGTAAGCTGTCCAACTGAGTGCAGGTGAGGATTCGAAAGTACAGGTAGAGTGGGTACATTTTGGTCACATGTTTTTGTACGGCATTCTTACCATCGATTGAACCGTGAAAAATAATAAGAAAACGCGTAGCGCCGTAAAAAAATGTGGAGCCACAAAGTCAACATTTTTTTTTATTTTCCAACAATTCATTGGGTAAATTTGGTCATTTGATTTTGTACGGCATTTATGTCATACTACACTACTAGAAAAAACTAAGGGATCAAAAAAAAATTCCAATTTTTTCGGCCATTTTCAACATGCCGTAACTTTGAGAGAAATGGTCATACAAGAAATTTAAAAAAAGGAAATTGTAGCTCCAAGTGTCTTGTTTTTGGATTAGAATTCCAAAAATTTTAAGTTTCAGTGGTTTTCGAGTAATGATAGAAAAATCAGCAACAAAAAAATTCTCGAAATTTTACCACTTTTTTTTTCTTGTCTACGAGCGTGGACATTTTATTTTTGCATAATTGTTATAATGATGGGATACTTTGTTAATTCAGCTTCAATTTCTTTTTTCATTGACCTCAGTTCGTCCACTTCCCGCCGAGATATCGGTCTTCAAATGGAAAAGGATCCATTTGTCTTTGATTATCGATTTCTCAGCAACCAATGATCGCACAGAAAATTGAAGGAGGGTTTCAAGACCTTAAGTGAACTCCCATTAATGAACAACCATTGCTTATTCATAGAATTTTTTTTTCTTCATGTCGCATCAATATAAAAATTTAACAAAAAAGGGCTTTTGGTGGTTTCTTGGAAAATCTACCGCTGGATCGAAAATGTTGAGGAAACCAATAATGTTAAGTGTGACTTTCACAGTTCAATATGTTGATAAAATCCTTACGAAGATTCAATTCAATCCAGCGAGCCGTTTTTTTGTTTGACACGATTGAATTTTTGAAAAAAATAAGAATCACGTTTTTTGCTCTGAGAAGCTCATAATCTTCAAAAAAGGCAAAAAAGAATTTTCTCGAGCTTTTTCCACATTTTAATTGCAGATAGTACATAAATTTCAAAAAAGAAAAATAAAATAAACTAACAAATAAAATTTTATTAATTCAATAACGGATAAAACATGGATCCTTTTCCATTTGAAGACCGATATCTCGGCAAGAAGTGGACGTATTGAGGTCATTAAAAAAATAAAATAAAGCTGAATTGACAAAGTATCCTATCATTATAACGATTATGCAAAAATAAAATTTCCACGCTCCTAGACAAGAAAAAAAAGTGTTAAAATTTTGAGAATTTTTTGTTGCTGATTTTTTTATTATTACTCGAAAACCACTGGAACTTAAAATTTTTGAAGTTTTAATTCAAAAACTAGACACTTGGAGCTACAATTTCCTTTTTTTAAATTCCTTGTACGACCATTCCTCTCAAAGTTACGGCATGTCGAAAATTGCCGAAAAATTTGGAATTTTTTTTTGATCCTTTAATTTTTTCCAGTAGTGTATTTCAATGCTGCTTCTTATCCATTATTCCGCAACGCCGTACAAAAATCATGCGACAAGGGTAAAAAATCTAGGGTTGCAATCCCCTCTCTTTCCGTAGTCCAGGGGGTGATTTGACACAACACGAAATAAATTTATTTTGAAAGTATTTTATGCAAAGATAATATTTTTTCATATGCCGTACATTTTCGTTGGTCCAAAGGGGAAAAAAAGAAAGAATCCTTTTATTTGTCCTAATTTTCATAATCCTTTCGTGATTCTAGGTTCCTAGTTAGAAACTATGTTAAACATGGGTTTGTATACTATCCATTTATACCGAAATATGTACATATTGTCACTGATAATTCCAAAATACAACATATTTCGAGAAGTACTCATGTCACTGAAGTTTGCAGTACAAAATCATGTCTGCTAACTTCAGTGTCATGAGTACTTATCAAAAATATGATGTGTTTTGGAATTATCAATGACAACATGTCTGTATTTTGGTAGAAATGGATAGTATACAAACCCATATTCAACATAGGTTCTAACTAGGAACCTAGAATCACGAAAAGACTATGAAAATTAGGACAAATAAAAGAATATTTCCTTTTTTCCCCCTTGGACCAACGAAAATGTAGGTACGGCATATGAAAAAATATTATCTTTGCATATTATCTTTCAAAATTAATTAATTTCATGTTGTGTCAAATCACCCCCTGGACTACGGAAAGAGAGGGGATCGCAACCCTAGATTTTTCCCCTTGTCGCATGATTTTTGTACGGCGTTGCGGAATAACGGATTAGAAGCAGTATTGAAATAGTATGACACAGATGCCGTACAAAATCAAATGACCAAATTTACCCAGGGAATTCTCGGAAAATAAAAAAAATTTTTGACTTTGTGGATCCACATTTTTTTACGGCGCTACGCGTTTTCTTATTATTTTTCATGGATCAATCGATGGTGAGAATGCCGTACAAAAATATGTGACCAAAATGTACCCACTCTACCTGTACTTTCAAATTCTCACCTGCACTCAGTTGGACAGCTTACAAGTGACGGCATAGTGCTGAATCTTATTATTTTATGCTCCTATATCGTTTTAGATAGGTCATCTGGTGGTTCAAATGACCCATAATTTTTTCAACACGGGCCTGTAGTCTAATAAGATATCGATTCATTTGTCATTTTGAATGGGCGTACACTGTCTAACGAACATGAAATTATCTTCAAAAAAATTGGGAAAGGAAATGTAAAGTTTTGATATTTAGGTATCGTCATTCCAAAACTCATATTTTATGCGATTTTTATACGTAAATAATGACCAGTATTACCCCATTTGTGCGGGAAATTTTTGCCATCGCATCTTTTTATTTGTGATTTTTTTTTAATTTGAAGGCTTGCTCTAAAAAGTTTTTCCCAACTCGAGTGAATCGAACTTATTGTCCTGTTCAATTTTTCTTCTATTCGGACCCTATCCTTAAGCTGCCGCGATTCCCCCACTTCACCCTAAAAACATTCAATAATGAATGTGGAAATAATCATCGAACTGTACTTTCACGGTTGTTTATTATTGAATGTAACTAATGTTAGTTACTCTGACACGCTCAAAACTATTGTCAAAATTGCAAAAACTAATTTATTCACAACTTTCCATGACTAATTAATCATGCTCTAGTATCAATAGCGATATAGTACATAAATTTCCTAAATAAAATTCATCATTAATGATTTATATATTATATTTGATGTTTCATAAAAACTTGTTTGGCGAATACTTTCGCCATAGTGAAAGTTTCAACATTTAAAGCAGTAAATCAGACCAACTTCAAGAAATCCCAAACCCGAAATTTGACACAAAATGTAAACACATTCATAGCTGTCAGACTTCTTCTAGACGCTCCAGGAGTTGCTACCTTTATTCAATCAAACACATGGGAAAACATTCAAATTTGGAGAATTACAATAGACTACGATATTTTGTGAAATCTTGGTTTGGACTCCAATAATACTTTTACAGTTCGCAATAGTTGTGTGCGTGTCAGAGTGTGAAAATTTCACAAATCAAGATGAATTGGACATGATACTGATTTATGAAAAATGTGAATTGGGCTGCCCTTTCACGATTGTTCATTTTTGAATGTTACTAATGTCAGTTACTCTGACACGCACACAACTATTGTAAAAATTGCCAAAAATAAATTATTCTCATGTTTCCATGATTGATCAATCATGCTCTAATATCAATAGCGCTACAGTACATAAAGTTATAACATAAAAGTCATCATTAATGATATATATTATATTTAATGTATCATAAAACCTTGTGCGGATACTTTCGCCACGGTGGAACTTACAACGTTTTATGCAGTAAATCTCACCAAGTTCTAGAAATCCCATACCCGAAATTTTACACAAAAGTAAACACATCCAAAGCTTTCAGACTGTTTCAGACCTGGTGATCCATAATTAATGGTTGAAAAGAAGATAAACTAAGTCGTAACGCTCCAGAAGCCGCTGCCTTCATTCAATCAAACATTTCCAAAATAACGATGTTAAGACGGTTTTAATTGAACGTTAAGCTGCCATGGAATTCTTGCCATAATAATTAACCCAGCAATGATTTCCAAGACATTATTCGTTTTCCTCTGCGTCTTGCTTCCTTACGAGGTAAGAAATGATTTAGAAGTGATCAATTTTTTTCCTGCCAATCACGAAAAGCTTCAAAAAATAGCAAATTTAGGTTCTGAATTTTTAGACTTTTTCGTTGTTCTCATGTTAGCCATGATATTATTACGGAGAATGAGCAACTAGCACGAAAGTTGATATGTCATTCGAGAATACACTAAATGAAGTAAGAAAGCGTGTGCATAAGTATTAATATCATCGAAAAAAACCATTGGAAAATAGGACTTCAGAATCGTGATATTCTTCTCCTTACCACGCTTGCAATAAGAGTATTTTCTGCACACAGACTCTCTCATCTTGTAGCAAATTTATTGCATTTTCCGAATATGTGGTCAAGTTTGATGGGACTACAAGAAAAACTAAATAATGATCTGTTTAGAGAAACAACTTGAAATTTTTCGTCAAATCAAGATATGTTAAATTGAAGAATAACCGTCAACATTTCGACCATGTGTTATAATATGACATTTTTTGTTGCAAATCACTTTTATAATCACCTCTCGAAGTTTGTCCACTTTGAAAGTGTTCCATGTATTGTATTATGTTAGCTCTCAATTTATAAAAGAATAAAACCATCAATCACTGTCATAAATGACCTAGTTGATTAGATAACTAATATTTTCGCCGACCTCGAAATAAAAGGTGATTTTAATGTGTACGAAATTGAGCATCAATAGCCCATTTTAATGCTCAATTCATGCTATTTTAATGTGCAATCCTCATGGCAACCGTTCACAAAGTATTCAGAAGCATTACGAGAAATGTCAAAACTCTACCGGAACATATGTACATAGAAATTTTTTATGTCAAATGTCTCGTGCAAAATGAGAATGTATTTCAATCAAGAATTCATACACAATTCATATTGAGATCGTCGGAAAAATCTTGTTATCAACTCGGTTATTAATCGAGCGACTAATGGTCTCGAACTATTAATACATTAATATATCTCGACCATTAGTCGCTGTCTTTAATAACCTAGTTGATTAAATAACTATTTCAGGTGTATGGCGGTTACGACAGCATAGGAGATTTCAAAAGCCTCAATATAAATAATGCAGTGGTTTATCTACAGGAAAATCCTTTGTCCATCGTAACTATACTATCAGATATGAAAGGACATTTGCAACCTTTTATAGAAGGATTTTTCGGATATAACAGGCTGAGCATTGCTCAATTGGCAAACGAGACACTCCTAACTTTAAAACCCTTAGAAAGTGGCAGATTAAATGTGAAACAAAGCAAGTGCATGGAAGATAACAAAAAAATAATTGTCCTCATTTTAGCAGACGCAACTGCAGATTGGTATTGCATCAAATCTCATTTAATTGAACTGGTAGATCTTATTAATCCAATTTGGGCAACTTTATTTGAGTTCACTCTGGTACACCAAATCAATTGTACATTTGGTCCTTTTTGTCTCATGCAAAAGGGATTGCAGGTAGGAAAACTGTCAGGACAAATGTTGGGTCATGGTGCAAAGATCCTGAAGTTCATAACAAACCTTGTATTCGGTCTAAGATCGTGTCAACGAGATATCACACATTTCAGGGAAGCTGTGGATAAAGTTGTCTTTAATATGCATCAGATTTGTACCCGTATATATGCTTTATAATGCTTCTTTTGAAAATTTCATCAACAAAGTTTATACTGTGTTTGATTTTTCATTTTATACCTACACCTATACCTATACACCATCCATAACCTATTGTCCCGTAAAATCCAACCTGAAATCTAGCCATTACCATTTTAGGTTATAGGGGAACGTGGGGCAAGACAAGGTAGTTAAGGTTTAATGCTGCGTTCCCACGAGGCGTTAATCACGAAAGTTAACCACGCTAGTCAACTTTCGTTCGTGACACTCACGAAAGTGTGAATTTATAAAACGTTCACACGGTTGGGGGGTTCGTGACGTTCACGCCTCGCGTTTCGACTTAGTCACCATCACAGAACATGTCACCATCGAAACATCGATTATGAATGATCTAGTTGTTGAAAGTTGTGCTGTTAAGTTCGTTTTTTGCTACTATCTTAGCAAAAAAGCTGGAGTGCTTACAGGACACAATTAGAACGCATAGTCGTTAAACTTGCTTTCGTGAGGAACGGCGCACGACTCAAGCGTGGATAGATCAAACCTGTTTGATTTTCAGGCGTGATACCGTTCGTGAAGCCAAGATGTCATCACAGCAACGTGGAATTATTAATTTTAACGACAGTGAAACTACGCGTTCTTTGGAGTTATATTCGATGGAAAAGGTGTTATATGCACCTCTAATTTTGTTTTTGCACTAATTGCTAGTCTCATGTTAGTGTTAGATTTTGAAATTTTATTTGTAACACGCAATAAGAGGTATTCAAACTGAAATTCAGTCATTCGCAGTAGGTTTCTAAAATCTTCTGGAAAATTGCTTTGTAGTTCCATACTAACCAAGTTTGATGACGCTCCTAACATATTTCTTCGCTGTATCCATTCTCTAACCCAAAAACGTCTTTTTTTCGTTTTCTTGTAATTGTGTATTTCACGAAAGCGTGGTTCACTGTCGTGAATAACGCCTCGTGGGAACGCCGCATAATTGAGAATTAAACTGATATTTTCATGGTAAGAGTGACAGATTTTTTATTGAATTAACTACTACTGATGTAACAATTTCAATTTATTTTTCATTCCGGATCATAATTCTAAGTTCACAGTTGAAACCGTTCATTCGTTTATCATTTTCCGTTATTGATTAAACCGTTCGAACGTGAATTTAAATCAGAGGTATTGTGATTTTTTTCCGTTTCACTGAGTGAAAACAAACATTGAAACAAAGTTGATTATAATATGCACTTTCAAAAGTATTTCCTTCATCATATGCTTGCGAATTAATCAATTTTGCAACTTTTATAGTTACCAACAGTTGTGTGCGTGTCAGAGTAACTAACATTCAATATTGAATGCGAAAATAATGAACAACCGTGAAAATGATAACTTCACAAATCAAGAATAATCGGACATGATACTGATATATAGAAAATGCGAAAATAATAATCGGGCTGCCCATTCAAGATTGTTCATTACTCATTGAATGTTAGTTACTCGGGCCAGGGCCCCCGCTACCATGTGTGCAAAGTATGCAATGCGCCAAAATTCTGTTGTGTTTTGATTGTTTTATATTTTAGCCTACAAAGAAATATCTAGTTTTTGACTTCTAAAGGTGGACGCTCACTTGGACGAGACGAAGCGAAAAGTTGTTTTCCGCAGGCACGATTTGCACTGAATCAAATGGGTAGACGCTCACTTGGGAGGCGCGAAGCGAAGATCAGAATCGTTTGATTCAGTGCAAATCGTGCCTGCGGAAAACAACTTTTCGCTTCGTCTCGTCCAAGTGAGCGTCAACCTTAAAGCACCTCAGATGAAGGTTCCTTAAACGAATTTATGGAGCATGAAATTTTCGAATTTGTATCTTTCGAAATGTCTGAGATAATCCATTGGAACAGGCTTACTGGGACACCCAGTATATGAAGGAAACTAATATTTCTCACAAGTTTTTCATATTTTTGAACTGACGTTTAGGTTTGAAAATATGTAGTATTTTCGGATCAAAAAATGGATTCAAGATGACAATGGACCTCGAAAGATATTGAAATCAATTTCGATCTTTTACTTGTCACTAATTTATTTTTGATTTATTGAAATCCTTCCAAACTACCAGATAAATGTGTTTATTTCCGATTATTCAATCAAGTTTTTTGTATCTCACTTTCAATTTAATAATGTTCTCAAACTACACTACTGAAAAAAATTAAAGGATCAAAAAAAATTCCAAATTTTTCGGCAATTTTCGACATGCCGTAGCTTTGAGAGGAATGGTCGCACAAGGAATTTAAAAAGAGGAAATTGTAGCTCCAAGTGTCTAGTTTTTGGATTACAACTTCAAAACTTTAAAGTTTCAGTGGTTTTCGAGTAATTATAGAAAAATCAGCAACAGAAAATTTCTCAAAATTTTTCCACTTTTTTTTCTTGTCTTCGAGCGTGGAAATTTTATTTTTGCATAATCGTTATAATGATAGGATACTTTGTTAATTCAGCTTTAATTTATTTTTTTATTGACCTCAATACGTCCACTTCTCGCCGAGATATCGGTCTTCAAATGGAAAAGGATCCATGTTTTATCCGTTATTGAATTAATAAAAATTTTATTTGTTAGTTTATTTTATTTTTCTTTTTTTGAAATGTATGTACTATCTGCAATTTAAATATGGAAAAATCTCGAAAAAATTCTCGTTTGCCTTTTTTAAGATTATGAGCTTCTCAGAGCAAAAAGCCTGATCCTTATTTTTTTCAAAAATTCAATCGAGTCAAACAAAAATGGCTCGCTGGATTGAGTTGACTCTTCGTAAGGATTTTATCAACATATTGGACTGTGAAAGTCACACTTAACTTTATTGGTTTCCTAAACATTTTCGATCCAGCGGTAGATTTTCCAAGAAACCACCAAAAGCCCTTTTTTTGTTAAATTTTTATATTGATGCGACATGAAGAAAAAAAATTTCTATAAATAAGCAATGGTTGTTCATTAATCGGAGTTAATTTAAGGTCTTGAAACTCTCCTTCAATTTTCTGTGCGATCATTGGTTGCTGAGAAATCGATAATCAAAGACAAATGGATCCTTTTCCATTTGAAAACCGATATCTCGGCGAGAAATGGATTTATTGAGGTCAATGAAGAAATAAGTTGAAGCTGAAGTAACAAAGTATCCCATCATTATAACGATTATGCAAAAATAAAATTTCCACGCTCGTAGACAAGAAAAAAAAAGTGGTTAAATTTCAAGAATTTTTTTGTTGCTGATTTTTTTATAAATACTCGAAAACAACTGAAACTTAAAATTTTTGAAGTTCTAATCCAAAAACTAGACACTTGGAGCTACAATTTCCTTTTTTTAAATTCCTTGTACGGCCATTCCTCTCAAAGTTACGGCATGTTGAAAATGACAGAAAAAATTGGAATATTTTTTTGATCCGTTAATTTTTTCCAGAAGTGTATTTTGCTGCTGAACAATCTTCAAATCTTTTTGCCTTGTGACTATTCCTCGTATACAAGATAACAAGAACAATTTGTAATATTATGATAAATTTTAACGACAACTTAAACTCCGATCAATCAATCATACTAGGTTTTTGCGCTTCACTAATTTTAATTGCAGAAATAAAACAATAATTTTCAATACGTTCCTAGTAGTTGAACAAATTGCAACATTTAAGTATCGAATGTTATTATGAATTTCAATGCAAAAAATCGAAATTTTTTTTCGTCCAATGCTTTTGTCGTTATATCCGTAAATCATGATAAGCAGATGGATAACTTTGGTTATTTTCACAGTGATTATTTGTGAGGTAAATTATGACTTTTTGACGATAAAATTAGTTCGTGAAGTTGTGATGATATTTAGCGGTTTTGCTGGTTTTTGAGCAATTGGTTACTTTCCTTATTTTTTGTGCGAATCGATGTCAATTGAACATTCATTACTTCGATAGTTATTGTCCTAGAAAGCTAAAATTTCCGGTTCTAAATACCAATGTATTGTGTATCATTTGCTTATAACAAAATATGTTTGGAATTATACAGGGTCCTGAGAAACCCGATGCATTACGGCGAGAATCAAAAACCATAAAAGTGGGGATTAAATGCCCCATATATGATCAAATATACTGAAATAGAATTAAATTTTAGCAATGGGAGCAAGGTTTCATACCAATGGGAATATACATATTAATTTTATATTAGTTTTTTATAACATATCAAAGAAAATGCTTTTGTACAAAAATATTCAGGAATCTAGGAGTAATCTACAAATGCTTCAGCACTTTTTGATACATTTTTATTATTTTAGATCTATAGAGCAGTGTTTCTTGCTCAAGAAACCACAGTTTCAATAACTTTGTACAGGGTGATTCACTCTTCGTGGTAACCTAATTTCACTAGAAAAGGGATGAATATTTTTTTATTCTATTGACGGTACTTGGTACAAGTCACTGTTGACTCGAGATATGCGTTAAAGTTGGAGAAAATAATTTAGACGCCAGTCGTCGCACCGCTATCAAAAAGTTTTTCCCAAGGAACATACCTTTTTATTGTATCTATCCGAAGATAATTTATTTCTGAATGTTTCTTCTGAACACCATTTTTTATATTCCTTACCGTCAGCGACCTGCAGCGTGTTTTATGTTAATTCTATTCAATTTTTTTTTTGTATTGTGGCAGTATGCCTCGATTTAGACATAGATATGATTGTGCTCCTCAAAATCGAAGAGACTTTGAAGCAAACTATTTCAAAATCGTTATATTATTCAAATATTATATTTAAGAACATCAAACATATTTTTAATAATAAATGCAACATGTCAAATCATATGTTCCATATAGCTGCCATTATGATCCATAAGGTGAATGTACCAATTATCGACACTATAGTGGAAACTTGGGAATTTAGGTACCTACAAAGTTTTTCGGATAGTCAACAAATGTTCTTTCACACGAAAAGCCAGTTTTACACTCATTGTACCTTTAACTTCAAAAAACAAAAACGAAATCGTTAACAGAAAGTTGTGATATTTAAAAAAAATTCAAATCAAGTTGAAAGTCAGATGTCCCAATTATCGACAGCTCTGGAATTGAAATTACCAATTATCGACACACATGAGGACCAATTATCGACACTGTGAAATCAAGAAGAATAAAGAGTTGTATGGATAAGAGAAAAATAAATATTCAATCAGATCGATAAATTCAATTAATGAAATCGTGAAATCTGATAGAATAACATATACAGGGTGTTCCAGAATAACGTTACCAAATGCCAAAAGGGACTTCTCAACTTATTTTAAGAAGAAAAGTTTATACAAACATGGGTCCGAAACGGCTTTGTTACCGAGAGACCGGATATCAAAATTCAAGAAAAAAAAATTTTTCTTTATATTTTTAAATTGACTATTGCTATCGTTTTAAAATTTGGTGTACGCTAAACTCATTCAAGGTGCTCTGTGAAAATTGAGAATAGATTAAAAATTTCAAGTCAGAGTCGTTGAATTTGGCAGTTTCTTAGTGGATTTTCACCTATTTTCTTGACGAAGTAGCTTTAGTCATGAAAGATCCACATTTCGCGACGTGAAACATCCATTTCACCAGCAATAGTTCATCCTCCTCTATCTGCCTTTCATAATGTGGTTCTGGTAACATCGAATTGTTTGGAAGTTCTTAGAGCAGGCATTACGTTTTTCACATCCGTGACATTTTATTATTCGGAATAGACTGAAAAATTAACGAAACCAATAATCGATAATGTAATGCACTCGTCATCGACATCTGCGAAAAAGTATGAAATAATATCATAAGAGTTTGTCATCATTTGCTGTCGGTTTGTTTGGACTGAAACTTTGATCATTTTCGGTCAAAATGAAAAAAATGAAAATAAATTGTTGATAGGGCTCACCAATTCCACAAAAAAATACATTGAAAAGTCATGTCGAGGTGCCCTATGATCGGCAAAAATTTAACCATTATTCGACATAGAATTGAACCTATTATCGACATTGAAATATTTCATTTTCTAATTGGAAAATTTGAAGAAAATCATTATGTCAATAATTGGTACATAATAAATAATGAATGAATCGCATACAATAAAGTTACTTTTGTTCCGAAAAAAGAAGTATACAGGGTGTTTCATTGGGAAAGGGAAATACTTCACAGGTGCATAGGTGGCACCAAGACGGTTCTAGAGATACCCCATTTATTGGGTCTCACTGTCTTCATAGCCGAGATACAGGGTGTTTTATGAATTTTGCCCGTTTATTTCTGAGGCCGTACCAAACGAACCACCCGGTATATTTTCCTCATATTTAGCAAATATATTCCTAATTGAGAGCCCAAACATATCATGCAATAACCGCCTCGAAAATCCAGGTCCGTGTTAACAAAAAATTATGAATCGTTTGAATCCTCGAAACAACACCCTGTACATCGGAATTTTGAAAATCTGTTTTAATATTCGAAAACACCACTAAAAACTAAACTGAGACGTATACTTCAAATTTTCGCGCAGAAAGTTTTATTGCACAAATTTTCAAGGTAAAAGTGAAGTTTTTAGGAACTTGGATACCCGAAAGTGTTTTGAAGTGACTTTAACAATGAATTATCAACAATATTGAATACATAATTATTTCAACATTACTTTGTAATTCATTCCCACATTGGTTTCCTTTTTATAGCCGTATACTTGAAAATCCAGATCCGGGTTAACGAAAATTATGAATGGTTTGAATCCTCGAAACAACACCCTGTACATCGGAATTTTGAAAATCTGTTTTAATATTCGAAAACACCACTAAAAACTGAACTGAGACGTAGACTTCAAATTTTCGCGCAGATAGTTTCAATGCACAAATTTTCAACGTAAAAGAGAAGTTTTTAAGAACTAAGATACCTGAAAGTGGTTTGAAGTGACTTTTAACAATGAATTATCAATAATATTGAATCCATAATTATTTCAACATTACTTTGTAATTCATTTCCACATTAGTTTTCATTTATTGAGAAGTGAGTTGCATCATAACGTATAATAATTATGGATTTCAATATTTTGATAATTCATTGTTAAAAGTCACTACAAACCACTTTCAGGTATCCAAGTTCTAAAAAACTTCACTTTTACGTTGAAAATTTGTGAATTGAAACTATCTGCGCGAAAATTTGAAGTGTACGTGTCAGTTCAGTTTTTAGTTTTTTTTTCGAATTTTAAAACAGATTTTCAAAATTCTGATGTACAGGGTGTTGTTTCAAAGATTCAAACGATTCATAATTTTCGTTAACCCGGACCTGGATTTTAAAGTATACAGCTATAAAAAAGAAAACCAATGTGAAAATGAATTGCGGAGTAATGTTGAAATAATTATGGATTCAATATTGTTGATAATTCATTGTTAAAGTCACTTCAAACCACTTTCGGGTATCCAAGTTCCTAAAAATTTCACTTTTACCTTGAAAATTTGTGCAGTAGAACTTTCTGCGCGAAAATTTGAAGTATACGTCTCAGTTTAGTTTTTAGTGGTCTTTTCGAATTTTAAAAAAGATTTTCAAAATTCCGATGTAAAGGGTGTTGTTTCGAGGATTCAAACGATTCAAAATTTTTTGTTAACCCGGACCTGGATTTTCGAGGCGGTTATTGCATGATATGTTTGGGCTCTCAATTAGGAACATATTTGCCAAATATGAAGAAAATATACCAGGTGGTTCGTCTGGTACGGCCTCAGAAATAAACGGGCAAAATTCATAAAACACCCTGTATCTCGGCTACGAAGACAGTGAGACCCAATAAATGGGGTACCTCTAGAACCGTCTTGGTGCCACCTATGCACCTGTGAAGTATTTCCCTTTCCCAATGAAACACCCTGTATAAGCTCCGGGAAGTATTTCAAATAACACCACACTTTACCCAATTACCGACACTTGTGTCGATGAATGGGGATGGTCGTGTTTTAGATGTACTTATTATCGACACCCTTTTTTTAAAGAAAATATCACAGAAAAATTTATTTCATTGATAAAACTGAAATCATCAAATCATATGAAAGTGTGTTAATGTACAAAAAAACTTATATCACTTGAATCTTGCGAGTTTGCTTGGATATGATGAGGAGGCTTTTCGTACTGAATTGGTAACAAATAGGCTGTAAACTCGGTTGGGGCTGAAACTCAACTGAATGAGGGCACATTTTGCACTGAGGATACTCAGAAAAAATCGGGATAATATTCAGATATGCTGAAAAAACTATAAGTTACATATTCGCGAAGAAAATAATTCTATGGCTGGTCCCGAAACATTAATATATGGAAAAGAAATGAAAAGTGTCGATAATTGGGGCACTGTCGATAATTGGTACATTTACCTTACATAAATTATATACTTTCTTTAGTTCATTATGAGTTACTTCGTCCAAGTGAACCTTGATGTTTTGGCCAAAGTAACTTAGGTATAATAGAATGAGGAAAATATATAATCTATGTATGGATCAAAATGGCCGGTATATAGAACATATCATTTGACATGTTTCATGTGTTATAAAAAAATGTTTATTGTTGTAAAGGGGCCCACTCACTAAGAAGGAAAAATGAGCAGTTAAGTATCTGTACGTTTGCTGTAACGCAAACGTGTGCATTCATATTTCCCACACACATACACTTTTGCGTGTTGGTTTGGATGTGCGACAAGCGTGAGATGACGTCGAAAAAAGATCTGATGTTAATGGCAGTGGCGTGTGTTGTTATTAAGGAAAAAATGTCCAAGGTATAAATATCGAACCCGACACTGTGTTGCTAAACATATGAAACGTTCAGAGACTTAATTGTTGCCCATAAACGGTCGTTTTTGGTCATTCTTCCACGTACGGTGAAGAATGCACACGCCACACGACGGAGATGATTGCGCATTCCAAATTTACGCCATAAACACGATACACAAACACCGGTATGCCGACGCGCATCGAGAGTGACGTCACTGGGAACATTTCCATAGCATTTGCAAGATAGAAGTGTTAGAACTCGAGAGAATTGATTAAAATTTTTGTATCCTAATATTCTCCCAATGACGTAGATGCTCGCGCCGGACGAGTTTAGACCACGAATCTGGCATACCGGTGTTTGTGTATCGTGGCCATACACACACTGTTTTATCTGTACCCCGTACAACGCGCATTCAAGTCTTCGCGCTTCAATCTTAGTGAGTGGGCCCTTTTAGATATGCTATTTGATGAGTATGTCACAATACAGATAGAAGAAATGAAATAGAATTAACATAAAACAAGCTGCAGGTCGCTGACGGTAAGAAAAAGATGAGAAATGAAATTCAGAAGAAACATTCAGAATACAATTATCTTTCGAATGACACAATGAAAACAGTATGATCCTGGAGAAAATTTTTTCTCCTACTTATTGGAACATCTCAAATCAACATTGACTCGTACTAAATACTGTCGACATAATAAAAAAATATTCATCCTCTTTCGAGAAAGAGTATGTTACCAAGATAAGTGAATCGCCCTGTACTTCTCGTTCTTCGTGAAGGTCTTAGGTAACATCGACCGTGTGTTATAAAGGGTTTTCCAATAGGGGGTGTTATTTTGATATTCAAAGAAAAAGGCCATTTTCCAATATAAATGATGATTTTATTAAAAAGAAGAAGCTTGCCGTTAATAGTGGAAAATAACATCAGCCAAATGACCACCACGACCACGCTTACAAGACCATATCGTTTTACTGAAATTTTCCTAACCAAATCGCAAAGTGGCTGCCCTATGTCCTCGATATCCTCACGAATCCTATCTTCGAGGTCTTGAATCGACGCTAGACTATTGGCATAGACCTTCTCTTTCACGTTTCCCCAAAGGAAGATCGATTGTTTCGTTGCTTGTGTGGCACGTAGCGCCATCTTGTTGAAAATAAACGTTGTCCAGATCAATACTATCTAATTTCGGTCAAAAAAATCATTAATCATTTCTCGATAGCGCAATCCATTCACCGTAACTGTTGCTTTTGCCTCATTTTCGAAAAAGTAAGGTCTAATGACTCCGCCGGACCATAAACCGCACCAAACAGTCACACGTTGAGGATAAAGAGGCTTTTCAACAATAACTCTTGGTTTTCCGAGCCTCAGATGTGACAATTTTGCTTGTTGAAATGGACCTCAACACAAGATGATTTTTCGATGGAATTCCGGATCATTTTCATGCATTTCAACGACCCAATCAGCAAAGACATGACGTTGTTGATGATCGGCCGGCTTGAGTTCTTGTGTTAACTAAACTTTATAAGCATTAAGACCCAAATCTTTATGCAAAATACGATGCAATGACGTTTGTGGAATGCCTTATTCCAAAGAACGACGAGAAAAGGACAAACCTGGGTTTTCCTCAACACCTCCAGCTACAGCAGCAATATTCTCCGCTGTTCTTTAGCGACGTGCACAGGTTAGATTATTCACATCACTAACTTGTTCCAACAGTTCGAATTTCTCACAAGGTGCTTCACGACGACCCAAAAATGTTCGAATTTTACGAACCGTTTCTGCCAAATTTTCACCATTTTTATAGTGAATTTTAATAATGTTAATGCATTCTTGAAGTGGGTATCGTTCCATTTTAATTAATGGCGTAGTTTTCACTTGTCAAATGTCAAAAAATTGCAGCTTCAAACATGACATCCACCGAAATAGCGGGCTATTCAAAATAACACATCTTATTGGAAAACTCTTCACTACATATTTGTAAATGAAGTGATATTCAATATTCTCACCATCAGGTCTCATTTTTTACAGGTTTCCTGTTTCCGTGACAATGACAACTTCACAGGATTGGAGGACTTCGGAAAAGTAATAAATAGCAGTCTAGTATTATTACTGCAAGAAAACCCACAGTTTCTTGAAAAGGTCATCAGTAATTTGATAGCGGACCTCAAAGCTTTTTTCGTCAGCAACTTCGGTTATAACAGGTTAATCTTGTCAAATCTAGTAGACAAGACTCTCAATGACATGCAACTTATCATTCCTGCTGACAAAATGAGCAAATGGGACTACTCATGTATTGCAAGGAACAAGTTTATCTTATTTTTCCTAGTAAGAGAAGCAACTTTAGACGCTACATGCCTTGAGAACCAGGTTAGGATTGCTTCGAAAAGTGTGGCTAACATTTATGAAAAAATTGTTGAACTCAAAGGTCTACATGGAGTTAATTGCACAATGGGCGTTTTTTGCCGTGCTACGAAAGGTTTTTCTTGGGCTTCAATTGGTGCTGCACTATCTACAAACTTTCTTGATTTGGGGATTACAGCCTTCGACTTTTTCTCGGCAGTGAGAAGATGTCAGAAGAATGTTGGGTCGCTATCAGAAGTTTTTGATCTAACTATTGAAAATATTAAATTGTGTTTGTCACTGAATGTATAAATTCGAGAATAAAATAACGTTAATAGTATTTTCTGTATTTTTAATTTTGTGTGCTTGTTCTTGAGGGATCACCTTGTCTTTCAGTGAACAAGACTCTCAAGGATATACAACTAATCATTCCTACGAACAATATGAGCAAATGGGACTACTCATGTATTGCAAGAAAAGAATAAATCTTATTTTTCCTAGTGAGAGGAGCAACTATATATGCTACATGCCTTGAGAACCAGGTTAGGATTGCTTCGAAAAGTGTGGCTTAAATTTATGAAAGAAATGTTGAACTCAAAGGTCTACATGGAGTTAATTGCTCAATGGATGTTTTTTGCCGAGCCACGAAAGGTTTCTCTTGGGCTTCAATTGGTGCTACACTATCTACAAACTTTCTTGATTTGGGCATTACAGACTTCGACTTTTCCTCGGCAGTGAGAAGATGTCAGAGGAATGTTGGGTCGCTTTCAGAAGTTTTTGGTCTAACTATAGAAAATATTAGATTGTGTTCGTCACTGAATGTATAAATTAGATAATGAAATAACGTTAATAGTATTTCCTGTATGTTTCATTTTGTGTGCTTGTTCTTCGGGGAACAGCTTGTCTTCAAGTAGACAAGACTCTCAAGGACATACAACTATTCATTCCTGCGGACAAAAGAGCCATTGGGGCTACTCATGTATTGCACGAAGCAAATATATCTTATTTTTCCTAGCGAGAGAAGCAACTTTAGACGCTACATGTCTAGAGAACCAGGTTAGGATTGCTTCGAAATGTGTGGCTAACATTTATGAAAAAATTGTCGAACTCAAAGGGCTACACGGAGTTAATTGCTCAGTGGGTGTTTTTTGCCTAGCCACGAAAGGTTTCTCTGGGGCTTCAATTGGTGCTGCACTATCTACAAACTTTCTTTATTTGGGTATTACAGCCTTCGACTTCTTCTCGGCAGTGAGAAGATGTCAGAAGAATGTTGGGTCGCTATCAGAAGTTTTTGATCTAACTATAGAAAATATTAAATTGTGTTTGTCACTGAATAAATGAATTCGAGAATAAAATAACGTTAATAATATTTCCTGTATTTTTCATTTTGTGTGATTTTTCTTGAGGGAACACCTTGTCTTTTAGTGAACAAGACTCTCAAGGACATACAACTAATCATTCCTATGAACAGTATGAGCAAATGGGACTTCTCATGTATTGCAAGAAACGAATAAATCTTATTTTTCCTAGTGAGAGGAGCAACTGTAGATGCTACATGCCTTGAGAACCAGGTTAGGATTGCTTCGAAAAGTGTGGCTAACATTTATGAAAAATTTGTTGAACTCAAAAGGTCTACATGGAGGTAATTGCTCAGTGGGCGTTTTTTGCCGTTCTACGAAAGGTTTTTCTGGGGCTTCAATTGGTGCTGCACTATCTACAGACTTTCTTGATTTGGGTATTACAGCCTTTGACTTCTTCTCGGCAGTGAGAAGATGTCAGAAGAATGCTGGGTCATTAACAGAAGTTTTCGATCTAACTATAGAAAATATTAAATTGTGTTTGTCACTGAAAATATGAATTCGGGAATAAAATTACGTTAATAGTATTTCCTGTATTTTTTCATTTTGTGTGCTCCTTCTTGAGGGAAAAGCTTGTCTTCTAGTAGACAAGACTGTCAAGGACATACAACTAATCATTCCTGCTGACAAAATGAGCAAGTTAAAGTACACATGTATTGCAAGAAACAAATATATCTTATTTTTCCAATGAGAGAAGCAACTTTAGACGCTACATGCCTTTACAAACCCTCTTGATTTGGATATTACAGCCTTCCACTTCTTCTCAGCAGTGAGAAGATGTCAGAAGAATGTTGAGTCGTTAACAGAAGTTTTTGATCTAACTATAGAGAATATCAGACTGTGTTTGTCATTGAAAATATAATTTCGCAAATAGAATAACGTCAACAGTATTCCTTGTATTCTTTCAATTTGTGTGCTTCTTCTTGAGAGAACAGCTTGTCTTCTAGTGGACAAGACTCTCAATGACAATGGGATTACTCATGTATTTCATGAAACAAATATATCTTATTTTTTTCTAGTGAGAGGAGCATATTTAGACGCTACATGCCTTGAGAACCAGGTTAGGATTGCTTCGAAAAGTGTGGCTAACATTTATGAAAAAATTGTTGAACTCAAAGATCTCGTTCTTGAGGAGAAGCTTGTCTCCTAATGTACAAGACTCTCAAGGACTTACAATTAATCATTGCTGCGGACAAAATGAGCAAATGGGACTACTCATATATCGCAAGAAACAAATATATCTTATTTTTCCTAGTGAGAGTGAGAGAAGCAATTGTATTCGCTAAAAGTCTTGAGAACCAGGTTAGAATTGCTTCGAAAAGTGTGGCTACATGAAGTTAATTGTTTCTTGGGTGTTTTATACCATGCCACGAAAAGTTTCTCCTGGGCTTCTATTGGAGCTGCATTATCTAGAAACCTTCTTGATTTGGGTGTTATAGATGTTGTTCTTTTCGGAAGTTATCACGTAGTTATCTACGTAGTCGGCCATATGGAATCACTCAAATAAATTGAGAATAATCATAACTTATTAGCCTTATTTATATCAACCAGAAGATACCGAAAAATTCAATTCAGTTGGAAAACTATCCGGAATAAATAATTAGTGTAAAGGAAAACTGCCATTCATTTTTCATTTCGAATCGAATGCTGTAAAATAAATGTGGGGTTGCCAATTGAAAATCTTGAAATATTTAAATTTTAAGTTTCACATTTTCGGATCAAAATATCCGAAGAACCTTACGATATTTCGAAATACTGAATAAACCACATGAATGCATGACATCTCTACTACGAGACTGCTGAGTTTGGTTCCGTTGGCGAAGAAAATAATAGAGATATTGCATTTCCAAACTTGCAATGCAGATGTAAAAAAATTAAAGAGTTTTTGCATAACTCCGCAACAGTGCATGTCAGAGAATTTTTTTAGTAGGTTATACTGCGAAATTTGTATTGATACCGATACATAAATAAAAATTTAGGTAGTTGAATTTGAAATGAAAAGATAAATAAGCGTTTAAGATAGACTTGGTAACACTGTAGACTTGAAAATATTTTAGGCGAAGAGTTAGTTCCTTCATCCTCAAGGCTCCACCTTAAATTTCAGAACGAAATATTCTCTAGTTCTCCAAGAACGTCATATAGGCCAACTTAAAAGGAAAACCCTGTACCTAAATAAATGCAGAATCTCAGCAAAATCGGAATAATATTCTGGAAATTATTCGAAAAATGACATATGTAAAAAATAAATGATAAAATTCTATGATACGATCCTCTTGAAATCTCGCATGTACATTAATTTCACTCGAATCGCGGATATCGTCGTATGGAAATATCAAGATTCTTTTCAATATTCCAATTGAGTTTTCTATGGCCCCAAAACTTTGCATGAAAATTCATTATACCTATCAGTTTTCATTCACAAAATAAATTCAACCCGAATCGGATATCCTGTTATGGAAATATAAAGATTCTTCCTTTCAACAATCCAATTGAATTTTCTATGGTTATGTGTTCACTATGACCACAAAATTTCGAATGATGCTTAATAATCATGAGCATCTTGCATGCGGCCGCAAATTTCATTACGATTGGTTTCGTTTTGTCTCAGATATTAAGGAACAAAATTTTAAATGGCCATACTTTATAGAACATCCCGTATTCGATTTGGCAGGTTAACGAACTCAACCGAGGCATTTAGTAACAGAACTCACCTTGAAAATCTCAAGTCTATAGGACAATCCCTTAGAAAGTTATCGTACTAACGAAAGGACGGACGGCCCCACGGACAGAATTGAATTCGACCACAGATTCGTCATCAGGCAGTCGAACCTTATCGTTTGAGACCATTTTCGGCTCAAAATTCGAAAATTTTGGACATTTGGACATTGGACATTTGGACAAAACGATATAGCACTCGTTTAGGTAGAACTAGCTCTCAAAATGGCAGTAAAAATTATACAACAATCTTTACAAGTCGTTATCTTTCAGATTTCTGACAATATTGCCTTGAAACATTCGCGATATTAACTGTTAATAATAGATTTGATCGGTTTTAACAGAATAACTGATTTCTCGAATCATTAATAAGATCTATTTCACAGTTAATCACATCTACCTAAAGAAAAATGTATTATTTCGAACATTATCGTGTAACGAGGAAGATTAGTTTCAGAAAATTGATTTTTCCATGACACGAAAAGTGAAATTTGACACAGTCAAAGTAGTTGGGGGGTTGTTACCATGTCTTTTTATTGTAATGCTATTTTCACAAAGTGCAGATGCAACCCTTGTGAGTATCTTTATTTATAAAAATTTGGGTAAAGCCCCTGAGAGGGAGCTTTTGAGCGCTCGTTTATTAGTGGAGCAATAAGACAATTACCTCAAATCTTAATATGGGACTTGAAATTGATAGCAGATAAATAAATGCAGAATATCAGCACGTTCGGAATTATACTTTGGAAATTATTTAAAAAAACCAATAATCAAAATGAATTAAATTCTCTGGTTCGAAGATGCGATCCTCTTGAAATCTTGCATAAACATTCAGTATATCAGTCTTGATTCACGAAATAAATTTCACTGGAATAGGATATCATGTATTGATTTTTCTATTGTTCTGTTAACACTATATCCACAAAATTCATCATGAAATCAATATATTAGCATTCATTCACAAAAGAAATTTCACTGGAATCAGATATCCTGTTATGGAAATATAAAGATTCTTTTTTTCAATATTTCAATTATGGCCACAAAATTTTGTATGAACATTCAGTATAATAATACGAGTACTCATTCACAAAATGAATTTCACTGTAATCGGAGACCTTTTTATGAAAATATGAAGTTTCTTTTTTTCAATATTCCAATTGAATTTTTTATGGTTCTGTGTACACCATGGCCACGAAATTTTGCATGGTGCTTACTATGAGCATCTTGCATGTGGCCGCAAAATTTATTTCGATTGGTTTCGTGTCTGAAATATTGAGAAACAAAACTTTTGAAGGGCCATATTTCATTAAACACCTTGGGCGTTATGGCTGGTTAACGAATTTAACCGAGGCATTTGAGAACCAACTCACCCTGAAAAGTCTCTAGGACAATCCCTCTGGAAATTATTGTGCTAACGACCGGACGGCTGGCCCTACAGACAGAATTGAATTTGATCACAGATTCGTCATGAGGGAGTAGAACCCTATTGTTGGACTCCATTTTCGGCTCAAAAATCGAAAATAACCGATATTTGCGCAAAATGTTTAAGTAGAAAGAGCGCTCTGAAAGGTAAATATGTGTCATATTATACAGGGCTATCCACTAATAACTACACTAAATTCATGGTCAAAATGGTTGATATCAAAAGGAGCCAGAATCTTTTTTTATTAAACTGAAGACTAAATGATAGTCGTGTCTGACATTCAGGGTGATTTATTGAGTTTAGCAGAACTCATTCAAATTTGGCAGGTATTTACATATCAAACCATCAAATGTTTGAATGAACCATTTTATAAAAAGAGAGATCCCAGGAAATTTAGTTATTCCTTCTATAATTTTTGACCTTGACCTCCGCAACTTTTGCATTTGATGATGGGATATCATCGTCCCTGATACTTTCCTTACCTCTTTTGTTGAGAACCGAAAGGCAGATATTCCTTTAGGAGATGTTCTGGAGTTTTCCCCTCTTCTACACAGAATCGGCACTCATATTTTTCGATCACACCCAGTCTCCTGATAGTCCAAGATCCCAGAGCGATAAGACACAACTTATTTTCACATAAATGAAACCTCATGTTCTCAGTAGTGTTTTATGTGCTCAGAATACCTGCGCGCTTGTGGAGCTTGCCGAGTGACACCTGGGCAGGTACCAGGTGTGAAAGGTAACTAAAATTAATATTTACCTAACTTAAATTTTCATAGCTGATTTTTAAATATATTTTGTAGAGTGTTATTACAAAGTTATACCATAAGCGTCAGACACTTTTCGTGGGCCAGTACTTTTGTCAGACGCTTTAAAGCTCTACAAAAAATAAATTAACTTAACTTATTTTTACATGTCTGACATTTAAATATGTTGTTCAGACAATTGTTACGAAGTTATATTTAATTAGTCAGACAAAATTGATTGACCAAACACCCCCTAAACAGCAAAATTACTCTGCCGTCAGTATGAGGGCGAAAGCATTATAGGTGCGTTTCGGAGCGAGCAAAGATAAGGGACGACCATCTTTGGGAGCGAGTTAGACGGTCTTACTAACTCAGTTCCCCTTCTCTCATTCGTGTAATTCTTCTGTGTATTGTGTATGTGTCCTTTGGGTACAACCTAATAGTATACAGTATAGTTTGGATCTGTGAGACCACATTTTTTGTTGTTTGATAATATCGATTATATTACGACTACTTGTTAAGCTTTTTAAAGCTATTCCAAGCTTGATGTGTTTCGACGTTTAGTATTTGCCATTAAAAATGGCATATACAGCATCCTGGCTCAAAGATTCAACTATCCGAACACATTTATCATTGGTTTTTCGTTTCTTGTTACTTCCCGCAATAAGAGTCGAATAAAACTGGGATAGGTCTTCTGGCACTGAAATTTCACCATTTTCATTTTCAAGGTCCTCTACGGATAAATTATTGGGCAATTTTTTTTTATCAACTTTTAACACTGTTTTCTTAATATTAAAGCAGCTTTATTAATAATGTCCTGATCCTTTATGATTTCTAATAACTCCTCATCAATTACAGAAATATTTTTTGGAGCAAGTAGCTTTTTGTTTTGACACATCATAAACTTAATCTCCTTCGAAAATGTTTTGGTTATTTTACTCTCCAAGTTTTGAGGAGTAAAATTGCCCATAATATTTTTAGAGTTATCTATTTTGTCGTCGAATAATTCTAAATAATATCTGTGGAGATAGGTGAGAAAATAACATCGACCTTTTTCGATGACATTTTGCTGAATAAAATTGCAAATTTCATCAAAAACAGCTTGATGGTGTTGACGAAGATCATGCCAAGACGTTTGAACAGTATTCTTCGTTGACGATATTTGATATAAATATTCCAATTGACATTTTTGGTGAAAATAGATTGTTGACTCTAGTAGGACATCTTGCACTTTTTCTATAAATTCCGCGGAGTCTTCTTCATTTAATTTTTAAAAAAAATTATATTCATTGCACGTATGCAATGGGAGTCTTTTTAATTTATGTCATTATCGTCATTATTTATATTATTTTCAAATAAAACTTGATTGGTAGACAAATGAAAATCATTTTCACCTGCCACACAAGAATCTCCAGAATTACAAGACACCGGTTCAACTGATTCAAATTCAATACCTAGATCGACATTTGGCTCAGATATTACAAAAGGTTCAAGAGTAGCACTAGCTGAAATTGAGTTGGACACTAAATCTGAATCGGCAACAGTAGAATTATTTTGTTCAGTTGAGGTAGATGCTGTGGATGGATCACTAATGTACCTACTTGTACTACTAGGTAAAATTGATGTCGATGCAACAAATGGTTTGTCAACAATGCTCGGAGAACTTTATTTTTACTGATTTTAGTTTTTTCTGGAATCTCAGAATAATATTTTTTGGGCAGAGCAGTAAAATTTTTATAGCATTCCCGATGATAACCTTTATCATATAAATCTTCAGGTAAAACTACGTCTTTAAATTTTAAGTTATGTGTCACTCGCTGTTGTAAAATAATTTTACACTTTTTTAATGTTATCTCGGTAAATAATATTAATTTATCACTAGAATATTCAGAAAATGTACACGTTAATTTTGCTGTTTCTGTTTCTTTCATGATTTTCACGTTAATAAGTAAAGTAAATAACTCACAAATCACACGACGTAAACAACAAAAACATGTGGTCTCACAGTTCCAAACTATACTGTATACTATTAGGTTGTACCCAAAGGACACATACACAATACACAGAAGAATTACACGAATGAGAGAAGGGGAACTGAGTTAGTAAGACCGTCTCCCAAAGATTAAGGTCGTCCCTTATCTTTGCTCGCTCCGAAACGCACCTATAATGCTTTCGCCCTCATACTCACGGCAGAATAATTTTGCTGTTTAGGGGGTGTTTGGTCAATCAATTTTGTCTGACGAATTAAATATAACTTCGTAACAATTGTCTGAACAACATATTTAAATGTCAGACATGTAAAAATAAGTTAAGTTAATTTATTTTTTGTAGAGCTTTAAAGCGTCTGACAAAAGTACTGGCCCACGAAAAGTGTCTGACGCTTATGGTATAACTTTATAATAACACTCTACAAAATATATTTAAAAATCAGCTATGAAAATTTAAGTTAGGTAACTATTAATTTTAGTTACCTTTCACACCTGGTACCTGCCCAGGTCTCACTCGGCAAGCTCCACAAGCGCGCAGGTATTCTGAGCACATAAGACACTACTGAGAACATGAGGTTTCATTTATGTGAAAATAAGTTGTGTCTTATCGCTCTGGGATCTTACTCTATGAGGTGTTTCCCGAGACGGCAGTGACCATAGAGAAATTCTTTGAGAATGTGCATTCATCTTGAAGTCCAGGAGAGTTCGGGATCTTTCCGAATTGAACGTTCAGACAACTATATGGGACTATTTTATGTGTTTTCCCCATGCCAGAAAATGGTTCTGGTTCCATGAAAAGAGTTGATGATGTCTTTCTTGATATTCACAAATTTCGTTCGAGTTTTTTCCAGGATAGTTCGTATACACAGAGCCCTTTTATATCTGCAAAAAAACTATTATCGGAAACGATGAATTACTAGCTCGTTCAATATACAGGGTGTCTATTTTTAAAGTGGACAAACTTCGAGGGGTGATTATACAAGTGATTTGCAACAAAAAATGTCATAAAGCACATGGTCGAAATGTTGACGGTTATTCTTCAATATAACTAATATAAGGCATGTTCCAACTCACGAAATAACCGTTCAATGATCGTTCATGGACCGTCAGGATTCTGCGTAATGTATAAAAATGTGTTCATTTTATTCATTGCGCTGAATCCTAACGATTCATAGATTGTCACTGAACGGTTATTTCGTGAATTGGAACAAACCTTTAACATTTCTTGATTTCACGAAAAATTTCAAGTTTTTTCTCCAGAAAGATCATTATTCAGTTTTCCTTATAGTCTCATCAAATTCAACCACATAGACGGAAGGAGCAATAAATTTGCTACAAGTCTGTGTGCAGAAAGCACCCTTATTGCAGTGGTAAGCAGAAGAATATCGCGATTCGGAAAATAACAAAATCAGTCCTATTTTTCCTATGATTTTTTCGAGGAAATATTAATAATTATGCACACACTTTTTCTTCAGTAAAAAATACTGTACCTTATATTGAATCTAAATTCTAAATTCACTTTATTTTGAAGCTTTTCGTGATTGAATCTTAGTGTAATTTTAAGGAAATCTGTTATCTGAGACCAGACTTACATTTTGGAGGTGGTACCTAAATAATTCAGTAGTGGGGGGCTATAGGATATTAAGGTCTTATGTGGCCACTTTCACGAATCAGGTGTGATTAATTTATGAAACAACCATGTATGGCAGAGAAAAACACTCATGTGACTATTGTTTCTCATTTCCCACAAGAGGTTGGCAGTCATGAGAGGAGAACTTTTCGGACCAGGTGCCGTATTCTCGACAAGTGATAGCCCAAAACGTATACGAACTTCATTGCGCGGTGTGCATTTTTGCAGGTAAAACAGGGACTCGCGCAATGAAGTTCGTATACGTTTTCGAATATCACTTCTCGAGAATACGGCACCAGTTATACTTACCGATCACTTTGATGCTGAAGAATTCGTCAGATTAATCCAGAGCAACTTGACAGACATGTTCGATGAAATGCACCTGTCTAACAGATAAAATGTCGTGTTTCAAATGAATGGCTGCCCAGCACATAATAGTCGTAAAGTCAAGATCTATTTAATGAGTAAATTGCTATACAATGGATTGGAAGATACGGTCAGATGGCCACCGAAGAGCCTCGATTTTGAGCCTTTGGATTTTTATGTCAAGAATATTGTAAAAGAGAAAGTATATCCAATTCACTTTCAGACTCGGAAGGATCTCATCAACAGAATAAAATTGTGTTATGCATAAATGCGTCAGAAACGCTATGAACTTTGTAGAGTTGTAGTTTCAGTACGAAAACGATGTGTCAAATGTAATGAAGAAGAATGTTTCTTTCTTCGTTATTATTTCAATTCAAGATTAATTGATGATTTTCATGAAACTACATTAAAATTCAATCACGAAGAGCTTTGGAATCAAGCAAATTTAGGTTCGGAATTTTTAGACTTTTTCGTTGTTATCAGGTTAGCCATGATATTAGGTAGCAGAATTTGCAACTAGCACAAAAGTTGATATGTCATTCGAAAGTACACTAAATGGGTTATTTTTTTCTGAAAAGAAAGCGTGTACATAAATATTAATATTTCATGGAAAAAACCATTGGAATAATAGGACTGATTTTGTTAACTTAATCAGAATCGTGATATTCTTCTCCTTACCACGCCTGCAATAAGAATATTTTCTGCACACGGATTCTCTCATCTTGTAGGAAATTTATTGCCCTTTCCGAGTATGTGGTCAAATTTATTGAAAATACAAGGAAAACTGAAAAATGATCTTTTTAGAAAAAAAACTCGAAATATTTCGTTGAATCAAGAAATGTTGAATTGAAGAATATCCGTCAACATTTCGACCATGTCTTATATGACATTTTTTGTTGCAAATCACTTGTATAATCGCCCCTTGAAGTTTGGTTTCTTTTAAAGTATACACTCTGTATATTAAACGCCTGGGTATAATAACTCGCCATAATTTCAACAAACCAAGCAGATTTAAGGAAGATCTTATCATGTCTTCACAACCATCCAAATAGCTTCTATATTATTTTATATTTACAGGCAGAACTAACCTATGGGTTCAGATTATTACAAGCCATTGAAGCCAATTCTGTTGAACTCAGGCTCCAAGCAGCACCTTTAAAACCCTTCTTGGACTACCTCATAGGAAAATTAGTAACTCTGATGACCCACATAATAGGATATGAGGAAGAATTGATCAACATAGAGCATTCCCAAATAGAACGTTGTGCTTTTGAAATGAAACAGAGAGCTGGCTTAACAGCAAACGCTCTTAAATGCATTGATGGCAACTTAGCTTTAGCCAGACAGGTCACAAACAAATATCGAATGGACTCAACTTGTCTAAGACAACAGAATAAGTATATTCTTAGTATATTGCAAGCGACGCTGCCAGCTTTAAATGGTGATCCTCTTGGACCTTGTCCAATGCCAGTTGCTTGCGTCATCCTTAGACCTGGTATAGAGTCACTGATGGTTTCCCTCAAGGCTCTAACAACTTTGCTCCTAAATAGCTTGAGACTGACGCTTGCATTACTGCGCTATAATCCAACTCTGCAAGCTTGTAGGAGTGATGTGAGGGAGCTTAAGATTTCACATAATATAATTTGCAATAACTGTAAGATGTGTCAATATCTCGTTATATGAAGAAAGGAAATAAAGAGAATTATTTGATTTTTTCTGACGTTGGTTTTTGACTCCCTTTCAGGCAATTTTAAGGGATTATTCTTGTAGGTTGTTATCAGTAAAATTTACTCAAAATTTCTGTGACAACACAATGCGCACATTCAGCAGAGGGACTTTTTACCCAACTGTTATCAATATTTCATTCTTTTTCTGCTGTCCGCATCGCTACCGATCAAATATGTATTGGTGAACGTTTCATAACAAATCCCTCTGCTGAATACGCCCATTGAATAATCTGTAACCATAAAGTGGAAATAAACGTAGTAACAGATCCGCCATATTACTACCTCTTCAACGTCAAATTTGACCATCGTTAAATTTTCTGGATAAATGGTGATTCTTGCGCCTTTTTCTGTTCAAATTGTGATTTTTTCTACTTAATAATATACAATAAAATGGTGTCGTGTGTCGTGTGCTGTAAAGCTTTCTTCAAGCAGGGAAAAGACAGATTAGAAGAAAATTATAGGGGAAAACATATCACAGGTAGGGATGAGTGCTGAACAGATATGCATTCGAAATTTTTGCAAGTCTATCTTGGTAATCTGATATCTTTTATATGTGTATATTATCGCCTGAAGAAAAATTGTTTATTTGATATTCAATTGACCTTATTTAAACAGGTTTCCTAAAGACCCAATACGTCGTAATTTTTGTGGAAATTTGTGCACATAAAAAACTGGTAACTTAATTCGACCCTGAACTTTCCGCCATATTGGTCCCCGACTCAGCAACGCCTAGTGGTACTATTTTTCCCTACTCAATTTTATGGCATAGCGTCTCCTCTCCATCCGTCTTTTCTATTTGATGCAGCACCACTTCCAAACTGATGCAAAATCAGTAACAGTAACAGTTCCTATTGGTCGATTCGGTCGAAGTGTCGAAGTGATTTCTTCAGTAAATCAGTCAAATGAAAATTTTTTAATATATGGACTTCTCTATTTGACGTATTAACTGAAGAAATCACTGTTACTGTTACTGATTTTGCATCAGTTTGAAAGTGGTGCTGCGTCAAATATTAACAAAGCTATAATCCGTTCACGAAAGGTTGGGCCGTCGGTTGGCCATAGAAATTTGGCATATTCCACTGTGTATAATAAAATTTAAGGATATGTTGTTTATTTTCTTGTCAGACTTATACGCAATGTTGTCAATATTGCACAGATTTCTCTAATAACTTGGAAGTTCGTCGGACGAGGCCGCGTACATTCGGCAACGTTTACTTTATTTTACGTTATGACATCAAATACTGCCAACTCCAGATTAATAAACAAATGCCTAATACGGTATGAAGGTATATCTCGATGTCTGTAACTAATACCTACTCAAAAATAAATGAAAGATAAAGAGGCAAAGAATATTATTCACTCAGTCTTGGTGACATTAATCAAACCATTATGTTATAATATCATTCAACTGAATTTGAAGCAACACAAATAGAGGGTCTATCAAATTGGGCGTTTTTGAAATAAAAGATGAAATATAGATGACGAATTCATCAAAAGTGTGATTATGACTTTTATAAAAATGGTTTCGTAAACGACACAACAACAGGTTCAATTATTGAATTATTTGATGAAAATCAAATTCAGAAATTTACGATCTGAAAGCACTATTGGTCGAATAAGTGAAGTGATCAAAAAAGTGGAAAATACAGTCGTAGCGGTCGTTCACGAGAGGATATTGATATTTTACACAAGCTTTTAGATCTGAAGGCAGATAAGTTTCAAATAACAAAAAGTGAAGCCATTAGATCATTCAAAACGTCGTTCATTTGTTAATTTCATCAATGAAAAAACCAGATGAATAATCTCAAGGAACAGTAATATCAATTGGTCATTAAGATCATGCGATTTGACACCGTTGGGCTATTTTTCTTGGGGTTATGTAAGAGACAGGTCTAGAATTCTCAATCGATTCCTGAAGTGGAAGATGAAATTATTCGTATTATTAGAGAGATAGAGAGCACAATTACGTCAAAATATCATTGAAAATTTCAACCAAAGTGTAGACGTTTGTAGAACTGCAAGAGAGGCCATCAGGTATTCATTATTTTTCATACGTCAATGTCATAACTGATACTTCAATTACCAATGAAAAGTTCATAAAAATGAATGTTATTATTTATGTGTTTTATTCATTAAAACGCACAATTTGAAATACCGTTCCTGTATATCATGATGCAAGTATGTGAAGCCCTTCACAGTAAACTTTGCTATAAAGGCACTTCATACATGAATATCTTAATGAGGATTTCGATACAATTATGAAAGAAAAAATGTAATACTCTAACCTAACGGTAAATTCAATATTCCCCATATTCAAATTCTCGTAGATTCCAGAAAGCGTCATATCCACACTTAAGTGAGTTTAAAACTTGCTGAAATTATTTCGAATGAAATAATAACTTAACTTGCATCTAGGTCTCAAGTGTAAAGTTTGTTGTGAAGTTGTAGACAATGTCTTTCAACTCATTTCCGCATCTTAGCAAATAGCGCAGTTGGTGACAGTAATAAATGAGGTCAAAGTGCATAGAATGACAGTGGTGAATTCGAATACGAAGATATTTAATCTCGTGGTCTCTGAATTGATGTCACCACCTTTTGGTCTAAGCTCCCTACCTGAAAGCAGTAGAGAAAAGTTTCCCCAACTCAATTTGTATATAAACTTGTTGGTTATACAGGGTGACTGGTGACGTAAGAGACAAAGTGAAGATAGAGGACGTCAACCTGAATGAGGATTGGGGGTTGAATTGTTCCATAAGGCTATTCGTTTCAGAGATACAGGGTGTTTTTTGCAAAAGTGCTGAAACTATAAACTTACATATCTTTGTCAATATGGCAAATTTTCTGCTGATATTTCGCAAGCTTGTTACTATTCGTATACTCCATAGAGATATAATAGTATAGAGTTGCCATCATTGAAATAACCGTGGTATGAGATGCGCCCTATTACTACCACCTAACGTCAAATTTGACAATCATTGAATTTTCTGGAGGAATTGTGATTCTTGCGCCTGTTTCTAGTTAAATTGTGATTTTTCCTGCTTAATAATATACAATAAAGAGGTATCGTGCACTGTAAGGCTTTCTTCAAGCAGAAAAGGGACAGATAAGAAGAAAATTAGAGAAAAAATATATCACAGGTAGGGTTGAGTACTGAACAGATCCGCCTTCGAAATTTTTACTAGTCTGTCTTGGTAATCCTCATAATAGGCCTCTTGCAAAATTTTGAGGCCATAGTGTGAAAAGAACCATAGAAAATTCAATTGGAATATTGAAAAGAAGAAACTTTATATTTCCATAAAAAAGAAATCCGATTTGAATGAATTTCATTTAATGCATGAAGATTGAAACACTAAATGTTCATGCAAAATTTTGTGGCCAAAAAATTCAATTGGAATATTGAAAAGAAGAATTTATATATTTCCATAACAAAGTATCCGATTCCAGTGAAATCTATTTTGTGAATCAAGACTGATATACTGAATGATGTGAAGAGGATCGCATCATCAGAACCATAGAATTTAATTTTTTTTATTATTTATTTTGCCTTTTTTTTTCTTGAATAATTTCTAGAATATCATTCCGATTGTGGTGATATTCTGCATTTATATTTTTGGTATCAATCTTAAGTTCCATATAAAATTTCAAGGTACTCAGTAGTCTTATTGCGCTCAAAACCAACTGTTCAAGGCTTTTCTTGTTTTTTTTCAGTACCTACCTAGTTTATATCTCAAGAAAAATTATTTGGTTTTATTATGAATCGATAGCTTATTTAATGGAACAATCCTTTCAATCAGTTACACCCTTCATTTCGATTATCGATATCACGTCAGAAACAATGTAAAATCCCATTTTTCCATAGTAATGGATTTGTTAATGACGTGAATAATTTCCTTATTGTCCATTTTCAATTGCATGCTTCTGACGACTAATTTTCCATTGTTTTCTTTATAAATACATGACTTTTCCGCTGAATTGTTATTTTCTAAGACGAATCGAACAGCAAGAATATGACAGCCAAAATAATTTCTGTTTTAGCTGTGTTCTCACTTATATCTTCATCATACCAGGTGAGGTACTTGATAACTTCATGAATTCTAACAAAGAATATTATGTTCAACGAGCGTATAATGATTCGCGAGGTGAAGTTTAGGCCACGAGCCGCAGGAAAGTGGCCAAATCACCGAATGAATAACAGCCATTATACGCCAGTTACTGCTCGCGTATAATGGATAAAGTATAGTATACTTACTATACTTTATCCAAGACTAATGTATATATTTCTTGAAGATTTTAACATTAGGCCACCGTGACAAGACCCCTCTATGACAAACGTGGAAAAAGTCAAGTTAATAAAAAAGCTTTAATTGATATAATGAAAGTAGATTCGGCCCTCCATTGACAAGCCATGCCCATATTTGTTAGTTAGAGTACTTTAGAATACTTAGGAAATAACTATTTAAAGAATATTATATCAAAGTTGAATCTATGAAGCATCTGACAGCAGAGAATTATAATTTGATTATTTCCTTGTGACTAATGGATATTATTAAGGTCGAGCCACTACCTTACTAGAACACAAGACCATGAAACAGAATGACAGCGGTAGGGGGGTGAAGTGTTTGAGTAGTCAATCATTTGTAGGTGACAGTTGATGTTTGTTCACGTTTTTGCCAGAATTGTGAGTGTTTTTCGGAATGTATTGCTTTAAATTTATTTGTTTTGGTGCTACATCAATTCTTAACAGGTAAGGAAAAGGCCTTTTTATATTTTTCCACTAGATTATTCGTTTTACTTCTAGTTCATAAAAGTTTTGCTTTTCATGTTCGAGGTTATTTTGATTTTAGTTTCGGTTCGTTGTATGCTAATCTCGCTATTTTTTTCCAGCTGCAATGTCATTTCATTGCTCTGTTCCCAAGTGCAGGGGAAATTATGTAGGAGGGCCAAAATTAGCAGTCTTTGGTTTTCCCAAAGACGAGCAACTTAAAAGAACTTGGTTTAACGCAATTGAAAGGGAATATTTCGTTCCCAGTAATAGCAGTAAGTTATTAATTATTGCAAATTCAACTGTTTTACCTGAAACTCAGAAGTTACTCATTTCTAGGTTTGCGAACTACATTTCCAAACAGAATATATAAAAAGATCTACAAGTTACACACATGAAGTTACAGGTCAAAAAGTCTTTTACCATTCGTTTTAGGAGAGATACCAACGAAATTACCAGGTTGTCCATCCTACCTAAGCAGATCAGATGTTTATACCAGAGTATCTCCTCAATTGAAAAAGCCATTACTGAGAGCATCAAATCCTCTTCAGAATATTATTCAGCAGTGTCATTTGCAACTTCAGCTGAGGCTGTTACAAAAGTGTTTGCTCCAACAGGCTGGATAAAAACCAAAAACCAAAGGAGGAAAAAACCTGTGTTTTTTTTATTTGGACTAGTCATCAGAAATTCCAGTTATTGAAATAAAAGTGTATGTGTCTGAAGACTTAAGTGTTAGTGTACTATTTAATGAAATTAAAGCAAAAAAACTGGAATGTGATGATGAGGACTCAATATTTCCAGTTATACTGAGAAGAACCCTATTTTAACTATCCATCATATTTCTTTTTCCTCAATAAATATCGAAAATAACTACGAAATTGGTACTTGTATAAACAACGACCCTTCCTACTCAGAAAAACATAATTTTTTTTCTGTTGGAAAATGAAATCTAAATTGATAAATAATTTTGTGGAAATGACATGGCGTAAAAAATACGAATGGACCACCTATGGTGACGTCGCTCATTCTGTTTCATTGTGTTCTAGTAAGGTAGAGTGGCCGAGCACGGAGACGTACAATGGATGGATTTTACAAGAGTCGTGGATAAAAGTACTTCAAGGACGCAGTTTGTTCATATCCCGATATCAGTGTTCTTTCGACATTTGTTATACAAAATAATTCAATTGTAATATGTTCCATTAAAAAAAACCTGCTGCTATATGGGCAAATGTCACTTTTTAAACTGTGATTGTTGACATTTGACAATTCAAAACTACGCAGTCACTGAAAATGGAAAGATAATCGATTTCACAATTCACTGAATTCAGTGAATTTTTCTACAAAAAGCTTTGGGTCGTCGGGTAGCAAGTTATTGGCCTGCGAGTGTGAAACTGCTGAAAAAAATTGATCTTCTTCTGAGGGGGTTTTTTCGAGTTATAGTTGGCATAGGTATAGTTGGCATTACTGTTCAAGATGGCGCTGACTTAACAGCTGTCAAGTGATTTATTCTCAGTTTGGTTTGGCAATTCATCATGAATAGACCCACGCCTGAACAACGCTTGCAATGCAAATAGTGCAATTTTATTTCGAAAATAATAGTTCTGTGCGGAATACGTCCATTTTATCGTCGACAAAATTGTCAATCAGAGCAGTTAATTCGATTAACCATGGGACGTTTTCACACCACGGTTACTCTTAATGATAACTTGCATCCCCAGAGACGCCGTACAGAAGAAGCATTACTTCTGCAGATCGTCGCATTGGGGAAGACCCGAATGAGTCCATCCGCCATCGAGCACAGAAATTGAATCTGTGTACATCCACTTTATGGAAGATTTTGAGGAAGGATCTTGGTTTGCGTGCTTACAGAATCCAAATCGTGCAAGAATTGAAGCCAAACGATCATCAAGCAAGGCGTAGATTGGTCGAATGGGACCAAAACGAGATTGCCGTTGTTCCCGATTTCCATGAGAGAATTTTGTTTAGCGATGATGCGCACTTCTGGTTGAATGGCTACGTCAACAAACAAAACTGCCACATTTGGAGTGAAGCTAATCCTCAAGTGTCACATCCAGAAAAACTGACTGTTTGGTGCGCTTTATGGGCTGATGGAATCATTAGTCCGTTTTTCTTAAAAAACGATGATGGCCAGAACGTTATAGTCAATGGTGATCAATATAGAGCCATGATTACTAACTTTTTCATTCCTGAATTGAACAATCATGACGTCCAGGAGCTGTGGTTCGAAAAAAACGGCGCAACATGTCACACAGCTCATGCCACAATCGATTTATTGACAGGCACGTTTGGTGACCACCTAATTTCACGTTTTGGACATGTGAATTGGCCTCCAAGATCTTGTGATTTAACACCGCGAGACTACTTTCTGTGGGGCTATGTAAAGTCATTGGTCTATGCGTATAAGCCACAAACACTTGACCGTTTGGAAGACAACACACGCCGTGTAATTGCCGATACACGGCCACAAATGTTGGAAAAAGTCATCGAAAATTGGACGTCCAGATTGGACTACATCCGAGCCAGCCATGGCGGTCATATGCCAGAAATCATATTTAAAATGTAATGCCACAAGATTATCTTTCGGATAAATGAAATTCATGTCAGGGGCGTCAATTGGGGGGGGCAGGGGGGGGCATTTGCCCCCCCCAAGTGTCTTGCAAAGAAAATAAAAACTTTAAAGATTCTTGAAAACCACCAATACAAAAAAAAAATTAAAAAATATGAACATTTCAAAATTGCATGTTTGAATATAGCTAGCAATTTATGTGTTTAATTGTGTCCGCGGAACCGGCCTCTGACGAGCCGCCTGCCGCCGTAGCGCGCATGTCGGTTTTGTGGTGGATTCGGGGAGTTGTCGTGTCGGTGCCGTTTCCCGTACCCGTTTGATAGCATTTTTATGTGAGCCGCCGTAGCGCGTATGTCGGTGTCGGTTTTGTGGTGGATTCGGGGAGTTAGAAGTAGAAGTAGTTGCCAACTTTTGTTTCATGTTTTGTAGTTGCCATTTGCCAAGTGAGGGAGTGAGGTCACTTTTATTATTTATTGAACGAGTAAAAAATTTGTATTAGGTAAGTGTGAAGCTTTAGCTTAATAGGGCTGCTGTAAAAGGTTTAAATATTCTTTTTTAGACATTTTAAATCACAATGAAACGTCACCAAGACCAAGCCTCGTTAATCTTAATGTCCTTTTTTACAAAAAACCTGCACGTCCTGCACAAGAATCAAGTCCATCAAATAGTGTACCTGATGCAACTTCTGCTGAGTCCTCGCTGGAGTCGATACAACCATGCAGTAGCAGTACAATTTCTATTACATCGAACTCCGATTCTATGGTATCGCAATCAACTTCCGAAAGCACCTTGGAAAGCACCGTGGATGATATCAGCGTATCACCTAATACTACCCCGGTTCAGCCAGTTTTGAAAACCTATCCAGAAATTAAAGGTAGGCGATTCTCTTGTCGTTATTATGATGCTTTTCAATGGTTGGAGTACTCAATCAAGTTTAATGCTGTGTTTTGCTTTTGCTGTCGTCATTTTGCACCAAAGTCAATTCGTCCTGGCGAAACGTTTGGAAATCGAACATTTATTGAAAAGGGTTTTTGCAAGTGGAAAGATGCTGCTTCCTTGCTCAAACAGCATGATCTTTCAGAAAGACATAAACACGCAGTTCTGGCATGGAGTGAATTCAAAAATCGTTCAAAACACAAGCAGTCTGTTTCTTCTCTTTTGAATGCTACCAGATTTGCAGAAATTGAAGAAAACCGTGCTCACGTTAAGGCGATACTGAGGGCAATAAGTTTTTTAGGACGACAGGGCTTAGCCTTTCGAGGTCACGATGAAAGCATTGAGTCAGGAAATAGAGGAAATTTAAAGGAATTGTTGGAAACCTTTGCAGAAGAAAACCCAAATCTAAAGGAAAAACTTATTCGCAGGTATGGCCACTATACCTCACCAGATTACCAGAACGACATGATTGACGTATTTGGAAATAAAATTCAGTCTACAATAATTAAAGAGATTCAAACTGCAAAATATTTTTCTCTGCTTGCTGATGAAACCAAGGATCTTTCAAAGTCCGAGCAACTCGCTATTCTGATAAGATATGTGGATATAACCGGCAACGTATCTTGTATAAAAGAAAAAGCCGTAGATCTACATCATTTAAAGAACTTAAATGCAGAATCATTAACTTTTCACCTGACAACAAATTTGAAAAAAATTGGACTTGATTTGTCAGACTGTGTTGGACAGTGTTATGATGGCGCTAGCGTCATGAGTGGAAAAGTGAACGGAGTGCAAGCTCGCATAAAGAATCTTGCGCCACACGCAACCTATGTGCACTGTCACGCTCACCGTTTGAATTTGGCTTTAGTTGATACACTTGACGACATTATAAAGACGCGTGATTTTTTCATAGTAGTACAAAATCTTTATAACTACATTGCTAACAGTAGTCCACGGCACGAAAAGCTAGTTGCAGTGCAACAAAGATTGGGACAAAAAGTCCTTAATCTTGAGAGAACTGTACCGACCAGATGGTTTTACTGGTTTCGATCCATTCAGAAAATCAAAAAAAGGTACGCTGCTATTCTTGAAGTGCTTCAAAATGAGAGCAACAATAGCGCTGAAGCAGTGGGTCTCCAAGCACAAGTAACAAAGCCTGTTTTCATTTTTTATTTACACGCCATGGAAACTTTGCTTGGAACAACTTATAATTTATCAGAGCAGCTTCAAGCCGAAAATCTGGATATTTGTTCAGCAATATCACTGCTAGACGCTACTAGAAGCGCTTTAGAAAATGCCAGGTCGGAAGAAACATTTGAAAGTATTCTCGGAACTTCAAAGCAATTGGCAACTACTTGCGGATTTGAATGGACCCGTGTACAGCGGAAGCGAGTTTTAACAAAAAAGCTGTCTGACAGCTATACTGAAAGCACTGTTGGCCATAGAGATGGTACCGATGACATTGATTTCCGCAAAGAATATTATGCTGTAGTTGATCGATTTTTAGTAGAATTTGGACAAAGATTTTCAGAAAGCAACCAGCTGCTTTATTCCGCTTTTAAATTTCTTAAAAAGGAAGACACATTTTCCTTTTTAGAGGCGAAGGAAATTTCATTATTTTTACAAGTTTACGGTCATTTAGTGGATGAACCACTGCTACACACTCAATTACCACTAGCTAAGATTCATTTGCTAAAATCCTTAGATTCTGGAGACTGTACACAAACCAACAGTGCACTTCAAATGCTTGACATTCTAAAAAACCTTCCAGTAGCATATTCGGAAGTAATAAAAATTTTAAAAATCATATGTACACTTCCAGTTACAACTGCCAGTGATGAGAGGTTTTTTTTCTGTATTGAAAAGAGTCAAAAACTACTTGCGAACCACTATGGGGGATGAAAGACTGCGATCACTTATGCTTATGGCATCTGAACCCAACTTGGTGAAAGGATTTGACCTTAATTATTTAGTTGATGAGTTTGCGGCAATAAAACATCGTCGTTACCCCTTAACCCATTAACTAAGGACTAATAATATAAATAATATCTTTTTGTTTTATTATTTTTTGTGATTATTTTCAATTTATATTTGTGTTCCTTAATTTGTTTCATGTTTATGTTGTTGTTTGTCTTTAAATAAAGCTTTTATTTCTTATCCTTTTTTTTAAATTTTTGCCCCCCCCAACAGACATATGAACTGACGCCCCTGATTCATGTCAATCGAATAATCCATCGTTGTTTTATTGAAATTCAAGGTTTCATACCTCTAAAAGAATACCCTTTACCATGTGATGTTTGGAATGAAAACCGTGTGCGTAGCTCAAAAACAACTGAGAATATTGCTGCTATAGCCCGTAGTATTCAAGAAAACTCAGGTTTTCCATTTTACTATTACCTATTCATGGCACTTACCATCTTCTAGTCTAGCTATAAACAAAATGTTTCATTTCAGGCATCATTCAAGGAAGACATCGAAGCCTTCTTGACTCCTTGGGTCGATGCAGCACTAACCGCTATGCCTCTTGTTAAAATGGTGATAGAGGAGGAACAGTTCTTGGAAACCCAAACTGTGGGCATGGATCCCAATATGTTAGCAACCATATACTCAAGTACTCAAAAAAAATTGACCCAGATGGAATCTCCAGCAAAATCAGAAGAAGCCAAGTCTTGCATGAGCGATGTCAAGGGCATCTTCAAAACTTCCACTGAAAAGTTCCAAACTGATGGGTACTGCTTGAAAATGCAACAAATTAAAGCTAATGAAGCCATATACCCTTTGATCAAAGCTATATTTCCTACAATGCCTTCTGCATCCTGCCCTATTCCAATCTTGTGCAAAATAAATTTAACATCTTTGACGTCGTTTAGTCCAAGGAGCATCAAAGAAGCCATGGGTCTATTGAAAGATCTACAAAAATATGTAACTGACCTCCTCAAATTAGTCGTTTATTTCAAGAAAGAAATCACTGAATGCAGGAAGAACCCAGAGCAATACGAGGCTTTGTCAAAAACAGTCATGAGGTTGGCAACACTTTGTATCAAAAAGTAGATCGAAATTTGGTATGTCAAATGAAATAAACCACTTTTAATTACAATAAACGTTACTCTCCACAACCCAATATTTACAGGGTGATCCCTGAACTACCACTTTTTAACCATTAGAGTTAAACAAAAATTATTGGCACCTTGTGGTAGTCTTTTCTGAGAAACTCATTTTCCCGTCAACCTTATTGCTCTATCTTCTATTGTTTTCGAGCTATGAGCCAAATTTGACACTTGGGCGACTTCAATTTTGATCATTATATCCGTTCCTGTTTGTGCTCTAAACTTGAAACCAAAATATTTTACAGACAACTTTTTTGATCGGAATGCAGTGGCCTAATTAATTTTCTGCTGAGGGGTTTCCTTCTTGACTTATTACATGAAATTTCGTTAAATCAAACAGTGTATAACAAAAGGTATATATTACTAATCTTAATCCTATATTCGTTCAAAAATTAATTATACAAAGTATATACATGTTTACTCAAGCCAAGGAGTAATTCATCGATATATCTAATTATTAATTAACGGGCAAATGTTCATGCAGCCAAACCCTGCCACCATTTTCAGAGAAGTCAGAAGCTGCGTGGTCTTCTCCGTTCAAGACCCATTTGCTGGTTAGAAGACCTTCCACTCCAACAGGACCTCTGGCATGAATTCTGGCAGTACTAATACCAACCTCAGCACCTAGACCAAACCTGAATCCATCAGCAAACCTTGAGCTCGCGTTGTGGAAGACGCAGGCACTGTCTACTTTCTTCTGGAATTCCCTAGCTCTGTCATCTGTAGAAAAAAAATTTGTTATAAGTTTGAGTCGAATTTATTTTGGTACTGAAAAATATCTTCAATTTGAAGTTGTTTTAAACTTTACGGTATTTTAAGTACGGATAGAGAACTCGGTATGACGTAGGGTAAAAGATTTCAGTATTTATGACATGTCTCCTCTTTCTATGGTCTAGGAAACGGAACCAAGTAAAAAGTGAGAAAACACGTCTTCCAACAAGTCTTAAATAAAAATAAATCGACAGGAAATCTGGGCAAACGCTCCAGATAAGTCTAATAAACCCTTTACGAAAACCCGGCTTGTGATAATATTTTAGAACAACCAGGCAGGATCTTCGACATAAACTCTGGAGAATCACGAAGGCACCAAACTAGCAGAGCGTAACAAACCACTTCATAGAATGGCGTGATGAATAAAGTGCTAATAACATTATGTTTTACTCTTCAGATTCGTGGATGCCAAACGAGCTTGGCAAAACGTCAGACGAATAATTCTTCGAGCTACACGAAGGCTTCATTCAATTACTCGATCTAAGATGGTGGAAGTTAATTCAAAATCGACATTTACCGTGGGTTTCACAGAGCTTGATTGGGCAATCAAATCGTTTATTTAGAATTGAGTCGATGGTTTAGGTCAAAAATGAACTGAAAATTGCACAGAAATGATTACATTTCGATAATCAAGCTGATTGAGTTTTGTGAAACCCGGCTGTAGTTCTACAGTTATGCCCGATTGCACCGTTCGTCTAAGCAACGTTTATTCCATTGATGAAACGTCTTTTCAGGGCCTAAACGTTGCTTAGACGAACGGTGCAATCGGGCATTAGAGTCATAGACTAACTAAACGGAGAATAGATGAGACACTAGTAGAACAAGCTTCAACGCCATCTGTTTTTGTACAACATTACTAATTCGTGAAAAAATTTCAATTGAAAAAGGAATCTGTATCGTAAAACTGCCTCAAAAAGAATTCTGTAGTGCACATTTTGAATAGGTAGGTACACCCATATACAAGAGGCAAAAAGTTTTTTGAAATTCAATTTCCAAAAGGAAATCAGAAATGGATTCGTGCAAGTTATCGATGAGTGAGGAAATTTATTTTCATGAAAATAATACCTGCAACGTACTTTCATCTGATTTGCTTTTGGAATCGAGAAATGAGGATCCATAATCAAATTCTGGATAGAATAAAAATTTATTAACTGAAATAGGTATCACCAATTGAAAATACAGATTTATTTCATAAATATCTTATCAATAAACAAATAATTGCATTGAAAACATTTTCAAAAACTAACAATAATTAATTCAATAATACAAAATATGAGTATTTACCTACTAAACTTATTCAATACATGAAAAACTTTTTTGAAAATTACGAGTATCTTAATTCTTATAGGTAACAGAATATACATATAAATTTTAAATTACCTTCTTGCATCTCGATTTTTACATCCAATAACACAGCATAGATTAACTAGTTAATCTATGTAACACAGCACGTCTTCACTCTTGCTGGCATATCGAAATTTATTATATTTCAAAACGAACGTGTCAAACCACTCCTTGTGTCAGTTGACAATTCAAAGGTTTTTTGATAATAATGATTTTATATACTTACTATTTTCTCGATACGATTTTCATGAATGCAACGACATCTAACTATCAAATTGAAAATAATTTTTTCGTGTATTAGTCTCCTCCTCTGACAGATGGCGCGGAATATACGAGTGGCTCATCTATTTTATTAGTTTGTCTATGGTTAGAGTCACAATAATATATTATGCAACGAGCGTATAATGTTAGCTAATATTCAAGATATGAAGTTTAGGCTACGAGCCGTAGCGAGAGATATAATGGACTGGAGGTAGTAAAGAATGAAATAATTGTTATTTAATCAACCAGGTTATTAAAGACAGCGTGAAGCGAACGCGTTAATAGTTCGAGGCCATTAGTCGCTCGATTAATAACCGATTAGATTATAAGATTTTTCCTACGATCTCAACATGAATTGTGTATGAATTCTCGATTGAAATACATTCTTATTTTGCACAAGACATACATTAGACATAATGAAAGCTCTATGTTTCTATGTTCCAGTAGAGTTCTCATAGTGCTTCTGAATACTTTGTGTACGGTTACTATGAGGATTTCGTACACATTAAAATCCCATTTTATTACGAGGTCGGCGGGAGTTTTTAAGGGATACTTGTGAAGCTCTAGGGAAGGGGGCAGCTGCCCTCCTCTACACCCCCTTGGGGACGCCCATGAGTGACTGCCAAAAGGTAGAATTTCCAAAATTTGAACTAATATCAAAAGTAAGCAAGAGCGCAAACCACAACCGACTATTTACATAATTAGTATTATTTGCTGTAGTCCGGATTTCTGCTTGAGATATTTGCTCTTTTGTTGCATTGCATTTGATATTAAGCCTTAGGGTAATGTGGAGCAGAACACTCTAACACGAATCTCACTAATTGTCTTATGTTTATTCTCAAACACCAGCGCGGTATGTATGTGTGTTTATTTTCCTATGTCTGAGAATTTCTGATATTCTAATAAATACTTTGTCGGTTATCACACGGAATTATTAAGCATTACATAGTTTTTAGAATGTCAGATTCGAGATGTTCGAGGAGTTACTGTTGAAGTTAACATATGATGTACAGGGTGACCTGAACTGGTGATTCCTGAATTACAACTTTTTCACCCAATGAGATAGATAAATAGGAATGGCACATTGCGGTCTTCTTTTTTCCATAAACTCACTGGGCCTCTTGCCGCGACACGAGGTCTTGAATCATTTTCTCTGAGGCGATTTCTTATTGTCTGAGTGCTAATTTGCACCCCATGAGTTTGCTCAAGCTGATTTTGAAGGAGCCGAGCGGTTGCAAACTGTTGTCTCAACGAAGAAACTCTTAAGAACGTTCTTGAATGGCAGTTGTTACCCATGGTGTACCCTGTCCTGGTCTTCGGACATTCATACCTATTTCCCTGAATAGCTACAATATTCTAGACACACTTGTATGGGAAACTCCAAACCGTTCTGCAATTCTTGTGTGTGTCCACCCTTCTTCTCTAGAAACTACCGCTTGGGCACATTTCTCTTTGGTCAAATTGCGTGTTTCGCGTTGCATAGCGATGGAGTGTAAAAAATCAAACAAAAGAAAAACCCTTGATCACTAAAACACACAACTGATTTCAGAATAGAGCCAATTCATTCAAAATCTGATAATCTCATCTTTTTTTATTCCTGCTGGGAAAAAACATCTGTATTGAAGAAAAAAGTTGAAAATGGATAATATATGCATGCATAATTCTGATAAAAATAATTATCATTGAGAACATCTTCAGTTGTAGAATAAATTTGAGATTTCCATAACGTGCGCAGTGTATTTGATTTAACGATCTCATATGAATGACAAATCCTTGTCTCACGCCCCAATTTCAAATAGATACAAAGTGTTAATACTCCTAGGGATCATAAAGGATATATTGCAGCACCCAGTTCGCAATTTCACATTATGTTTTTGCCCTTCCACCTTCAACAATCTGGGAAATTATGCCGTAATCTGGATACAACTGGGATTAAGCTATAAACTTCCTAAGGCAAATAAACCTGCCTGTTCAATGTGTTCTTCCTGAACTGTCTCTGCTGTCTTCAGGGAGGTATTTGTATCGTTATATCTTCACCATACAACCTGTGTGTCCCTTGATTGTTTGTTCTTACAAGAAGGGGTTCAAATTTGATGTAGAAAATGTAATTCCGCTTCTTGGCATTAATATAAGTTGTTGGCACGATAAGTCAGGTTTATTACTTTCGCCATTTCTCATATATTGAATCAGAGATGTGCCGAAGTCTTGTGCTTAGTGCTCGTGAAAGCACTCGAAGCACTTTTGTGCTCGTAAGCACTGTGCTAGCGAGCACTAGATTGAACCAGTGCTTAGTGCTTGGTGCTTCGTTAGTTTTTTGAAAGGGCTTAGTGCTTAGTAATTCGAAGAAGTGCTCCTAAGCACCACAGTACTCCCAAGCACTTTCAGAAATTACCAAGCACTAAGGTTTATGGAATCGTCGGAACATGAAAACGACGGACTTTCGCCTGATTGGAATAGACAAAGAACTAAAATATAATTTTTTTTTTCGGTCCACCTCTATGGATATCTAAGTTGTTAAATTTTTCCTTTATTATAACTCTGGTGTTAAAAAAACGATATCGATGTATGTTATGGACTGGAACAAGTCTTTATATTCTCATTATTATGACTCGGAGAACAAATTGTAATGTTGTATGGCGAAATTTTTTTGGGAAATAAATATGGAACAAAAATTTTTTTTTCATATACTTTTCAAGTTTTATAACCATTCTTTCAAGTTTTTTATTGGCGAATATTCAAGTTAGAGTCTATTCACTTAATGAATGATAAAAAGAGCTTACAAAATGTTTTTTCCTAGCAGACAGCATTTTTTTCTTGCTTCGCCACAAAAAAATTCCATCTAGTTTGTTGCCAAGAAGTCACTGTCTTTTTAAAACTTTTGGAATTTTATTTTCTGTTTCGAGACCACAGCCTTTTCTTCCAATTTTTTTATATGACGTCATGGTAATTTTATATTTGTCTGTGAACGACAATGTTACACTTGCAGGCTGAGAGAAAACTATTGTCAATTTCAGTTATGCTCAGTTCAAAATACGATATCACTCGAAAGAAAAAATCAAGACATCAAAATCAAAATTTCAAACCAAGAGATATTTGGATGGAAAATACAAAGGTTCATTCCGAAAAGTGCTTAGTGCTCAGTGCTCGTGTAAACGAATTACTTTCCAAAAGTGCTTGGTAATCGCGAGCATTCCTTAAAAAATAAGGCCTTAGTGCTCGCGATTCCGGAGCACTTTTCAATAAGGCTTAGTGCTTTGTGCTCGAAGCACTTTTCTTCAGTGCTCGGCACACACAGCTCTGTATTGAATCATTACGAAATTTGCTTCTTTATGACGTGATAAAAGAACAGAAACAAATATTAATCGATAACCGATCACATTACAGGGTTACCACCTTAGAAATATATCGGAAGAAGATTGTATTGGATTGGCTCCCGTATCTAAACATTTGTAATTCACGACATTAAGAATATCTTATCGATGAAAAGTTTGAGAGGGTTAATTTGTGTAAGTTTTTTCTTTTAACAAAATCATCAGCATTTTCAGAATTCTAAAAAAACCATTTAGTGTCTGTAACCAAATGCGAGGGTCTCTGGGAGATGATTCCTCGATAAAAATAAGCAGGGGTAGTTCATATAAATTTTTTTCGAAATCGACCTCCCTTACAGCCTTTGAAAGGCGATGACGAGTTACTAGTTTTCAATATCTTTTAGGAGTCCTAAATAAAACTATACATAATATGATTCATTAAGTTGATGAAACTCGCTCATAAGGGTTTGAAAATAACAACCCCTTATGATTTTCATTGAAAAATCGTTTTCGTGGGATAGATTTTCGAAAAATAAAATTTTCCTATGATTTTCCAGTCAATTCTGGAGAAAAAAAAATTTCCTGCAAAATTTCGATACTTTTCTCAGAAAAAATTGAAACTTACAAGCAGTTATGATCACATATCATTCCATTTCATCGTATAAGTGTTCCATAGAATGAATATTCTGAGATATTTATGCTCAGAATTGGTTTTTTCAATTATGCTTAGTTATTAATCGAAGGAAAGTTTCATTTGTGAAATTAAAATATTACGGATATAATTTTCTTCCGGAAATTAATAATTAAGATTTATAGAACATCTTCATCTCCTGTCATAGACATACAATACAGACAATATTCATTCCATGGAACAAACGATGAAATGGAATGAACAGTGATCATAACTGCCTGGAAGTTTTATTTTTCGAAAATCTATCCCACGAAAACAATTCTTGAACGAAAATCATAGGGGTTGTTATTTTTAATCCCTACTAATAAAGTTATGAGATATAAAAAATTTGTGTTACTAACATCTACTCAGTGCTTCATATTGTGTGGAGTTTTATGACTCAGTGTTTTCAAGAAGCCGTAAAAAAATTAAAAACTGACAACTCGTCATCGCCTTCCAAATGCTGTATCGTGGAAGGGGAGGTGATTCCAAAAAAAAATTATATGAACTACTCCTGCTTATTTTCATCGAGAAATCATCTTTCGAAGTCCCTAGCATTTGTTTACAGACACCCTGTTTTGTATATTAAACCCACATTGTGAATGTCATTCAAAATGCTCTTAAAATTGAAGTAAGACTGATCCGGAGGGATGAGCACCAATGTGCAAGCGCAAAATTTTAAAGTTCAATTTGATAGCAATTTGGTTTGGTAGTTTGCGCAGTTTGGACTATCCCTCCGGGTGAAGTAGCGTGAAAGCCTACTATGTTGGTTTCAAACTTTTTATTACATCCACAGTATATATCTTATATGTATACAGGGTGTCCGGGGAATAACTGTACATACTGTTACCAGAGATAGAGTTGCACTAGCTGACTACTGATTGACTATAAAAAATTAATTTCTGGATTTCCCTAGAAAACTACAGGGTGTTTTTCCAACTTCATGGAAATACTTAGACCATCATAAAATCCGAACTTATTGATGGATATTAATGAAACTTGAGGGGTTATTGGCACATGCTAAGGTCGAATCAGAAATACATCAATTATTTCATTATTCCAGGGCCTAACTCATTAATCTTCATTTGAAGTGTTCAGGGTAAAAAAAACACTTTGTATTTCGAATTACGAATAATTGATTCGCTGTTTAGAAAGAAGCTAAATTATGCTTCAATTTGTAGTACCTATCGCTTAAAGTTGTCACATCAACAATTATTTTTTTATGAATTTTTGAATTTGGAAAAAGTTCGAAAAATTGAATTTATTTACCTGAACAGGACTTAATCACCTTGTGGAGGTCGAAAATAAATAATAAATTTTCTTCAAAAAGTCACTGAAGGTGAGGAAGACTATAATAAGTTTTTGATATACTGGGTCGCCACCCTAGACGCGGATCTCATTGCGATGAAGTGAATGAAGGTATATTGTATATATCAGTAGTCAGCTAGTGTAACTCTATCTCTGGTAACAGTATGTACAGTTTTTCCCCGGATACCCTGTATATTAAGAAACAATAGTATACCCTCAATTTTTTCCCCCAAACCAGAGTTCTCTGATCTAAATTCGAAAGCTCGTCGGACAAGGCCGGGTACATTCGGCAACGTTGACTTTATTTTACGTTATGACAGTAAATACTGCAAACCTCAGATAAATAAACAAAGGCCAAAATTACAACAGTTACTGGATCGAGGGCTCAGGTTAAACATTTTTTTCTAAAACAATTATTTTGAAAGTTACGATCTTTCACAGATCCAAAATTATTGACCCTCGAGAAAAGATTCGTGAAATCCAAAAAGAAAATTCAGGAGAAAATCTTATCTATGTATAGGTGTTCGAATTTCGAATTGATTCATTTCACTCCCAGGATAATGCCACGGACACTCACCGTTTTCTGTGACAATCACATCAGTGTGTCCACTTCCATAGGTATGAATATGGTTGATGGCTTCGTCCATATCTTTAACAACTTCAATACAACACTCCAAAGATCCATATTCGTGTTTCATCGTCTTACACTGCGGTGGTCCAAAGGTCAAAAGTTCGCTCAGTTTCGGACCAGAATAGATCTTAACACCTTCCTTCTTCAACATATTGCACATGTCAGTAAACATGGAACCATCCATCAGAGATTCGTGGATCAAGAGGGTCTCCATAGCGTTACAGGCAGCTGGGTAGTCACATTTAGCATCTCTTACAATCTTCAGAGCCTTTTCTGGGCTGGCATCTTTGTCAATATAAACGTGGCAGATGCCTTCGGCATGACCAAGAACTGGAATGTGTTGAGCTTGAGTTTGGATACTTCTGACCAACTCGTTGGAACCTCTTGGGATGATAAGATCGATGTGTTGTTCCATAGAGAGAAGATCTCCTATTTCTTCTCTTGTAGAAACCTATAAAATGATAATACATGGTAAAGACAATAAAAAACGAGACAATTGATTATTGAATAAAATTTTAGGCAAGCTCTGAGCAGGTGCATTTGAGCGCTCGTTCATTGGTCAATAATGCTGTTACCTCAAAATTTTGTATGCGACTCGTGATTTATACTAAATACAGGTATATGAATGCAAAATCCCAGCACGATCGGAATTATATTCTGGAAATAATTCCAAAAAATCAATAACTAATAGTTATTTAATCAACTAAATTATTAAAGACACCTACTAATGGACAATATATTCAGTTCGAGACCATTAGTCGCTCGATTAATAACAGAGTTGATCACAAGATTTTTCCGACGATCTCAATATGAATTGTGTAGGAATTCCTGATTGAAATACAATCCCATTCTGCACAAAACTTACATTTGACATTATAGAATTTCTATGTTTCTATGTTCCAGTAGAGTTTTGACATTTTTCGTAGTGCTTTCGGGGTGGTGATTCTTGAATTATGTCGTATTCGCGATTCGACAATTGTCGACCAACTTCTCTGCTAAGTTGGTCGACATTTGTCGATTCGCGAACACGACATAATTCAAGAATCGACCCCCTGAATACTTTATGAACGGTTGCCATGAGGATTGCGCATTAAAATAACCTTAAATTGAGCATTAAAATGGGTCGTTAATGATCAATTTCGTACGCATTAAAATCACTCTTTATTACGATGTCAGTGGAAAAAAATGAAATTCTATAGTTCAGGTCATGTGATCCTCCTTGAAATTTTGCATAAACTTTCAGTATATCAATTTTCATTCACAAAATAAATTTCATTTCGAATCGGATATCTTTTTTTCAATATTCCAATTGTCTATGGTTCGGTTAATACTATGGACATAATTTCGTGAGGCTTATTATGAGAATCTTTTATGAGGCCGCAAAATTTCATTTCGATAGGTTTCGTCCTATTTTCAATATTCCAATGGAATTTTCTATGCATGCATATTCAGTATATAAAGGACCCCGCACATTTTGTATGGGAATTGGCTCCCGGTGGATTTGGCTGAAAATTTGATATGATGTTCTACTAATCCTTCTGATCAAATGTCTAAACAGTCACGAAGCTGAAAAATGCATACTTCTAGGAGTTTTTAGCGATTTTTTGTATCCATTATGGCTTACGTATTATGGGAATTGGCTCCCGGTGGATTTGGCTGAAAATTTGATATGATGTTCTACTAATCCTTCTGATCAAATGTCTCTTCAGTCACGAAGCTGAAAAATGCATACTTCTAGGAGTTTTTAGCGATTTTTTGTATCCATTATGGCTTACGTATTACCGTTCACACAGAAATGTTTGAAAATATTTCGAATTGACAGAATCTGCTTTCAATAATCACGAAATATTCTCAAACATTTCTGTGTGAACGGTAATACGTAAGCCATAATTGATAAAAGAAATCGCTAAAAACTCCTAGAAGTATGCATTTTTCAGCTTCGTGACTGTAGAGACATTTGATCAGAAGGATTAGTAGAACATCATATCAGCCAAATCCACCGGGAGCCAATTCTCATACAAAATGTGCGGGATCCTTTTCATTCGCGAAATAATTTCTTCTTTAATCGGATGCTCTGTTATGTAAATATGAAGTTTCTTCTTCTCAATATTCCACTTGAATCTTCTATGGTTCTATTAGGACAATGGCTCCAATATTTCGTATGGGCCTCATCATGAGCATCTTGCATGTGGCCGCATAATTTCATTTCGATTGGTTTCGTTTTGTCTGAGATATTGAGAAACAAAAATTTCGACTAACCATATTTTATGGATTACCCTGTACGATATGGCTGGTTAACGAACTCAACCAAAGCATTTGGGAATGAAACTCACCCTGCAAATTTCAAGTCTTTACAACAATCCCTTCGAAAGTTATTGTGCTAACAGCCGAACGACCCCACGAACAGAATTGAATTTGACCACGAATTCGTCATCAGGGAGTCAAATCTTATCAAAATTCGAAAATTAGAGACATTTGCGCAATACGATATATCAATCGCTCAAAAAGAATTCAAGCAGTTTAATGAATTTAAAACCACAATTCTCTAATCAACGTAAGGTTAAAATTGCAACAAACCAGAGACACAGCATTCTCTGCTCCTACTGTCCTCAGTGCTTCTTTGACAAGCTCCATCAAAGCCTTGTTACTGTGAGCAGCCTCTTTTCCACCCTTAAGCAATAGACCATTTCCAGATGCAATAGCCAAAGCAGCAACTTGAGGCAAGGAGTCAGGTCTCGACTCAAAGATGACCAAAAGAACACCAATGGGGACAGTAATTTGTTTCAATTCCAAACCATGAGCCAACTTTGTTTTCCTCAAAACTCTTCCTACATTGTTATGGCTATCATCAGCAATCTGCTTCAGACCAATAGACAGGTTCTTCAGTTTAGCAGGAGTGAGAGAAAGTCTTGACAGAAGAGGTTTAGCAAGACCGGTTTTGGAAGCTTCATCTAAGTCTTTTGCATTGGCGTCTAAATCTGTGACTGCTTCTCGATCAGCAAGTCAGCTAAAGTGTGGACGCAGGAAGCTCTTTGATCTGGTGTAAGGCCTTGCAGGACTCTGCTCCCAGCACGAGCTGAAAAGAAAATCAGTATGTAGTAGGAGCTTTCAAAGGAGTCTTGTTGAATGTATCGATGTGTTCCAATAATTGAAATTAAATTTCATTAACCAATTCCAAGAGTATTCCGAAAACTTTATGGTTCAGATAAATTTCAGATATACGACGATGTATTAGTGCACTACCTACATAGATTTATAATACTATCAGGTCCATGACTACCTTACTAGAACACAAGGCCATGCAACAGAATGACAGCTGTAGGGGGGTGAAGTGTTTGAGTAGTCAATCATTTGTATGTGACAGTTGATGTTTGTTTACGTTTTTACATATACCTAATAAGAATGGACACCGCATGAGAGAGAGAGGTCACTTGGTCGAATGTGATGGAGCTATTGTGGGCAATGTCAAATCAATGTAAAACAAAACACCAAATAGATCATTCCAAATGAAAAATATATTACTTTAATTCAGAAATTAGTATAACTTGAATTATATTCAACGCATCAACTTCTTGTGGGCAAACAAAGCCTGTGGTCACATAAATATTTGTTTACAATTCCATATGATTTTGACAAGTTGCCCACAAACTTGCTTCATCTCTTTTTTTTTCGATAACATCGCATATGTCTTTCTCTCTCTTATGTATCCAAGTCGTCGATCTTCTGTAAGGTCACGTGGTTCTGCATCCATAGTAATTATAGATCTATGCGTTTTTACCAGTATTGTGAGTGTTTTTCGGAGTCTATTGCTTAAAATTCTATTTGTTTTGGTGTTACATCAGTTCTTAAAAGGTGGGGAAAAGGCCTTTTCATAGTTTTTCTACTAGTTTATTGGTTTTACTTCTAGTGCATAAAAGTTTTGCTTCTCATGTTGGAGGATATTTTGATTTTGATTTTGGTTCGTTTTATGCTAATCTCGCATTTTTTCCAGCTGAAATGCCATTTCATTGCTCTGTTCCCAAGTGCAGGGGCAATTATACTGGAGGGCCGGAAGTAGCAGTCTTTGGGTTTCCCAAAGACGAGCAACTTAAAAAACCTGGCTTGACGCAATTGAAAGGAAAGATTGCGTTCCCAGTAACGGCAGTAAGGTATTTATTATTGCAAATTCAACTGTTCTTCCTGAAACTCAGAAGGTACTTATTTCTAGGTTTGCGAACTACATTTCCAAACAGAATTTATAGAAAGATCTAAAAGTCACACATGAAGTCACAGGTCAAAAAGTCGAAGTTTCCTAGATTAAAAATAGGTTGAAAAAATGTTATTAATCAGCTGGCCTTCTATTCATCTTTCACCATTTATTTAAGAAGCGATTCCAACGAAATTGCCAGGTTGTCCGTTCTACCTAAGCAGATCAGATATTCATACCCAAGTATCTCCTCAATCCAACAGATCTAAAGTGGAATGTCGAGATCTTGAAAATGCCATTGCATCAAATAATGTTCAGAATATGATTCAGCCGTGCCATTTGCAAATTCAGCTTAGGCTTTTACGAAAGTGTTTGTCCCAAAAGGTTCGATAAAAGCCAAAGGAGAAAAAAACCTGTGTTTTTTTTTATTTGGACGAGTCATCAGAAATTCCAGGTGTTAAAATAAAAGTGTATGTGTCTGAAGACTTAGCGTTAATGTGCTATTTAACAATATTAAGGCAAACAAACTGGAATGTGATGATGGGTACTCAATATTGCCAGTTATACTGAGAAAAACACTATTTTCACTATCCATCATATTTCTTTTTCCTCAATAAATATCGAAAATAACTACGAAATTGGTACTTGTGTTAACAACGGTCCTACCTACTCAGAAAAACATCATTTTCTTTTCTGTTCTAATCTGATCAATAATTTTATGGAAATGACATCGCGTAAATAAATAAGGAATGGACTCCCTATGGTGACGTCACTCATTCTGTTTCATGGCCTTGTGTTCTAGTAAGGTAGTGATTAGTGTCACTCTGCGATGAGATAAAAATCTGTCAATTGACAGATTTTTCTGTCAATTTACACGTTTTATCGACAGATCCTATGGCAGTTCAACAGTTTCTTTATTTCGATTGCTGTTTTCGCACGTCAGGAATCACATGGTAGACGTGTATGGGATCTGTGAAGTGTGCGAAAAGTTGGAAGCACTAAGTTTAAAACTATGTTCAATATTCAGTGCCTAATTAGGTCCTATAAGGACCTCAACATTTTTCAATTGCTATGAAATGAATATGCCAATATTTAGTGCCTAATTAATGCTTTTAGAACCGAAGGAAATGAAAATGAACCGTTTCAAGGACAAGTGAAGGATTTTCTAATAAGAGGTGTTATTTTGATATCCAAAGAAAAGTTACATTTTTCCATAAAAAGGATCTGATGTTTATTCCATTATAAAGAAGAAGCTATGCCGTTAATAGTGGAAAATAACATCAGGCAAATGACAACCACGATCACGCTCACAGGACCATATCCTTTCAATGAAATTTTCCATAACCAAATCACAAAGTGGCTGCCCTATGTCCTTGATAGCCTCACGAATTCTATCTTTGAGGTCTTGAATCGACGCTGAGCTATTGGCATAGACCTTTTCTTTCACGTGGCCCCAAAGAAAGAAGTCTCGAGGTGTTAAAGCACAAGATCTCGGTGGCCAATTGTGATCACCTCCTCGAAACATAACACGGTCTGGCAACTTTTCCCGCAAAAGATCAATGGTTTCGTTTCTTGTGTGGCACGAAGCGCCGTCTTGTTGAAAGTGAATGTTGTCCAGATCAATACTATCCAATTTCAGCCATAAAAAATCCTAACGACGAGGAATGGACAAACCTGGGTTTTCTTACACACTTTCGGATACAGCAGGAATATTCTCGGCTGTTCTTGAGCGACGTGCACGGGTTTTGTACTTCACATCACTGACTTGTCCCAACAGCTCGAATTTTTCCACCAATTTCTTTATTGCGGTTCGACAAGGTGCTTCACGACGACCCAAAAATGTTCGATTTTTCGAACTGTCTCTGCCAAATTTTCACCATTTTTTAGTGAATTTCAATGCGTTCTTGAAGCGTGTTTCGTTTCATTTCTATTAATGGCGTAGTTTCTACTTGTCAAATTTTAAAAAATGACAGCTTCAAACGTGACATCTACCGAAATAGCGGGCTTTTCAAAATAACACCTATTATTGGAAAAGCCTTCATTAAAGATTATTTACTTGGCTGCTGACCTCACAATATATGAAAATAATTTAGAGTTTGAAATTCCAATTTTTAATTGAATATAAAAGCATAATGAAAAACTATGAGGTAAGTATGAGTAAAAGAGGATGGTACCTACATTCTCATAGGCAAAGACTGAGAGAAGATTAACAGTTAATCAACTTGAGCATTGTAAAATTGCCATATTCATATCTTTCAATTGACAGATTGAAAAGTGTCAATTGACAGACCGAGTCCGGGTTTCATCATCTGTCAATTGACAGAATTTTATTTCATAGCAGTGGCACAAATACGCCGTCTTACAGATAAGATTCTGAGCAGAGTAAAGACTTTAGAAATATAAACTAGTAGAAATCTTCAAAGCTCGCAAAATCTTAGGAACAAATTAACGATCACAGCAAGGATGAGAAACAAAACTCTGACGTTCTAGCCATGGTGAAAATGAATGGTCCAATAAAGAAATGTTGGAATGGGGAAATTAAGAAATACCAGTTTCATCGTGACTTCACGCTCGGTATAGCATGCAATTTCAGGGCCCTCTGAACAATACTCAACTGCATTCCTTAATTGCGTCAGAATAAATTAACAAACATATCATGGATCCCTAGTTTTCCTCTACGGAAAATTGTACTATAATGGTTATGAAGAAATCATTAGTAGATAGCAGCCGGTACTGTCGAGAGGAATATTTATCACAAATCATTTCCAGAATAAAAAAATTCTGTTTGTTATCTGAAAAAGTTTGTCTGCTCTCCTCGTTAGTTAGTAGAATTACATACGTAACAAACAATGGAAGTACGAAAGATTTTTAATTTGATATTTGAAATGACGATTGCTTGCAGAGCAACTGAGAGTAGGAAAGAACTAATATAAATTAGTAATTTTCAACATGTAAAGGGAATAACATTACTCGTTCGTTATTAGAAAAATAACCACATAAATTTGATTTTATTCCTTGAAAACAAAGAGTCATTAAATATAAACAAATGCGAGGGACTAAGGGAGGTGATTCCTCGATGAAATTAAGCAGGGGTAGTTCATATAATTTTTCGAAATCGGCCTCCCTTCCAAGATACAGCCTTTGAAAGGCGATGACGAGTTGACAGTTTTCAATAATAATTTTAGATTATGTTCTTTATTTTCTTTTCAAATTGATACGCAATGTTGTCAATATCGCATAGAGTTTTCTGATAACTCGCAAGCTCGTCGGACGAGGCCGAGTACATTCGGCAACATTGACTTTATTTTACTTTATGACAGTAAATACTGACAACTTCAGATAAATAAAGAAACGCCTACTATGTGCTCAACCTTTCGTGAACGGACTATAGTTATGATCACTGCTCATTCCATTTCATCGTATGTTCCATAGAATGAATATTTTAAGATATTGTTTATGCTCAAACTTGGTTTTGTCATTTATGCTTATTAATCCAAAGAAAGTTTTTTTTGTGAAATTAAAATATTACGGATATGATTTTCTTCCGGAAATTATCAATTAAACCTTCAGAAAGATTTATAGAACATCTTCATCTCCTGTCATAAACATACAATATCTTAGAATATTCATTCCACAAAAACAATTTTGGAACGAAAATCATAGGAGGTTGCTATTTTAAACCCCTAATAATAAAGTTATGAGATCCAAAAAAATTGTCTGAGTAACATCTACTTATTGGTAAATCATATTATGTATAGTCTTATGACTCAGTGTTTTCAAGAAGCTGTAAAAAAATTAAGAACTGTCAACTCGTTATCGCCTTCGAAAGGCTGTATCTTGAAATGGGGGTCGATTTCGAAAAAAAATTATATGAACTACCCCTACTTATTTTCATTGAAGAATCATCTCCCAAAGTTCCTCGCATTTGTTTACAGACACACTGTATAAAAAAATCGATTAAGGCATTCAGATAGAAACAATTTCACAAGCACGCAGTTCATGTCGAAGATAATATGAACACATGAAAAAGTTAAATAACCAATTTCGTTGAGGATGAAAAATTCATCAGTGAGTCGTATTGGATGAACCTATATTTTCATTGTGAATACTATTTCTGCGATACCTGAAAATGAATTTTAATATCTATGCTAATGTTCATTTGTTCCGCCATATATAGGCATTACATTTTAGCTCTATTTCCAATTGATTTACAAGCCCTTCGGAATGAAAAAAAATGAATTTTATTTCCATTCAATCGGCTTAGAGCAGATTGGCCCCTTGGAATCATACATTGGAGGAATCGAATAAGATGAATTGGTGGAAAATCGATAGAAGAGAATATTAGCGAGTCAGAAATTGCTTTGATTATCACTGTTGCCATTTTGTAAAATATTCCTCGCAACACTGACGATGAGCAAATTTCAGTTTGGATATCTGCCAAACCAAAAAAAGTTTCATTCCAGGATACTCTGGAACCAAGGGACACGAGACCTAGGATATCTCCAGGAAGGGTTCATCGACTCATCTTATAGGCCAAAAAACCAGAAAATATTCAGCACCTTAGAGGCAGATAATAATACACTGCGCAAAAAAATTAACCCACATTATGAAAATCTCAAATTTATTCTACAACTGAAGGTGTTCTCAATGATAATTATTTTTATCAGAATTGTACATGCATATGTTATCTACTTTCAACTTTTTTCTTCAATATAGATGTTTTTTCCCAGCAGAAATAAAAAGATGAGATTATCAGATTTTGAAAGTATTGGCTCCATTCTGAAATCGATTGTTCTTAATCAATTCTAGTGATCAATAGTTTTTTTTCTTTCGTTTGATTTTCTACACTAGATCGCTATGTAACGCGAAAAACGCAATTTGACCCAAGAGGAATGTGCCCAAGCGGTAGTGGACATACATGAGAGTTGGATTCCTAATTCATTAATAGTAGCTGGATGATTTTCTGAAATTCTCAGCCTTCTATTGAGGTTGTCCCAAACCTGCTCAATCGGATTGAGATCTGGACTTCTCGCTGGCCATTCCATTCGAGAGACTTCAAGGTACTCCTGAACGATACGCGCACGATGGGGTCTGTCATTAGCGTCCATAAAAATAAAATTTTCACCAATGTGTGGGGCAAATGGCACTACATGCTCTTCCAGAATGTTCCTTATATACCTATCAGCATTCATAGCTCCATTATCAACGACCACTAGGTCTGTGCGGGCAGTCAAAGATATTCCATCCCATACCATAATCGATCCTCCCCGAAACCAGTGGTATTCAGGAAATTGCACTGAGCATATCTTTCATGTGAACGTCTGTATACAAGGGAACGTCGATCACAATGGTAGAGGCAGAATCTTGACTCATCTGTGAAGCGAACTCTTTCCCAATCAGCCTCTTCCCGATGGATATGCTCTCTCGCAAAATCCAAACGCGCCCTTCGATGGGCTGGGGTAAGAGCTGAGCCTTAAATCATATTCTCTGAGGCGATTTCTTATTGTCTGAGTGCTAATTTGACCCCATGAGTTTGCTCAAGCTGATTTTGAAGGAGGCGAGCGGTTGCAAACCGTTGTCTCAATGAAGAAACTCTCAACAAGAAACGTTCTTGAATGGCAGTTGTTACCCGTGGTCTACCCTGTCCTGGTCTTCGGACATTCATACCTGTCTCCCTGAATCGCTGTAACATTCTGGACACACTTGTATGGGAAACTCCAAACCTTTCTGCAATTGTTGTGTATGCCCACCCTTCTTCTCGCAAAACTACCGCTTGGGCATATTCCTCTTGAGTCAAATTGCGTGTTTTGCGTTGCATATCGATCGAGTGTAGAGAATCAAACGAAAGAAAAACTATTGATTACTAGAATTGATCGAGAACAACTGATTTCAGAATAGAGCCAATACTTTCAAATCTGATAATCTCATCTTTTTTATTCCTGCTGGGAGAAAAACATCTGTATTGAAGAAAAACATTGAAAGTGGATAACATATGCATGCATAATTCTGATAAAAATAATTATTATTGAGAAAACCTTCAGTTGTAGAATGAATTCCATAATGTGCGTTAATTTTTTTGCGCAGTGTACTTCACTTGATTAAGTAAAACGAGCGCTCAAAAATCACCCAGCTCATAGCCCTGAATAGATTCCTAGCGATCACTACCTGTTTTCGAGAATGAAATAAAACTACTTCATTTTGAGAAAATCACTAGCGATAAAGAAGTTAAAAGGCGGCCATATTGTGATGTTATATTACTTACCATTTTCTGCAACGATCTCTGTAGGCACAGAACTTCCCGCTGATGACTCAGTGAAGAAAGTACCAACTTTCCTTCCAGAAAGAATTGTCTTGATAGATTTTTCCAACATACCATTACATATAACCACAGAAACACCTCTATCTAAAGCCCAGGTAGCTGCATTAACTTTGGAATCCATACCACCGGTACCAACCTTGGATTTCTGTCCAAACTCAATGGTATTCCTTAAATCTGAAGTAAAGGTATGCAAGAATCTAGCTCCTTGTTCCCATGGAGGCTTGTTGTAAATACCATCCACATCAGACATGAGAATCAGAAGATCCGATTGAATTTCAGCAGCTAACATGGCGGCCAAACTGTCGTTGTCCTTGAGACTGATTCCTCTCTTGCCAGCCTTACCTCCTATGGGTTCGTCGATTTGTGGTGGGGGTGACACTGCATCATTGGTGTTGATGATGGGGACGATATTCAAACTGATCAGTTCGGAAATGGTACTGAACAGGTTTCTTCTGGTTTCTTCGTTGTAAAAATCGGGTTTGGTTACTAAAACTTGTGCTATTTTTACGCCATATTGGGCGAACATAGCGTCGTAAAGAGACATCAGACCTGATTGTCCTACAGCAGCTGCTGCTCTCGGCTCTAACAGGGTTGGCGCATCCTAGAAAAATAATTAGGACATCTTCAATATCAGATTGAAAAAATTCAAGAAAAGCCCTGAGCAAGAGCTTTTGGGCTCTCGTTCTCTGGTGAAGCAACAAGACAATTACCTCAAAATTTTATATGGGCTTTAGATTGATACCAAATATACAGGGCGTCCCGGGAAGAATGCGACAAACGGAAACCATACATCAAGGAGGACTCGCAACAAGAGGTTTTAATCGTTTGAGGGCCTTCGTTTAGGATATACAGGGTGATATTCATCTTATGGCTGAAATTTCAAAATTCAATAACTCTCAAACTATTCGACCGAATTATTTCAAATTTGGAATTTTTGTCACCCTTTACGATTGCCATCTTTCAGTATTACAGAAATTGAAGAAATCAGATCCGGACTTGAGAAATTTTGGATTTTTTTTATTTTCATGAATATTGAAACACTGTTAATCAATCAATGAGAAAAATTCAAAATCTCTTCTTGGCACGGTCATACAGGGTGATTAAGAAGTGAGCAAAAATATTTCTCAAACTATGAAATTTAACTCATAAGTTCATGTTTCTAGATCACTCTGTATGACAGTGTCAAGCAGAGATTTTAAATTTTTCTCATTATATGATTCTTTATGGTTACTGAAATGAAAAAAAACATAATGTTCACGTACAGCGTGATACACTATCAACAAAAATTGAGAATATCTGACATTTTTCTAGTCCGGATCTGATTTATTCAAATTCAGAAATATTGGCAAATGGTAATCGTAAAGGGTGACAAAACATTCAAATTTGAAATCATTCGGTCGAATAATTTAAGAGTTAATGAGGTTTATTGCTCACTTCTTGATCACTCTGTATGACCGTACCAAGCAGAGATTTTGAATTTTCTCATCAATTGATTTTTTGCGGTTAGTAAAATGCAATGAAAACATAGTCTTCATCTACAGGGTGTTCCAATATTCATGAAAATAAAAAGATCTAAAATTTTGCTAGTCTGGATCTGATTTATTCAATTTCTAAAGTATTGAAAAAGGCAATCATAAAGGGTGACAAAACTACCAGATTTGAAATAATTTGTTCCAATAATTCAAGAGTTATTGAACTTTGACGTTTCACTCATGAGGTAATGTTTTTTGCTCACTTCTTGATCACCCTGTATGACCGTGCCAAGCAGAGATTTTGAATTTTTATCAATAATTGATTCTTTGTGGTTACGAAAATGTAATAAGAACATAATGTTCACGTACAGGGTTTTCCAATATTCATGAAAATTGAAAAAATCCAAAATTTTGCTAGTCCGGATCTGACTTCTTCAATTTCTGAAATATTGAAATATGGCAATCGTAAAGGGTGACAAAACATGCAAACTTGAAATAATTCGGTCCAATAGTTCAAAAGTTATTCAACTTTGAAATTTCAGCCATCAAATGAATATCACCCTGTATATTCCAAACGAAGGCCCTCAAACGATTAAAACCTCTTGATGAGAGTCCTCCCTGATGTACTTGATTCATGGTGTCCTTTTGTCGCATTATTCCCGGGACACCCTGTATATTGTATGATTTGGTTGATACAAAACAAATTGGTGCGAATTTAATAGTAAAGACTTCCTCAGAATTTTGTTGTTCGCCTGTATATCTATCAAGTTCAATTATTGAGAACTGGATTTGATGTACTAATGTGGATAATCTTGAAAACTTCCTCTCGGAGCTTCAAAACTATCAGTATTGGCATACATGTTCAACTTTTTTCGCGATTTTCCTGCGAATTGAAGTTATTGTTATTGTTCATTTTTTCAAGATGGCATAATATTGTTCAGGGTCATTTGGCTGGTCACTCAGACCTAATATTCGCCTTCTTTCTTAATATTTCATCAAACTGCAGGTAACCTGACCTAACCCAACCCAATCTCAATTTATTCAATGTAAAAATTGATACCTGTTCTATACAAAGAACTATATTATTTTTTTATTGTACGGAAGTAATTCATTTGCAATAATATCCAGAAATCCTCAAATTATGAGAATGAACTCATCCTTAAACAATAGGGATGTTGACTATTTTTTGGAATTCATTTTATTTTTGTAGATAAACCCCATAGAAACACGAAAATATTACTTTTTTCTTCAAAATATAGTATTTGCCAATAAAAAATACGTTGAAGAAAAGAGAATTAATTTTCCCGCGGAAACGGCACGTTATGATGATTACGTCAATAGTCGGTAGACATCATAGACTAACTAAATTTTTAGTTTGTCAGTTTGTCTATGGTAAACATACTTTGACTTCTGTCAAAGCGAACTGATTGTGCCTGATTCCTTGTGGAAAAGTTCAATTTAAGCCTTCAAAATGAATATGTCGGTCTATAAAAGCTGAATGAGGTGTTTCTTTTATTTGTAATAATAAATATGAGTTAAAAGTTTGCTACTTACAGAGACAATTCTCCACTGCACAAAAATCTTTGTTTTCAGCAAAGAAACTTGCGACCATCAGGGAATCAATCTTCGTTAAGTTACTACTATTACCCTTGATGAATCATATCTCCATTATAAAGAAAATTGTAGATTATCGTTCTTGTAACGAATAATCGAACTATTCTGTTCTCTTTCAGCTTTCAACTTCTTGAGTTCGAAACATAGATATGATATTCTATATATTTACTATGGTTCAAGTCACAAAGCCGTGGGTTTCACAAAGCTTGATTGGGCAATCAAATCGTTCGTTTTGAAGTAAGTCGATGGTTTATGTCAAAAATGAACTGAAAATTGCAGAGAAATGATGACATTTCAGTAATCAAGGTGATTGGAGTTTTGTGGAACCCGGCCTATGAATGTATTTTATTGATCTGAGCACCGAACATTCGAATTTGCAATGACAATACTAATACGGCATAGTGACGTCAATTACCTCTGATTGGCGTTCGCAGTCACGTGATAGTTGATAATAAATAACATAATTTGAATCAGCTTTATTTAATTCAACGAGAATAATAAGATCACTAAAATGGTTTTTTAGGATTGCAAAAATTTCCTTCTATGAGGAAAACCTCAAATTATATGAATTCGTAACATGAGTCAACATCCCTCATTTTAATCCGTTTATAACATCGTTACGATCATGATCTGGCTATATGAGGTTTAAATTATCTAAGGAATCTACTGCAAATACTTGAGTCGATTATCTAAAAACTTTATCTCTTTCAAAACCGACATTGAGATAAGAGCATGAAAATCACTCATCTTTTTCTTTAGTCGAGAACATCACTCATACCTATTCATTATATCTCGATTTTCTTTATTTACACTTGCACAAGATACTACCTGGGGATTAACGAGTAGAACTCAGATATCAAATCTTATTTCTAAATGGAAACTTCGCATACTAACTTGACATCACTCTGACTTCGTTTAATTTTCAACCAATGCACTCAGTTACAATTTCATTTTTATTGTGATAACCGTTCATTTGTATCACGTATACTCCGTTCGGATATTATTGAGCACAAAGTAGTCCATGGAAATTTGGCATATTCCACTGTGTATATCAAACTTTTAGGTTATGTTGTTTATTTCAAATTGATACGAAAAAGTTGCATAAATCGCGGATTCCTTACAATGTCAATTTACATTTTAAAACCGGCAAATTGATAACGCAATTCAGACGTTCTCAATACCTAACGACAGAAGATTGAAATTTCACATTACAGATTTTCTACTTGAATTGAATAAAAATATCATTGTTTGAACCATGGAAACTAATGGTATTGTAAATATATTCAGGAATGATCATTTTCATTAGTCAATATGGAGATGCGAATGAACAGAATCGAGTCAAATGAAGAAAAAGAGTTTTTGATGAATTGAACTTTGAAGGACGCAATAGAGCAAGAGCCCGTGAACCCCAGACCTTCGTTATTTTATAAAAGCTGAAAACTTGTCTACGCATGCTCCCAACACAGGTAAGAACGATGGATCATTATGAAGTTTGGGTTACCCTGGCTTTGGCAGGTAAACGGTATTAAAGGGGTGTAAAATACTGATCTAATTTCGTCAAATTATAAAGTGTGATTTTTTGATATTATCTTCAGAATATCATTAAAAATCACGTCATCAATTGCCAGACACTTACTATAGTGGCAACCCCTTGCCAGACACCCTTAATGTTCATTAAATTATATGTAATTCTACTTACGTTATAGTATAAAAGCTGATTTTTATATATAATACTTGGGTAATAATTAGATAATGTTTCCTCATTTGTCAGACATTTTGATAGTGCCAACCCTTTGCCAGACAAGCTTGTAGTTTAGCTGCAGGTGCGAGCGCGAGACAGTATATATGAGTGGGTGCTAGTGAGACGGCATGATTATATTGACTTATGCAAATGAATTTTTTGGTACAGATTTATATAACTAATCATTTAAGTGAATCTCAAAAATATCTGAAGAAAAGACATTCGATGCTACAACTAAATTAAATTGTTAATAGAATAATTTAAAATTTTTAACGAAATTCTATTTAGTTGTCTTTTCTTCAGATGTTTTTGAGATTCACTTAAATGATTAAATCTGTACCAAAAAATGTATTTGCATAAGTCATTATAATCATGCCGTATCACTCGCACCCACTCATATCAATGTATACTGTCTCGCGCTCGCACCTGCAGCTAAACTACCAGCTTGTCTGGCAAAGGGTTGGCACTATCAAAATGTCTGGCTAATGAGGAAACATTATCTAATTATTACCCAAGTATTATATATAAAAATCAGCTTTTATACTATAACGTAAGTAGAATTACATATAATTTAACTCGTAATTTAATGAACATTAAGGGTGTCTGGCAAGGGGTTGCCACTATAGTAAGTGTCTGGCAATTAATGACGTGTATTTTAATGATATTCTGAAGGTTATATCAAAAAATCACACTTTATAATTTGACGAAATTAGATCAGTATTTTACACCCCTTTAATACCGTTTACCTGCCAAAGCCAGGGTAACCCAAACTTCATAATGGTTCATCGTTCTTACCTGTGTTGGGAGCATGCGTAGACAAGTTTTCAGCTTTTATAAAATAACGAAGGTCTGGGGTTCACGGGCTCTTAGACTAAAACCAGAGTTCTCCAATCCAAACTCGAAAGCTGGTCGGACGGATTTAATATTTCATAGTTTTACAACTTTATATTTGAGTTAGTAAGAAGAAATTCTCACCTCTCTTGTATGATCTGTTGGTGACAATGTTTCCCTCATTGACAAGGACATGAGCAGTTCTTGAGTTAGCTTCTGCTTTCCAAAAGCGACAGCTCCACTGGTTACCATAATACATTCTCGTCCTTCATTCTGACATTCAGCTACCTGAAAAATACCATAATATTGAAATAAGTACATACTTCAAAATATATTTATTTTTCTGGGGTCTCTATATTATTCATTTAAAGGGATCACATTCCACTGCGATATAATGCCTATTGTTCCTCCACTCAGAGCTGTTTTCGGAACTGTTCTACAGCTTTTTTGTTCAAGACATTCCTGCTCTGAGGCGCAGGATGTTACGGTTCAATTTTTTAATTATATAAATTATCGTATCTGGTTTATTAATACATCAATTCATTCATTCTAAATTCAATTTTATAGACGTCTTTCTCTTCAGATTATTTGAGCTTATTGTTCACTCTTTTTTAGATTCACAAACTTTTTTTCAACTTTTCAAATCTGGCTTTCCGATAAATTTGAAATTCAGTAATGATTATTCCTCAAAGATCTTCTTGAGTTCAGACATACGTAGTATAAAATAGTAAATTGCAGCCGAGTTATTCCAAGTCGTTTCGATTTAGTTCAAAATTTAGTTTGGCTGTGAAGGCAACTTTTTAACGATTGAATTCAGATAGCCTTCAATTACTTTTTATGATTTCTGGACATCATTATATTTTTTGGATAACTACCCACTTCATATTTGACATTTCTGAATGGTAAAACCAACGATGTTCATTGAAGAGTTTCCTAAAACTCAGGAATATTTCGCTGAAGATAATTTTGGTACAAACCAGGAGGACTTACCTACATCTTACCAGAATTAGGTCGGGCAGCGAGTAATTCAAGAGGTTACACTCCCTTTAAAGTTAAGTCTCTACATGGTATTTTTTTGTCATTGTAATTTTTTCAACTCAATTCTCTCAATTTTGAAAAGTAACTATATATAAAATCCCTAAATTTTCCATAATGTTCCCTACAGAATTTGTTCCAAAAATTTCAATTCTGTTTTATACGTATTCAATTCAATAATTCTGGCGATGATCAGAGAAGACTTCGTGCAGTCCAGAGCTGTGCCGAAGCCTTGTGCTTAGTGCTCGTGAAAGCACTCGAAGCACTTTCGTGCTCGTAAGCACTATGCTCGCGAGCATTTGATTGAACCAGTGCTTAGTGCTTGGTGCTTCGCGAATTTTCCGAAAGGGCTTAGTGCTTAGTAATTCGAAAAAGTGCTCCCGAGCACCAAAGTGCTCCCAAGCACTTTCAGGAATTACCAAGCACTAAACCCTTCATGTACTTGTTGGGACATGGAAATGGCAGACTTTCGCGTGCTTCAAATAGACAAAGAACTAAAATATTTTTTTTCGTTTCATTTCTATAGATGAAAAATTTGTTCATATTTTCTTGCATTACAAACACTGATGTTAAGAAAACAATCTCGCTGTATGTTATGGAATTTGTTGGTTTTTACGTTTTCATTATTTCGACAAGAAAAACAGATTGTTATGATGTTATGGCGGAATATTTTCAGGAGAGCTCTATGGAGCAATGCGACCTTTTTTCAGCATACGATTCAGGTATCTTTTATCATGATTTCAAGTAATTGTTTGTTAACTGAATGAATGCCATATAGAGCTCAGAAAACCATAAGAAACATTTCCATCTAATTTGTTGACAAGACGTCACTCTTTCTCTAGAACTTTTTTTGGTATGTCGTCATGGTAACCTGTCTGTATATCCGGAATTTATCAAAAATAATTATTTCGTCGACCCAAAAGGTGATTTTAATTTTTACAAAAATTAATATTAATGACCAATTTTGATGTTTAATTGATGCTGTTCCAGTGTGCTATTTCCATGAACAAACGAACATAAAGCATTCAGAAGCGATAGAGTAATGTCTCAACTCAACAGAAACATCTAATATACCGATTTGGAAATTCACATCGAACACATACGATATACAATGCATCAGACAGAGAATTTTTCCCTCCAGTTGCACAGATGAATAGGCGAGATAATCAAGTGCGATAACTGAATGAATGCAACTGTCTTACTGCAAAAATCAAGTCTTGTCTCTCTCTTATCGCAGTATGGTAGGGAACCCGCACTGCACGTATAGAATTTTTAATTTGTCAGGCTGCCCGTAATACACGATTCAGTATTTACTGTTGCCTACCATATTAAAGAATTACGCTCCTCTAAACGATAAGAGAGAGACAAGACTAGAATAATGAAGCAAGACAACTGAATTCAGTGTGTTACAGCAAGTGATTGTCTAGACTATTCATCTGTGCAACTGGAGGGAAAAATTCTCTGTCTGATGCATTGTATATCGTATATTTCAGATGTGAATTTCCAAACCTGTATAAATATAAGTGCCACTTTTCGTTGTGATTTAATAACTCAACAACGCCTTCACCGATTTGGCTAATTTTGGTCTTGAATTATTCATGGAAGTCTACGGAAGAATTTCACGTATAGAAAATTCAAAGGAAATCTTGGAAAAGTGTAAAATCAACATTACAGGTTTTTCATTTTCAGTGCCATCTGTAGTCGTTTTCGAGTACTACGAATGCAAGGCAGTTTCCTATTTTTTCATACTCCATATAATCTTTGATTAAATTGTCATAGATGGCGAACCTGTAAAAAATATTAGAGATTTCAATTTTCAACGAATTGAAATATTAAAATTACCGACATTACACTTCAGTGTATAAACATCATAATGGTACATTATTGTAATAACTAATCACAGGAATCTGAAATATTTATTATTTGACCGTAATTTCAGAGTTCACAGAACACTAATATACAGAGTTCGTTTTCATCACTTCTTTCAAAGTTACGTTGTATTCACAGAATATAAATTGTTGTATTCCGTAAATCAACTTGGTTGGTTTGGTTGTTAATTTTCTGTTTCGTAAATATATGTTTAAATAAAAATTCGAGCACAGATGGCATAGAATTATATTATCAACATGTTCGCCAGCAAATCCACAGAACATAAAATATATCAAATCCACCCGAATTATGGAACAAAACAAATATAAGCATTATATGGCAGAAGATATTTTGAATCGTTTGCGTCATCATGCAAGAAATCCTGATTTGTAGATAACCTTGGAAATGTATAACGAAGCTTTGATAAGATATGTGTTCTACCATTGGAAATAAAGCATTAGAACAATTGGGTATGACAGCACCAAATCGTGAGATACATGATTTGTTTGATCGTGAATTGCAACGTGAGCAGTAGTTCAAATGATTCACGTTTATTCGTACAATCGAATATAACCAAACTGAATATTCAAGAAAAACATGTATATGACACTATCATTCAAGCCATTTCCAATAATGCAGGTGGATTATATTTCTTGGATGCACCTGGTGATACAGGCAAAACTTTCGTTGTATCATATATTTTAGCGGCTATTCGATCGAAACAGAAAATTGCATTGGCACTTGCATCTTCGTGAATTGCTGCTACATTATAAGAAGGTGGTCGACCGCATACTCTGCATTGAAATTGCCATTGAATGTACAGGTGATTGAAACTCCAATTTGCAATATTTCGAGAAATTCTGCTATGGCAAAAGTTCTTCGATTAATGTCAATTATTTTATGGGATGAGTGCAAAATTGCGAATAAAAAATTACTAGAAGCATTTAATCGAACAATGCAAGATTTACAGGGTGATCAATAGCTTTTTGTTGGTGCTCTGTATTGCTGTCAGGAGACACGTCAAACATTGCCTGTCATTCCTACTGTTGATGAAATAAATGCCTGTTTGAAGTCATCAGTTCTTTGGAGATATGTACGAAAATTGACACTGAATATTGATATGCGTTTTCAACTAAATAATGATGCAACTGCCCATGAATTTTCAAAACAATTGTTAGAAATTGGTGATGGCAAAATACAAATCGACAGTACCAACGGACTGATCACCATATTACTGGTAAATCAAAAGGAGAAGTGTGTTTGATACCGCGTATCCCTATGATTCCAACGGATATGCCATTTGAATTCAAACGGTTACAAAATCCCGTGCGTTTATCATTTGCGATGTCCATAAACAATGCCCTAGGGCGAACACTTCACGTTTGTGGTGTGAATTTAAAGGAATCATGTTTTTCACATGGCCAACTTTATGTTGCCTGTTCCAGAGTCGGTACTCCCAATTGTTTATTTATTCATGCTGAAAATGGAAAAACAAAAAATATTGTTTCTCCAAATGTTTTAGACTAACATCTACCATAGTGAGAGTACCCAATTCTTTTTAATTTTTTAGTTTCTACTTTTTGCAGTCTTCATCATTTAGAAGGCATTGGCAATTGGGAATCGGACAACGTCTTTAGAATGTTTTAACTCGAATGAATATAATATAGTTTTACTCTTTCTCATAGTTGAGAAATAACATTTAGGTAATAGTATATCTTTTGTTTATTTCTGATAAATATAATATAAACATTTACATTATGTTTTTGTAGTGGCTTTTGATGAGCAGTTCCATACATTCGAAATTAGACTAAGTAATAAATTTTATTTTTTGTTATATTTCTAAGTTTATTACTATGCCTTATACGTAGCGAAGCACGTACCGGGCAGCTAGTAGAAATATAGAAATTTATATTTATGTCAAATGTATGTCTTGTGCAAAATAAGAGTTTATTTCAATCAAGAATTTTTATACAATTCATATCGATGTCGTCGGAAAAATCTTGTAATCAACCCAGTTATTAATCAATTAATCTAGCGATTAATGGTCTTGACCTATTAACGCTTTAAAATATCTTGACCATTAGTCGCTCTCTCAAATAACCTAGTTGATCTATTAAATCTATTAAACGACTCGCTAAAAAAAACCTATTGTCAATTTCAATTATGTCCAGTTCAAAACACGATAACATTAAAAAGAAAAAATCAAAATTCCAAACTAAGAGATATTTGAATGGAAAATATTAAGTTTGATTTTGAAAAGTGCTTAGTGCTCGGTGCTCGTGTAAACGAATTACTTTCCAAAAGTGCTTAGTAATCGCGAGCATTCTTCAAAAAATAAGGGCTTAGTGCTCGAGATTCCCGAGCACTTTTAAATAGGGCTTAGTGCTTCGTACTCGAAGCACTTTTCTTCAGTGCTCGGCACAGCTCTGGTGCAGTCATATTATATTTTCCGATTTTTTATATATCATATTTGTTAGAAGTTTTCTATTGTTTGGTAGGTTCCAAGGAATATTTGATTGATGTAAGTAAACCTTTCAATGATCAATATATTAAGTTTAAACCATAAATATGTCAAAAACTGTGTCAATATTATCATAGAAAGAAACTATCAGAAGTGTGATATAGCCATACACTCAGATAGTCAAGCTGCTATTAAAACACTAATTCCTACGTCATCGACTCTAAAATGATCTGGGAATGCCAGAACAAACTCAATGAGGTAGGCAAGAAAAATAAGGTCTTTTAATCTTGGTTTCCGGCCACTCGGGAATCAAAGGAAAGGAAGAGGTCAATACACGCGCACGAATGTCACTCATTAGCCCAGAACCCTTCTCTGGTATATGTAAATGTACCTATAAAAAGGAGTTTCTGGAGAAGGAGAAAGCCGAGAGGGAAAAACTCTGGCAGAATCTCCCAGAGATGGATCATTCCACTGAGTTCCTTCGGAACTTTAAGACAGCGGGATCCAAAAGATATCTGGATCTTGGTAAGAAAAGAAGCAATTACACCTCCTCACTGGCTTCTTACAGGACATTGTCGCCTCAGGAAGCACCTGTTGAGGATGGGATTATCGGACACTGACGAGTGTATGTTCTGTGGGGAGGAGGAAGAAATCCCCATTCAAGTAGTCACGGAATGCCTTGGCATTGCGATCCTAAGGAGAGAATGCCTTGGGCGAGAAACTTGTAAGAGTGAGGAACTAGCCTCACTACACACTAAATGGAAAGGGAGCTGTGAAGGGTTTGGCCAGAACAGCTCTGTAAGGGGGCACAATAGACCTTAAGGTCGCAGTGAACTTTAACCCCTCTTTAAACTAACTAACTACATCAATTAAATATTCCTTGGACCTTCCAACCAATAGAAAACATCTAACGGATATGAAACAGAGCAACATCGGAAATATATGCAATTACTGACACTACTGCAAAATCTGGCGCCAAACATCTAATGATGCCGTTTTCAGAATGATAACCTGATGACTCAAATAGAAATAAAACATTTTGAAATATAGGGACACAGATGAAAAACCCTAGAAACACCAATAGTTTATCACATCGGTATATATCATATGTGAAGATCACTAATACTTTTTGTTATTTCTTTGGTTATATGGAATAAATTGTCTTGAACTTTTCATTTTTCTATTAAAGGGTGTCCCAAAATTAACGCAAGATTTGAATTTGCCGCCATTTGTGCAGTGAAGTGTTGGCAACCCTGAAAAAAAACGAATTTGACAGCTAACAGTATAGGGTTATTAAAAATGGAGCGTACACGATAGAACAACGTGTCTTCATTATTAAAGAATATTTCAAAAATAGTGAAAGCTTGGCGGCTGCAGTTCGAAAATTTCATACAAAATATGGTCGGAATAGTGTTTTAACTTCGTCAACTGTGAAGAGATTAATTGAAAAATTCATGGAGACTGGATCCGTTGGAGACGCCAAACACACTGGTCGTCCAAAAACAAGCCGTTCAAATGTGAATGTCGAAGCAGTGCGTGAGAGTGTTGCTGACAATCCAGCAACCTCAATTCGACGTCGTGGACAAGAATTGCAAATTTCAAGAACCTCTCTACAGCGTATACTCACCAAAGATCTGTGTCTTCATGCTTACAAAATTCAATTAACACAACAATTGAAGCCTAATGACCATGGACAGAGAGAGAGTTCGTTGAATGGATTATTGAACATCAACAAATGGACCCTGATTTTTCGAGCAAAATCATCCTAAGCGATGAAGCACATTTTCATCTTGATGGCTTTGTCAATCGCCAAAATTGCCGCATTTGGGATTCGGAGAAGCCACATGTGATTGTCGAAAAACAAATGCATCCACAACGCGTGACTGTATGGTGTGGATTTTGGGCTGGAGGCATAATTGGGCCATAGTTTTTTGAAAATGATGCTGGTCAAGCAGTGACTGTTACTGGTGCTCGATATCGCGACATGATTACACAGTTCTTTCTGCCAAAATTGGATGATATTGATGTGTCCAATATGTGGTTTCAACAAGACGGTGCCACATGTCATACAGCCCGTGAAACAATTCAATTACTGCATGAGACATTTCCAGGTCGTGTACTCTCTCGTTTCGGTGATCAAAATTGGCCTCCTAGATCGTGTGATTTAACACCATTAGACTTCTTTTTATGGGGTTATTTGAAATCACAAGTCTATGTCAATAAGCCCACAACCACACGTGCATTAAAGGAGGAGATTCAACGCTGCATCAACTAAATTCAGCCACATTTATGCAGAATGGTCATGGAAAATTTCAACAAAAGAGTGCGCATGTGCATGCAAAGCCGTGGAGGCCATTTGTCCGATGTGTTATTCCATACATAACCCTATCCTATGTACTTTACGAGACAATAAAATATAACTATCAAAAGAATAAAAACGGCGTTTTTTATTAAATTCAAATCTTGCGTTAATTTTGGGACACCCTTTATTTTCAGTATAAATGTCTCAATGACCCATATAATGAGAATGTATGAGTGAGAGAAAGCAGGATGATATCATAATCAAAATTGATGCAAAAGTGAGATGAAATTATGTCGATGACTATCACTGGGTGTCAATTACTATAGAAGTATGTCAATGACTATCAAATATGTAATTCCGAGGAAATTGGTGTCTCTTCGAATATTCAATCGATATTTAGTGAAAGTTTGAAGGTGTCAATCACTATAGCTTTCACTCTAATTAAATTTGTTTGAATCTAAACAAATATTGGGTCCAATTTCGAATCCAAAATAACACCAGATTTATTCATCAAAAGAATGAATTCCTGTCTTGTTTCTCAGTTCATTCCGGGGTGAAAAACACTCCGGAAGTTTCTGTACCTCCGCCGAATTTAAATTTCCATTCAGATATCAGTTTCCGAAGGAGGTTTATTCATGAACTTCAAAATTGAAGTGTTGAATTCTATAAGAGAAGTATCTGACGAATTTTATGAAGTTCCGAACTCTGTCCTGAATTACTAATGTAATTACTTACTTGTTCTACGATGGAGGCTAAACGACCTAGTGCTAATCCGTGTTCATCTTCCCTTGTAATTACAGCACTCCCTAATTTGACTACAAGTCTTCTGGCATATTTAAGCTGACTGCGATCTGAAAATGTGGTCTGCCGTTTTTCCATCATCGTTTTCGTCTGTAAGGAAAATTTTTGTTGTTAACGACAAGTCAGATTATGTAGTATGCTTGAAATTAGGGCAGATAATGAAATTCTTGAACGTTTAATTCTATAGCAAGTTCAGGTAATATTTTTCTTGCATCCCTCCATTTTTGAACGCTCGTTCTACTCAACGAGTGCTATATCGTTTTGCTCAAATCCCTTCAAGTTTCGAACTAACTAATTAAAAAAAAATTTTTCTTGAAAATTTCTGCACGCCTGTAAAGAATATGTAGTCAAAAACGTACCACATCACCCACTTTACCAAGTCAAAAATTTTAGAGGGTTAATGGGAATGACTTAAGGTGCAACAAAAATCTTTCAAAGATGTATAAAAATAAGGTAAAAGTAAACAATAATTGGCCTGTTTCAGGATTTTGCTGCAAAATGTTTTCTTCTGAGAAAATGAATTTATTTCATAACTTTGACGCTCACTGTACAGGGTGTTTCCACTGTTTCCTAATTGAATGTCAATATATATGGGGGTGATTTTTGGACCAATCCCAAGAAAAAACTTTTTATGAACATATATCCCAAACGCCTTATTTTTTGAGTTACAGGGTGGTTAAAGTTAACCAGTGCCGACCCAATCAACATAGCCCCAAATATCATTTAGACAGTCAGTGGCACGCCAATAACTCTTCTTAAAATAAAATGAAATCTGTATTCTGCATGGTGATATTGTCATATTTATGTATGTATTAACGATATTGTTATGATCATACAGAGAAACGTTTTTTATTTTTTAAGCGAAAACCGTGCATCAGAGTGAAAAAAGTCAAGATATCAATTTCAAAAATAATTTTTATTTCAGGAAAAATCTGTGTCGTACCATCAATGTTTGTCAAAATAGGATGGTCAAATTACGTACGAACACCACTGGTGGAATTTAAAAAGAAGTGATAATTAAAAAATGCCTCTTGATTCATAGTAGTAAATGTTCGACAAATTTCATTAAAATATCTGAAGTGGTATTATAGATTATTATAAAAATTATAATCATAAAAAATTATTTATTTTTAAAAACTTTACCACCTTGCAACTCAAAAGTGTAGAACATATGTTCATATGAAGTTTTTTTTTTAATGGGCCCAAAAACCACCCCAATAAATACTGACATTCAATTAGGATGTAGTACGAGCTGTATAATTACCATACGTGAGACGGCAAGGCCGGTTCAACCTCGCATTATCTTAAAATGTTATTGTAATAACGCGTAGCGTAATTTTTGAATGTATAACCATTGACGACTATGTTTATTATTAAGTATAAACACTAACAATTGGATTGTATAAATAAACAAGTATCAATTGTTTAGAGGAGAGTCCGATTACATGTTACTATGGTCATTCAGTGAAATGTCCAATTAATTAAACACCTTTGATGAGTCCAAGTGTATCATTCCACCATCCCTCTACGGTATAGGCGATTGACCGAACCTACCCTAGTTGGGTACATTACAAGGAAATACCCTGTATAGTTGATGCAATCAGTTCGACGTGCTCGGCGCGTTTTGTTCGTTCGGTGCGTTCTGTTGCAAGTGAACACGCACCCTAAATCAGGCTTTAAGTTAAAATTCACGAAACGGAACCTCTAGGTCTTTCATTTGAATCTCTTTTGCAGAAGATAGACGCACTTTTGCCTAATGATTTCCTTCATTCCTTCGTTTCGCCTTATCGATGGCCGTTTAAGGATGAAAAACGATCCCTTCGTCCTTTTAGTGACAAAATCGAACCAAGTCCTATCGGCAATAATTAATCGATCAAGCATATTCCAGAGAACCGTAATTACAGGATAATTCGAAGAAATTCTCTGGAAGCAATTCGAACTTCAGTTGAGATATTGTTAATTGGCCTTCTGTCGCATTAAATTTGCCTTCCCAAGTTTCCGATCTGGAGCGAAGTCTTTGTAGTTCCGAAAGAAGAGATTATAAGAATTAGCTGTCGAGGTGAGAGAGCTCTTGGAAGTAGTTATCGGTTTGTACTTGAAAGTTTGTTGGAGGATAGTTTCTTCGATGATCGGATAATGATCTAAACGATTGCCTCATGTATTGCCTATTGAACGTGGACGAAGGAAGATTCTAGAAATCGATCTTAATACCGTCCAAAACCTGACGCTGGGTGTTCGCCGATAGTTGTGCTCTTTGGAAGATAATGGCCCTATTCATTTGATTTGAAATGACAATTTTATTCCTTCTGAAACGTTTCTTGATGTGTTGTAATGAAGTTCAATTTCGTAACCGGGAAATTGATCTTCATTTTAAAATAATTTATCCGAGTTTTCATTTTAAATTCGTGAATTTTCATTCCGTTTCAGAATTAATTCACAACAATCGAAAAACCGAACATTCTGCGATTGATTTTGTTTTTCAAACAGAAAGCATAGTAGAACCGTCCGCAAGAACAACGCCGATCGCAGATAACGCCGTTTTTTGCATATACGTACGATAAGCCAGTTTTGAAGATGTTTTTACCGAGGTACTCTCCTGAAATTTTTACCGTTTCTGCGCCTACCTTTTCCACCCCCCTCCGGAAGATTATAAAAGGCGGGGTTTCCCTCCATCGGTAGTTAGTTCTGCTTTAGACGTATACCTTTTTAATTAGTTCTGCTTGAGACGTACGCTTTTCAAAGTTTTCTAAATTTTTCCAAGCGACCGTGCTGTAGCTATCAAATATTCCGAGTTTTATTACCTTGTTGTGAGTGCTAGTGCAACCGAATTGTAAGTACCGAGCCGATTTACTACAGTCCTATTTTTAATCCTCGTTGAGTCTACCTAAAATAGCTGTTCCGTCAGATTCCGTAACATACCTTTCCTAGTTTGTCCAGGTGCCCGTAGTTAGTCTGTCCTTCATGGTGTGTATACCCATGGTCAGACCGGAAGGCCCAAACGAACCACTGCTATAGTACGTTTGTCCTTACAACCGGTGCCTGTAGTTAGTCTGTCCTTCATGACGTGTATATCCATGGTCAGACCGGAAGGCTAATGCAAACCAATGCTATAGTACGTTCAACCGAATAACAATCCTGCTCTGTCCCGCTCCTTAGTGCCTGTAGTTAGTCTGTCCTTCATGGCGTGTATACCCATGGTCAGACCGGAAGGCATAACCGAACCAATGCTGTAGCACGTTCGACATATCCTGTTCAAACCTCTAATTTCACCTGGCCAAACCCAACCTGTTTAGACGTGAAACAAGCAAAGTGGTAGACAACGTGGTGAATTCTGGGACTGAAAGAATATCGGACAAAGATAACCGTTGTGCACTCTTATACTGACCCCTTTTATCCCTGTTTTCCTGATATTATCATATATTTGAATTCACCGTTTAACTTTAACCCACCTTCTATTCTGGCTGACTCGTACCGGGAAAATATTTGTTTCTTATGAAAGTGCTCGCGGTCAGACAAAACTGACCAATCTTATATTTTGTATTCATTTCATATAGCGTCTTATATCACTGTATTTTTGTATAACTATTTTCGCTATTTGAATAAATTGTGTAAATTACTCTATTTCTGATTTTCTCTGTTATCGCTAATATCTTAGATAACGAAGAACTCTGTCTCTGACTAGCAGCTGCCCTGGTAGGTTTGCTATTCTCCCTTATAAGAAAAAAGAATAGCTGGCGCTCGAGGTAAGTTTCACCGAGAAAACCACGTTACAGTGTATCGCAATACAATAAACAAATGTATATTTTTAGTCACTTTTTTGGCCTCTGAAATTTGTGCCAAATTTAATGGGGCATTTTAGTTGCCTCACGTTTCATGTCCAAAATTTTCGAAAAAATTGCATGGCATGAGCCAATTGATATGCCGACTTCCTTTACTACGAAGCCTAGTATTGAAGAAATGAATGTGAGGGGATGTGTTGTTCCATACATAACCTCATCCTGTCTACTTTACGATATAATAAAGAATTCGCGATTTTTTTCAATATCTGCATTTTATTTGAAAATTTAATTTTGCGTTCTTGTTTGGACACCCTTCATATTCCTATTTTTCCTCCTTAACGCAAACAGATAATATTTATAATAATATCTATAGTAGGTACATTGATAATATAATCATCGACTTTTAGCGTTTTTTATGTCAATACATTGAATAGAGAGAAATGCCTCATTTTTCTAACTAATTCTTTCATTTGTAGGAATGAAAAACAAAAATATTGTTTTCCATTTGGCTCTTATAACTACACTACTGGAAAAAATTAAAGGATCAAAAAATTCCAATTTTTTCGGCTATTTTCAACATGCCGTAACTTTGAGAGGAATGGTCGTACAAGGAATGTAAAAAAATAAAATTGTAGCTCCAAGTGTCTAGTTTTTGGATTAGAACTTCAAAAATTTTAAGTTTCAGTGGTTTTCGTAATGATAGAAAAATCAGCAACAAAAAAATTCTCAAAATTTTACCACTTTTTTTTTCTTTTCTACGAGCGTGGAATTTTTATTTTTGCATAATCGTCATAATGATGGGATACTTTGTTAATTCAGCTTCAATTTATTTTTTCATTGACCTCAATACGTACACTTTTCGCCGACATATCGGTCTTCAAATGGAAAAGGATCCATTTGTCTTTGATTATCGATTTCTCAGCAACCAATGATCGCACAGAAAATTGAAGGAGGGTTTCAAGACCTTAAATGAACTCCCATTAATGAACAACCATTGCTTATTCATAGGAATTTTTTTTCTTCATGTCGCATCAATATAAAAATTTAACAAAAAAAGGGCTTTTGGTGGTTTTTTGGAAAATCTACCGCTGGATCGAAAATGTTGAGGAAACCAATAATGTTAAGTGTGACTTTCACAGTTCAATATGTTGATAAAAACCTTACGAAGAGTCAACTCAATCCAGCGAGCCGTTTTGTTTGACTCGATTGAATTTTTGAAAAAATAAGGATCACGTTTTTTGCTCTGAGAAGCTCATAATCTTCAAAAAAGGCAAAAAGGAATTTTCTCGAGCTTTTTCCACAATTTGATTGCAGATAGTACATGAATTTCAAAAAAAGAAAAATAAAAAACTAACAACTAAAATTTTTATTAATTTAATAACGTATAAAAAATGGATCCTTTTCCATTTGAAGACCGATATCTCGGCGAGAAGTGGACGTATTGAGGTCAATAAAAAAATAAATTAAAGCTGAATTAACAAAGTATCCTATCATTATAACGATTATGCAAAAATAAAATTTCCACGCTCGTAGACAAGAAAAAAAAACTGGTAAAATTTTGAGAATTTTTTTGTTGCTGATTTTTCTATCATTACTCAAAAACCACTGAAACTTAAAATTTTTGAATTTCTAATCCAAAAACTAGACACTTGGAGCTACAATTTCCTTTTTTTAAATTTCTTGTACGACCATTCCATGTCTCAAAGTTACGGCATGTTGAAAATTGCCGAAAAATTTGGAATTTTTTTTTATCCTTTAATTTTTTCCAGTAGTGTATATTGTATTACATAGTCGAAAAGGATATAGTTGGCTAGAAAAACCAATAAGATAAAATTTCTGAATAATATGATAGAAAAATTGCAAGATCTTCACTATTGAATATTGGAGATAGCCTATAACGTCATTGTTTCGAATATACTCGTACGACTAGCCAAAGTAAGAAATCAAGGTCCACACAATTCTGATACTGCGCTATCACTAAACATATAGACCTTGACACCAAATAAATATATCACGGTTATGATACATATTTCTTCCTTTACTATAAAAAAACAATATTATTTGCAGATATTGAATTGACTCCTCGAATGGAAAATATGACCCTTAAATAGATATGTATATTCTCATACGAAATGGTAACAAATATCTATAGTGTATCGATAGCCAAATTGTTTCATGTTACTTTTGTTTAATTTTGAGTCCATGATTGTAACTATATACAACCATATGACATATGCTTATCAATGTGTTCTGAAATCAACATTTTTTGGAGAACATTATTCTTTTATTTTTTTCTGAGAATCTCCATGAAGTTTTTCACTAGTGTTTCTACTGTTATTAAGCAGATATTCGGACCATAACAGAAACAAGAATGAAAACATGAAAAATTTTCATTTTTGTCGACCATATACAAAAATAAAATATGGTTACCTTTTTTCCAACCGAATTAACACTGGTCATATCAATAAAACACGTGTCAATAAAAAATTCAGCTTTGAGGTATAAAACCGAACTGAATAAAAAGTACTACCTACTATACGATTTGAACAATGGACTGCAAATACACCTGTTTTCAAGTAATGCCAATGCATAGAATACAATACCTTTTGCAGGAAATATTCTGTATTTTGCTCTACGACATACCAATCTATAAAATGAATTATCAGCTGGTGACCTTAACTGACGCACAAGCCTGGCTTGTTTTGTTGTTTTTATTATTCAATTCAACTAGGATAAACATAGAACTTCTACTAGAGACAAGATTAAATAACAATCTCCAGGAGATAAGGGAAAAATTTCGATATTTCATTCGAAATAATTTTGATGTTGTATCACTTTTCATATTCGCATATTTCGACGTTTTCTCGCTTTTCTACGCTTTTTATATTCAAATGAGCCTCATTCGGTATTTCTACCGTAATAATGCGAGGAGTTTCGGAGTTAATCGAAATATAATGTGGCTCCTATGCTTCGTGTGGAATATAAGTATGCCGTATGACATCACATACAAGCGAAATGGCTTTTAACACGAAAATATATGATCGATATAAGAATTCTGTAGGCTAGAAGAACTCCAGAAAAGAGTTGACTTGATATTAGGAACCATCGCGATGAATGATTATACACTGCGCAAAAAAATCAATGCACATTATGGAAATCTCAAATTTATTCTACAACTGAAGGTGTTCTCGATGATAATTATTTTTATCAGAATTATACATGCATATTGTATTCACTTTCAACATTTTTCTTCAATACAGATGTTTTTTTCCCAACAGGAATAAAAAAAGATGAGATTAGATATCAGATTTTAAATGTATTGGCTCCATTCTGAAATCAGTTGTTCTCGCTCAATTCTAGTGATCAATAGTTTGTCTTTGGTTTTATTTTCTATACTCGATCGCTATGCAACGCGAAACACGCAATTTGACCCAAGAGGAATGTGCCCAAGCTTTAGTTTTGCGAGAAGAAGGGTGGACATACACAATAATTGCAGAAAGGTTTGGAGTTCCCCATACAAGTGTGCCCAGAATGTTGAATCGATTCAGGGAGACAAGTATGAATGTCCGAAGACCAGGACTGGGAAGACCACGGGTAACAACTGCCATTCAAGAACGTTACTTGAGAGTTTCTTCGTTGAGAGAACGGTTTGCAACCGCTTGCCTCCTTCAAAATCAGCTTGAGCAAACTCATGGGGTTCAAATGAGCACTCAGACAATAAGAAATCGCCTCAGAGAATATGATTTAAGGCCCAGCTCTCACCCCAGCCCATCGAAAGGCGCGTTTGGATTTTGCGATAGAGCATATCCATTGGGAAGAGGCTGATTGTTCCCTTGTATATACAGACGTCTACATGGAAAGATATACTCAGTGCAATTTCCTGAATACTACTGGTTTTGGGGGAGGATCGATTATGATATGGGGTGGAATATCTTTGATTGCTCGCACAGACCTAGTGGTCGCTGATAACGGAGCTATGAATGCTGATAGGTATATAAGGAACATTCTTGAAGAGCATGTAGTGCCATTTGCCCCATACGTTGGTGAAAATTTCATTTTTATGGACGATAATGCCAGACCCCATCGTGCGCGAATCGTTCAGGAGTACCTTGAAGAGGTTGAAGTCTCTCGAAGAGAGATCTCAATCCGCAGGTTTATGACAACATCAATAGAAGGCTGAGAAGTTCAGAAAATCATTCAGCTACTGTTAATGACTTAGCAATCCAACTCAGAGAAATCTGGGAAGGATTAGATCAGAACATTTTAAGATCACTCATTTTGAGTATGAACCGTCGTTGCCGAGCTGTAATTAACGCAAGGTGTGGAAAAACCAAGTGTTAAATCACTTATCAGCATTCTAGTATTTTGAAAATTGTTTATTTCTCTTCTTCACGTAAGATTCGATGAAATCCTGAATTTTTCTTCCATTTAATGTGTCTTGTTTCGTTCAAAACTTCCGGAGAGAATATAAAAAATAAGTTATAAAGTCAATGTAGAGTTAACTTTCATTAAAATTGAGATTTTCAGAATGTGCGTTAATTTTTTTACGCAGTGTATAATGTGGCTCCTCTGCTTCGTGTGGAATATATGCCGTATGACATCACATACAAGCGAAATGAATCACGAAATTCTTTGATTACTTCCGAAATCGTCTAGACACACTCGTTTAAGTAAAACGAGCGCTCAAAAAGGAAATAAATGAAAAGGATAACGTAACGTTTTGGTGACTATATCAGACTGCTTCTTCAGAAAAACTTGGAAAATCTTTGGAATTGTTTTTTTTCCTTTTGTTATCCTTTTCAGTTATTTCCTTGTCTGTAATTTTCGAGTTTTGAGCCGAAAATGGTCTCAAACGAAAGGGTTCGACTCCCTGATGACGAATCCGTGGTCAAATTCAATTCTGTCCGTGGGGACGTCCAGCCGTCCGTAAGCACGATAACTTTAGAAATGGATTGTCCTAGAGACTTGTTAGATGAGCATTATAAGCCTCTTGAAAATTTTGTGGCCATAATATAAACAGAACCATGGAAAATTCAAATGGAATATTGAAAATAAGCAACTTCATATTTTAATAAAAAGCTATCCGATTCGAATGAAATTAATTTTATTAATAAAGATTGATACACTGCATGGTCATGCAAAATTTTGTTGCCATAGTGTTAACAGAACCATAAAAATCTCAATTGGAATATTGAAATGAAGAACCTTTATATTGTCCTAACATGATATCCGAATCGAGTGAATTTTTTTTACAAATGAAGACTGGTATACTGAATTTTCATTCAAAACTTCTTGGCCATATGGTTAACAGAACCATAAAAAATTCAATTGGAATATTGAAAAGAAGGATCTCTATATTTCCATAACAGGAAAACCGATTCAAGTGAAATTTATTTTCTGAATCAAGACTGATATACTGAATGTTCTTGCACGATTTCAAAAGGGTCGCATCATTAGAGCCAATTTTTTTTATTGTTTATTTTTTACTTAGGTCCAGAATATTATACTGATTGTGTTGAGACTCATCATTTATATAAAATTTTAAGGTAATAGTCTTATTGCTCCATCAAAAAACGAGCGCTCAAAAGCTCCTGCTCTGGGTGTTTTTAATTTTTTTTAATTTAGTGCAAGAATTTACGTAAGAGCATTTCATCTTAATTAAAAAATATTGATTGTTTCTGTTTCAGAGACTGGGAGTGAAAACCTAAAAAAAGTTTTCTAGAAACTGAAGCTAGGTGTTCACAGAAAGTTGTGATCTGTGGAAGATAATGTCTCTCTTCATTTGATTTGAAATGATTATTTGGTTCCTTCGTTTATTGATGTGTATCACAATAAAATAAACAAATGTATATTTTTAGTTTTTCTGGCCTCTAATATTTGTACCGAAACTTATTTGGCATTTTCGCTGCCTCACGTTTCATATCCAAAATTTTCTAGAAAATGGCATGGCATGAGCCAATTGATTCGCCAACTTCCTTAATAGTAAATCGGCGATTTCCAAAATACAATTTCTTTACTGTTTTCATGTTTGTTTCATGTTGTTTCATTTTTGACGTATTTGTAACTCCAGAACGCTATAATCTTTTCGGATTTCTAGAAAGCGCTTGTACCACTTATAAACACATTTTTGGGACAAAGTGGACTCACCGAATGCAACAGTCAACATTTCAAGCGCATTAGAGCACTTTCTCCTTTCATAAAAAAATCGATAATCGAATATACACAATCTGTAAAAATTCAAAATTCACTTTTTCTTTTAAACAGACCCCGTTCTTTAAAATCAACGCTGTAATCAAAACCTTCCGTGGCTCTCAAAATTTATACCAAATCAAGAATTACTCATCTCTTTTTCTGCTCTTTGGGTTCGTTGTTCCTGTGAAACAATCACTTCAATTGAACTAACGAATTACCAGAAAAAACGAATAACAAAAATATCCAACAACTCTGAGAACTCAAGAATGTCCTCAAAATAATAAAAGGTGTTCCAACACTTCCAACCCCTGTTTCAAGAAAGCTTTCCATCTGTCTCTTCCTAAATTTTAAATTGTTCTGACTTATTCAGCTGAAGTGAAACAGATTATTAAATTCTCAGGACGTTCAGTGTCAAAGTGAAAACGCTAAATCATTTCACATTATAAAAGTCAACCTGAGACGTTTTAAATTTCTTTTCAGACGAAGATTGTTCGTTAATTATGATTACGAAAGTTTTCATTTCACGTCAGTTTAATTTTGATTCATTGATGTCGAATAATATTGAATTCTTATTTTTCCCTAATTCGGAAAATTCGTTCATTCTGCCATACTTTGTAGTACAAAACCGTGCAAAAATACACACAGATCTCGAAAAAGGATGAATATTTTCTTATTCTGTTGACGAAATTTGGTACAAGTCAATATTGACTTGAGATGTGCAAATAAGTTGGAAAAAATAATTAAGACGCCATCAGGCGTCGCGGCACTATCAAAAAAATTATCTCCAGGAACTTACCTTTTTCATCATATCATTCGAAAGATAATTTTATTCTGAATGTTTCTTCAAAATACCATTTTTTCTGTTCCTTACCGTCAGTGACCTACAGCGTGTTTTATGTTAATTCTTTTATTTTTTTTGTATTGTGACCTTGATTTGGAGAAATAGATATGATTGTGCTTCTTAAAATCGAAGGGACTTAGTAGCAAACCATTTCTCATATTCATCAAATATTATATTTTATAACAATAAACATTTTTAATAACAAACGAAATATGTCAAATCATATGTTTTATATACCGGCCATTATGATCCATACATAGATTATATCTTTTCCTTATTTCATTATACCTAAGTTACTTTGGCCAAAATATTAAGGTTTACTTGAAAAGTTATTTATAATGAACTAAGGAAAAGATATAATTTATTTATGTATGGATCATAATGACATATGATTTGACATGTTGCATTTTTTATTAAAAATTTTTATTGTTATAAAATCAACATTTGATGAATATAATTATTGAAAAATAGTTTGCTACAAAGTTTCTTTGTTTGAAGAAACAATCATATATATGTCTCTAAATCAAGGCATATTGTCACAATACAGAAAAAAATAAATGAAATAAAAGGAAGAGAAAAAATGGTATTTAGAAGTAACATTCAAAATAAAATTATCTTTCGAATGACACAATGAAAAAAGTATGTTCCTGGCGTCTGACTAAATGCCAGAGGAAAGCTTGTTTAAGTATTACAGGCGCTCTGAGGTCTACCCCTACAGCAGCGATAGAATGTCTGCTAGGTCTCCCACCTTTGCACCTCGTTGTGAAGGAGGTAGCTATTAAGACAGCTCTCAGAATCTGGGAACAGGGACAATGGCGCGAAGGAGGACTCTTCACTGGGCACGCAAGGGCCCTCAAAATGGTTAAGGATGCTCACGCTCTCCTTCTCCAAAGAGGTGACCGCGCGGGCACTAAGTTCTACTTCGACGAACCCTACAGTGTAATTGTTCCTGACAGAGATCTATGGTCTTCATCAAACAGGCTTCTTAGTCCTGAAGGTCCCACGTGGTTCACGGATGGCTCTGTCACAACAACAGGGTCTGGTGCCGTAATCGTGGGTCCTCACTTCAATCAGGCTATCCCTCTGGGAAAGGACTGTTCCAGTGTGCAGGCTGAGCTATTTGCGGTTCTTGCCTGTGCACTAGAAAATATTCGCAGGGGATACTCTGGCCAGCACATTTACATATGTTGCGACAGTCAGGGAACTCTGAAATCTCTATCTGATGTTAGGGTTGACTTCCTTTTGGTAGAAGAATGCAGGAAAGCTCTGCGTGGGCTGGGCTCTGATAACTTTTTGAAAGTAATCTGGTGTCCAGCTCATGCGGATATACCTGGTAACTTCAAGGCAGATGAACTGGCTAGGCGGGGAGCCAGATTAGCATTTGTTGGTCCGGAGCCTGCGCTGCCAATCTGTCGCACATCTGTCAGAAGCTTCTTCAGGAGCTGGCTGAACAGGGAATTTTCCTTGGAATGGAGCGCGGGGGTGGGCCTGAGGTGGTCGAGGATTCTCATTGAGAAACCGTCCTCGCGACCTGAGGTCAATAGACTTCTGTTGCTGGAGAGGAAATAACTCGGTCTGGTGACTGGTGCATTGACTGGTCACCTGTTTAACAAACATTTGATGAGAATGGGATTAACGAGCTGCTCCCTATGCCGGTGGTGCAGGAGTACTGATGAAACGGTTGAGCATATTTTGTTCAACTGTGGCAGCCTAACTGAGTTAAGGTCAACACACCTAGGTAATCCAACACCTACTATTCCTATGGTGAGAGGGACCACTCCTGGCAGACTCGCGACATTTCTGTCTTTGTGTCTGAGGAGCTGAGTCTCTATAGAACGATGCGGGTGAACAATGGGCCACTAGGCCTCAGTTCGGCCGGAAGGCACCGCGCGAAGAAGAAGAAGAAGTCTCCATTATTTTCTCCGACTTCTTTGCACATCTCAAGTCAACATTGACTTGTACCAAATAACGTAAACAAAATACAAAAAATTAGTCATCCCTTTTCGAGAAAAATTAGGTTAGCAAGATAAGTGAATCACTCTGTACATACGATTATCCATTTTTTTTGTTATGTTGTTAGTTGTTACAACTGAATAGATTAGTAACGTTTTTGTATGTTCTTCGATTTTTGGCTATTAGAAAGGATGGATCGAAGAATCTGTATCAAATTTTGCATTGAAATGGCATAAAGTGTCCAAGGCACTTGAAATGTTCGTCTCAAAAAATATTTTTGGGTGGTACCTACAAGTGCTTTTCAGAGGTCGAGAAGATATTAATGACGATAAAGGTTGACGCTCACTTGGACGAGACGAGACGAGACGAAGCGACGGTTAGTTCGCCTGGGACCATTCTGATCTTCGCTTCGCGCCTCCTAAGTGAGCGTCTACCCATTTAATTCAGTGCAAATCGTGGCCTGCGGAAAACAACTCTTCGCTTCGTCTCGTCTCGTCTCGTCCAAGTGAGCGTCAACCTTAAGTGTCCTGGAGTTACAACAATGACAACAAAAATATCAAAAAGGTGGAAAGAATTGTTCTGGAAAACCGTCGAATCAGTTACCTATATTATGTATTTTACGTGGCTTCGAGGGTTCATTTTATAGGTTGAGCAGTATATTTGTGAATAGGTATACATGTTTACGATTAACTGAACCTCTCTAAAATGTAAGCATCACTCAGACGGCTGATAAGAGAATTAGAGTCTATCAATTTCGATTCCTATCTATTTTATTGACATAAAAATATGATTCCATATGTTGAAAACAAACAGCAGATACGTAAATAACATTTTTCTTGCATACGAGCTCATCTTTTATGCAAAATTTCCATGTCAAGTAAGTTAAATGAAAGGATGCAGCATGAATGCAACAAAAAACAGGCAGACTTACGAGTTTTACGTCGTTCGGTAATGAAAAAATACAAATATAAATCATCGAGAATCTCGTTTTCTCTTTTCTCCTACAAATTGTAGTCAAACAAACAGGATGGTGTGTAAATTAGGGCCAATCTTTTGATGCGTTTATGGAGGAAGCTTAAAATTTACACGAAAGTTCTGCGAAAAGTCCACAAAATCTTTTGTTTATGTTCAGGATAGTCCTCGTTAATTGTATTTAGTTCATGCAAAGTTTCCATCGTTGAATCGGTTTTTTCTTTGATGAAGGAAATTCTCCAGAGTTTTTCAGTTCGATAAGTTCCAATGGTATGACCAGTATGTTTAAATATGGGATTTTTTTGATGTTTCAAAATTGAAAGTATCTGATGTTAAATATATTGAAAACTAGAAGAGGAAATTATTGAAGATGTAGAAAACATCATTTCAACAATTCGTATTATATTTATTAAATTCTTGATTTGATGACTATTTCAAAGTAATAATCTATCATATTCATGACACAAAATTGACATTTGAAATCGTAAGATTCATCGTTATAGTAGTTTTATACAGGGTGTTAGTGAAAAAATGCGCCAAACTTCAAGAGGTGATTCCGCATAAAAAATAATCCTATTATGCTACATAACTTTTGTACAGAAATATTTTCCTTTCCAAGTTGAGTTTTATTTAAAAACTGATAAAAATTAGTACGCACACTGGGATCTGCGAAACTAACAATTATTTTTGAGCGCTCGTTCTACTTAAACGAGTGCTATAATATCGTTTTGCCCAAAAATCTGTATTTCAGAATTTTGAGCCGAAAATGGTTTCAAACAATAGGGTTTCACTCGCTGATGACGAATCCGTGGTCAAATTCAATTATGTTCATCCGTCCGTTAGCACGATAACTTTCGAAGGGATTGCCCTAGAGACTTGAGATTTTCGGGGTTACTTTGGTTATCAAATCATAACAAGACTCTTGTAGTATTTTGTAGCCATAGATAATGATGATCGTAATAAGCCTTTTGCAAAATTTTATGTCCAGAGTGTTAGCAGATTCGTTCAAATGGAATATTGAAAATAAGAATCTCCATATTTCCATAACAAGATATCCGATTCGAGTGAAATATATTTTGCGAATGAAGATTTTTATACTGAATGTTCATGCAAAATTCCAAGAGGAAAGCATCATCTGAACCATAGAGTAGGTATATTTTTTTCAATCATTTATTGTTTACATATTTTATTTTCTGCATAATATAATTCCGATCATGCCGAGTTTTTGCATTCATATACTAATCGTGAATCTCAAGTTCTATACAAAATTTTGAGACAATAGTATTATTGCTCCACCAATGAAGGAGCGCTCAAAAGCCCCTGCTCAGGGCTTTTCCTATTTTTTTTTACATAAAAACAGCGCCTATACGATAAAGAGACAAGGGGGAGTTTTTGTCTCAAACTGAATGAAGAATTCAAAAAATATGTCAGTTTGAAATATCTCAGATGCGCACGTTTTTCTCCCCAATAAAAATTTGAATCATTTCCTACCTTTATGCGCGTCAATGATATAATAAAATTTTTGAGTGCATGTTAGAAAATGTGTAATAAAACCTCTTGCACCCATCTAATTCAATTCACATATTTCGACTGGCTTCAGAGCAATAAATAAATAAGTCAGTTTTTGAGTGAAACGGAGCATATTCGGACAAAAGTTATATAGAGCAAGAGCCCGTGAACGCCAGACCTTCGTTATTTTATAAAAGCTGAAAACTTGTCTACGCATGCTCCCAACACAGGTAAGAACTATGGACCATTATGAAGTTTGGGTTACCCTGGCTTTGGCAGGTAAAAGGTATTAAAGGGGTGTAAAATTCTGATCTAATTTCGTCAAATTATAAAGTTTGATTTTTTGATATTACCTTCAGAATATCATTAAAAATCACATCATTAATTGCCAGACACTTACTATAGTGGCAACCCCTTGCCAGAGACCCTTAATGTTCATAAAATTATATGTAATTCAACTTACGTTATAGTATAAAAGCTGATTTTTATATATGATACTTGGGCAATAATAAGATAATGTTTCCTCATTAGCCAGACATTTTTGATAGTGCCAACCCTTTGCCAGACAAGCTTGTAGTTTAGCTGCAGGTGCGAGCGCGAGACAGTATTTATGAGTGGGTGCGAGTGAGACGGCATTATTATAATGACTTATGCAAATACATTTTTTGGTACAGATTTATATAACTAATCATTTAAGTGAATCTCAAAAACATCTGAAGAAAAGACATCCGATGCTACAACTGAATAAAATTGTTGAAAATTTAAATTTATTCTATTAACAATTTAATTAAGTTGTAGCATCGAATGTTTTTCCTTCAGATGTTTTTGAGATTCACTTAAATTATTAGTTATATAAATCTGTACCAAAAAATATATTTGTATAAGTCATTATAATCATGCCGTCTCACTCGCACCCACTCATAAATACTGTCTCGCGCTCGCACCTGCAGCTAAACTACAAGCTTGTCTGGCAAAGGGTTCGCACTATCAAAAATGTCTGGCTAATGAGGAAACAATATCTAATTATTACCCAAGTATCATATATAAAAATCAGCTTTTATACTATAACGTAAGTAGAATTACATATAATTTTATGAACATTAAGGGTGTCTGGCAAGGGGTTGCCACTATAGTAAGGGTCTGGCAATTAATGACGTGATTTTTAATGATATTCTGAAGGTAATATCAAAAATCACACTTTATAATTTGACGAAATTAGATCAGTATTTTACACCCCTTTAATACCGTTTACCTGCCAAAGCCAGGGTAACCCAAATTTCATAATGGTCCATCGTTCTTACCTGTGTTGGGAGCATGCGTAGACAAATTTTCAGCTTTTATAAAATAACGAAGGTCTGGGGTTCACGGGCTCTTAGACTAATACAGCATAATATCGTTATTGAGCGCTAGTTATAATTAAACGAGTGCTATATCGGTTTGCCAAATGTCTATAATTTTCTAATTTTGAGCCGTAAATGGTCTCAAACGATAGGGTTAGACTCCCTGATGACGAATTCGTGGTCAAATTCAATTCTGTCCGTGGGGCTGTCCGTTAGCACAATAACTTTCGAAGGGATTGTGCTATAGACTTGAAATTTTCAGGATGAGCCTCATGCAATTTTTGTGGCCATAGTGGGAACAGAACCAAAGAAAATTCAATTGGAATATTGAAAAGAAGAAACTTCATATTTCCATAAAAAGACGTCCAATGTGAGTGAATTTTTTTTGTAATTGAGGATCGATATACTGAATGTTCATCCGAATTTTCATGACCATAGTTTTGCCAGAACCATAAAAAATTCAATTAGAATATTGAAAAGAAGAATCTTTATATTTCCATAACAGGATATCCGATTGGAGTGAAATTTCTTCTGTGAATAAAGATTGATAGACTGAATTGTCATGCAAAATTTTGTGACCATTGTGTTAATAGAATCGTAGAAAATTTATTTTGAGAATAAAAAATTTAAATGTTCATGAAAAATTTCAAGGGGATGGCATCATCAGAACCATAGAATTTAATTACTGTAATTATTTTTTTTACATATTTCATTCTTTGAATGATTTTCAGATTATAATTCCGATTTTGCTGAGATTCTGCATTTATTTGGCATCAATCTCAAATCCCATATAAAATTTTGAGGTGATAGTCTTATTTCTCCGCCAAAGAGCGAGCGCTCAAAAGCTCCTGCTCAGTGCTTATCTTAAAATTTTTTTTCATGTAGAATCACTTCCTGAAGTTTGTCGCACTTCACACTTTTTGTAAAAGTTACAACAAATATGCAGCAGATCTTCAAATTAATTTCTCAAAACTTAGTCCGGTCTATTTAGATATTCGAAGTTACATAAAGTCCCAACAAGCTGAATTTCTTTGAAGTTGTTCAAAACATAATTATAAACAATGTCTAAAAGTTCCACATCATTCCCCTGTAAGGAAAAAATTTAATTCAAGGTAAAAGGTCAAAAAAATTAGTTTTTCGCGATTTTCAGCAAAACGGTAAGTTTTATCATAAAAGTACTTCAGACAAAAATTGTAGATCATAAAATTATCTATAAAAAATGTATCAGTACTTTTTTCTTACGAGCCACCGTTTCTGAGATATAACGATTCAAAAAGTTATAAAAGTCGTTATCGTCATAATATGCACACGTTTCGACGCCACCTATGAGGTAGTGTACTTAGCGCGTAGTTATAACTTTTTGAATCGTTATATCTCAGAAACGGTGGCTCGTATGAAAAAAAGTACTGATACATTTTTTATAGATAATTTTATGATCTACAATTTTTGTCAGAGGTACTTTCATGATAAAACTTACCGTCTTGCTGAAAATCGCGAAAAACTCATTTTTTTGACCTTTGACCTTGAATTAAATTTCCTTACAGGGGAATGATGGGGAACTTCTAGACATTGTTTATAATTATATTTTGAACAATTTCACTGAAATTCAGCTTGTTGGGACGTAACTTCACTCTCATTTTTTGGTCTAAATAGACCGGACTAACTCAAACTGATCAATTTTCACGAGTTTCTCTCGAAATCAAACTCATAGCTCTAGCATACCTGAAGGGAAGCCATCCTATTATCAGTGGTAGACGACACATATCTCATACCATTGACGAGGGATGGCCTTAAGGCCAAAACTTGTACTGGCAGCTTCATGCCGATACGGCCCAAGACATGGCAATCCTTGACCACTAGGTTGGCAAACATCTTTCCACACTAAAAGCACTGAATCTCAGACAACTCACTACCTCTATGTACAATCAACTGATCCTTATAGCCTGTAATATCCCAGATTTTTGTTAACCTCTTGAGTTCGATGATAGAATTCGAACTATGCCCATTATTGATAGGCACGAGTGATAGTGGTGAATGAGAGTTTGGGTAAATAGGAGCAGGGACAGAGCAATTTGGATACATTGGCTTCGATTAGATTAGAAATAAAGACGGTGTAAGGAAACCAATCGTCTTATTCGTAAACATTTACTTGAACTTGTTAGATATAAAACTAATATTTGCATTTGTTGGCGACAGAAAGGATTGAATATACAGTAGAGACTCGATAATCCGGAGAACGATAATCCGGATATTTACTAGTCCGGATTGACGTCAAGATTGTATTATGTCCTTATAATCCGGATTGCAAGACTCAATAATCCGAATTTCTGATCGTTGCATACGTGGTTTACGGTTTTAACTTGTCGTAACTCAATTTCTATGACGACGATCGGGCGTTCTTTTGGTATATAATAGTGCACAATGGTATAAGACAAAAAAAGTCAGACAAGAATAATTAATTAGTGAAATGGAATGTTTCTACCTCCAAACCATACAGCTTTGATACAGCATATGGATCATAATGATATTAAATTAACAAAACTGAAATACCGAAAAGGCCTTTTAGCACATATTTTTCGATCCTCGAAGACGGGGATAATATTAGCAAATGCATTTAGAGCATAGATCAATTCGATGCAGTCTGTTTATTCCATAACTCTTGGCAATTACTGATATTCAGCTTCTGAAAGATATACAGGAGAAAGCTATTGTTCAGCATTCTTTTTCCCTTACCGTAAAAAACGTAAAATATCTAATTATTTCATTTAATATATTTGTTTTATGATTTCGATAACAAAGCCTATATTTTTTCAATCGTTTTTTAAATTTCATCTTTACTAAATTGTAAGACGCGGTATTCCGGATTCCTCATTAATCCGGATTAGCCCTTGCATTAATTGATCCGGATTATTGAGTCAACATCAACATTAATGGTAGGGGAGACCAGGGATGAACGAAACAATTTTTAATTTTTGAGCGTTTTGATCATTACTCCGAAATTGAATTCGATATTCAGGATGAAATACCACTATTGAAAACTATGGGAGATGATTACCATTCAATAGGATCCTGTAGCGGTCTCAGAAGAACAGGAGATTCAAAAAATCATCACTTGGAATGCCAGACCTGGTTTACAACACCCTCCTGGCCTAAGAGTATCAATCAAGTATTTTGTATCGAAATATTGAAGGTATTTATTCGAATAGTTTTAAGTTTAAATTTTGAAAAAAACAGCGAGACAGGGTTTTTTTCTACTGAGGTTTTTCCCTGTGCTCTGGTATCATACGCCAGAATAGTATGGTACGCCCGTACGCCGTTTTGCACCAACCTCAGCTAGGGACTTTTTTGTTTCATGTATTGTATTTTGTTAGCTTTCAATTCAAACGAGTGCTATATCTTTTTGCCCAAATGTCTATTATTTTCGAATTTTGAGCCGAAAATGGTCTCAAACGATAGGATTCGACTCCCTGATGACGAATTCGTGATCAAATTCAATTCTATTCGTGGGTCTGTCCGGCCGGCCGTTAGCACCATAACTTTTGAAGGGATTGTTCTAGAAAATTAAGATTTTCAGAATGAGTTCGGTCCCAAATGCCTCGGTTAAGTTCCTTAACCAGCGTACAGGTTGTTTCATGAAATATGACCATTCAAAATTTCTGTTCCTCAATATTTCAGACAAAACAGAACCAATCGAAATGATTGCAGCCACATGCGAGATGCTCATAATGATCCTCATGCAAAATTTTGTGGTCATAGTGTCAACAGAAACAAAGAAAATTCGATTGGAATTTTGAAGAGAAGAAACTTTATACGGGGTCTTTATAAATGATTGTACCAGCGCAGGTTGCTTTGGAAATTTTTCATGTTATCGTTTCTTATGCAAAGTCTACAAAATTAAAATTCCAGTTACATTATTCAATTTTTTTGGGGTTTACCAGCCTTAAGTCACAGTATCGTTCGTTCAAATAAAAGATAACATCAGAATATAATTACATATTTATGATAGTCTAACACCAACTGCGCTGTTAGAATCATTCATAGAGGCCCTGTATATATTTTCATAACAATATATCTGATTCGAGGGAAATTCATTTTGTGAATGAAGATTGATATACTGAATGTTCATGCAGAAATGCAGAAATTATTTTTTTTACATTTTTCATTTATTGAATAATTTACCATGACAAGATATCCGATTTCAGTGAAAATTTGTTGTGAATGGAGACTGAAATACTGAACATTCATGTGAGATTTCAAGAGGATCGCATTATTAGAAGCATGTATTTTAATTTTTAAATTATTTTTTTTACATTTTTCATTTATTGAATAATTTCCAGAATATTATTCTGATTGCATTCATACATTTGGTATCAATCACAATCTCAAGTCTCGCATAAAATTTTGAGGTAAAAGTCTTATTGCTCCACCAATGAACGAGTGCTCAAAATCCCCTGCTCAGGTCTTTTCTTAAATTTTTTGTTATATCTCACAGGCTTTTGGTAATATCAAAGTTCTAATTAGTAGAGGAAAGTCGCCAAATTTTGGATAGGACCTTTTTTGATTGGTACTTTTTCGCTGTGATATTTATGTTTTGATTAATTTTTCTTGCCTTAAATATGACATAACATTAAACATTTATGCCAAGGATCTATTCTAATTTAACCACAAAACCTAAAACATGAAAGTTTCCTTATTTTGGATAGGGAAAGTAGCCCATAATTGGATATCCAATATTTGGAAACCGATGTTATTTTTCGTCCTTTGAAATGCTCTTTAATAAAAAATTCAATATATGGATAACATGAAAAATCCCATCAACGCCACTTGAGAAGAAAATTTATATTTGTTATTTCTGCAAGGACAATAGGTTCCTTATTTTGGATAGGGTATCCAATATAAGGAACCCATTTTTGAAACGACGAAAACTGGCATTTTTCAATTACGCTCATGCAAATGATATAAAAATGAGCTTAATTGAAAAATGCCAGTTTTCGCCGATCCGAATTGTTTAAATGTTTAAGTTCAAACAATGTCCAAATCGTCAATGAGAAGTGCTTTTTCGCAGTTTTCGCATATTTTTGATGATGTTCCTCATCAGATACCCTGCAAAATAAGCGATTGAGATGGATTCTAGGGTATTTTGGGGTTCAATAAACTGCTCATTCTCACGAGGCTATGTATTTTTAAACTCAATGTACAGACGAAGATTGTAATACTTGTGGCAACATCTAGCGTCTACTGCTTGAAGCTGGAGGTACAGCTGTATTTTGGGTTGCCAGGTGGTTCTCTGACCCAAACAGTAAGATGTCTTTCTCTTTCTTATCAATATTTGATTGTTCTTCTGAATGAGAATATTTATGTTATAAATGTAATTGAACGAACAATTGAATGTACTGTCAATTAATTGAAATCATTCTTCGATAATTCATTATTTCGCTTCATGTTTTAAACATACACACTGTAAATCCGGTTTTTGAGCGCTCGTTCTACTTAAACGGGTGCTATATCGTTTTGCCCGAATGCCTGTAATTTTCGAATTTTGAGCCGAAAATATACTCGAACGATAGGGTTCGACTCCCTGATGACGAATTCGAGGTCAAGTTGAATTCTGTCCGTGGGGCCGTCCGTCCGTCCGTTAGCACGATACCTTTAGAAGGGATTGTCCTAGAGACTTGAAATTCGGTTTCAAACGGCTCGGTTAAGTTCGTTAACCAACCAAATCGTAAAGGGTGTTCCATCCAAAAATGTTTGTTCCTATATATCTTTCAGAATGGCAATGATTAACTTCAGTTCAACACGTTGGTTTGAATGTGGTAAAACAATTGAATATTGATGAGTTACCTAACATTAAACGTTTACAATCCACTATCCACTCTCCTTTTCTGTTTGATAAGTTTTTTGGCGACTATACAATAAACTGATGCATAAAGATGTTTTTACAGAACTAATTGGTTCGCCAGTTTCATAAAAATGAATTTAATGAACTTCTATAATTATGTTAATTACATCACTATGTATTATTCATTCTTAATTCTGATATTTGACTGTTAGCATTTCACCTTCATTTTTTCCAAAATGTACAAAAGGTTTTTTCCAGTTTGAGCACACTTGACAAGTATTGAATTATATTTCTATAGGAACAGGGTGTAATCAAAAACTCGAACAATTTATATTGCTCGTTCGTTGTACTGAAAGAGTGCTATATCGTTTTGTCAGAAAGTCTGTAATTTTCTAATTTTGAGCCGAAAATGGTCTCAAAAGGTAGGGTTCTCCGATGACGAATTCGTCAGATTCCCGAATTCGTGGTCAAATTCAATCCTGTCCGGCTGTAAGTACAATAACTTTCGAAGGGATTCTCCTAGAGATTTGAGATTTTCAGCATGACTTCGGTTCCCAAATGCCGCGGTTAAATTCGTTAACCAGCCAAATCAGGGTGTTCCATATGGCCATTCAAAATTTTTGTTCTTCAATATCTCAGACAAAACAAATCTAGATGTCACCATCTGTAAGATACTACTCGATAGATTCTTACAAGTAGTCTTAAATGTAGAAGTTTTTCAATAGGATGTTGTCTCTAAGGGATATGGGACACTGACGAGGCCTAATGAAGCCGAAACCGGTCTGTCTCTTCCCTCATTGACAACATCTTGAATAAATCATCCCAGTCCGCATGAAGAAGGTTCTGTGAGCCTATAAATTGAAGATTGTATTCATTTCGATGATTACTATTTTCAATTTATCTATGTTTCAAAAACAAATCTAATTGAGATCACGATACACTCACACCGGTATGCCCTTAGATTATTCATAACAAGATAGAGCATAGTGAGAGAGAAAACGTGGCCGAAATAAGATAGCGATATGTTTATTATTTTCGTCAAAATCAAAACACATTCCCGCAGCTCCTTATTGGTGGCTTCTTACCACGTGACCTGGACGTACGAATGAATTCCATTATGGCCGCCTTCTTTGACAGCTGATGCTTAGGTTCAAACTCATCGTTTTGAGTTAACTAAGTGATTTTTGTAGTGAAAACGAGGTTGTACAATAATTATTTGTTGTCTTAAAATGAAAAATGGTTAATTCCTGTGTGATATGTAAAAACAGCACCAGTAAGGACTGCGGGCGATCCATACATCGGTAAGTAAGCACAACAAACAATCATTTACCATAGGCGTAGCAAGGAATACCTAGCTCTAGTGATGGGCAAAACCGAATTCTTTTAAAAATCGAAAACCGAATGAACGAATGAATTTGAGAATCGAATGATCATTCGAATGATTTTGCATTCGGTTTGAGGCGACACCTACAATAAAAATCAGGAACTATGTCGTTAAGGTTCAATATCTCAGCATTTGCCTGCTTTTTTTAGGAAAATGAACTCTATTGCCATTCATTCGGTCCAAATTTCGAATGAATCATTCGTTTTGCATTCGGTTTCGGGCGGCATCTACCTGAAATTGTAGTTACTATGTCCGTAAGGCTCAATATCTATGTCATTGCGTGCTATTTCTTAGGGAGGTTTTTGAAATTGAGCTCTATTGGAATTCATTCGGTCTAAATTTCGAATGAATCATTCGTTTTGCATTCGGTTTCGGGCGGCATCTACCTGAAATTGTAGTTACTATGTCCGTAAGGTTCAATATCTATGTCATTACGTGCTATTTCTTAGGGAGGTTTTCGAAATTGAGCTCTATTGGAATTCATTCGGTCTAAATTTCGAATGAATCATTCGTTTTGCATTCGGTTTCGGGCGGCATCTACCTGAAATTGTAGTTACTATGTCCGTAAGGCTCAATATCTTTGTCATTACGTGCTATTTCATATGGAGGTTTTTGAAATTGAACTCTATTGGAATTCATTCGGTCTGAATTTCGAATGAATCATTCGTTTTGCATTCGGTTTGGGGTGGCAAATAGCAGAAATATTAGATACTATAAATCAATAAGGCCCAATATTTCAGCGTTATCATGCTATTTCTTATGGAGGTTTTGGAAATTGAACTCTATTGGAATTCATTCGTCAGTTTTGGAGTGGCCCCCATTTTAAATTTACTTTTTCATTTTAGTTGACCCTTCTAAGTAATATCGATTTCTTTGGACATAAAGGTCCTACTGATTTGAAAAAAAATGTTTTTTGAAAGATGGTAGTATCACCTTTTATTAAAACGAAACAATATAAAAACATTCAACTTAGTGATGTCATAGGAAAATTCTTTAAAAAAATGTTAGTGAAAAAGTGTAAGTACTGATTTTCCTAATAAATCCGCAATGGTACAAGAACTTGCACATTGAAGTTTAATTTTTCTTCGATGAGCTAACATCTCATAAAAACTTATATGCTTGAAACCATTACATGAATTTTCAAAAGAGTTCAATTTCAAAAACCTCCGTAAGAAATAGCACACAAAGGCAGAAATATTGGGCCTTATTGATATATAGTATATAATATTTCTGCTAGATGCTACCCCAAACCGAACGCAAAACGAATGATTCATTCGAAATTTTCAACGAATGAATTCCAATAGAGTTCAATTTCCAAAACCACCATAAGAAATAGCATGCAAACGCTGAAATATTGGGCCTTATTGATTTATAGTGTCTGATATTTCTGCTAGATGCCACCCCAAACCGAATGAAAAACGAATAATTCATTCGAAATTTAGACCGAATGAATTCCAATAGAGCTCAATTTTGAAAACCTCCCTAAGAAATAGCACGTAATGACATAGATATTGAGCCTTACGGACATAGTAACTACAATTTCAGGTAGATGCCGCCCAAAACCGAATGCAAAACGAATGATTCATTCGAAATTTAGACCGAATGAATTCCAATAGAGCTCAATTTCGAAAACCTTCCTAAGAAATAGCACGTAATGACATAGATATTGAGCCTTACGGACATAGTAACTACAATTTCAGGTAGATGCCGCCCGAAACCGAATGCAAAACGAATGATTCATTCGAAATTTGGACCGAATGAATGGCAATAGAGTTCATTTTCCTAAAAAAAGCACGCAAAGGCTGAGATATTGAACCTTAACGACATAGTTCCTGATTTTTATGATAGGTGTCGCTCCAAACCGAATGCAAAATCATTCGAATTGCTGAAATATTGCATTCGAATGCAACGAATACTTTCAAGAATCGAATGCTGCATTCGATTTTGCATTCGAATGGCCCATCACTACCTAGCTCTCAATATAAGCATAATATTGTAAACATATTTCAAAAGCAGTATTTTCTTTTAATAGAGTATCTAATGATAATGTCAGACGGAAATTGTGGATGGATCGAATAAATTTGGGAAATACAAAATAAGCGAAGAAGGTATATGTTTGCTCTGACCATTTTTCTGATGAAGATTTCCTATATAAAGCAGGAAAATGATATTTGAATACTGAAGCTTTTCCGTCCAGGATTTCGTTATCGATTCATTGGTAAGTGTATTATTAGGGTGTTTTATTCAAATTTGATTTGGATAATATGAATATCAAAATATAATATTTCTAATTTCAGTGCCAGTAGCACATCTTCAGATGAAAGGCCTGTGCCGGAGCCATTAGAAGATAATAAGCTGGGTAGTGTCAGGAAATCTTCAAAACTGAGTTCTATCCAGAACTTCAACAGCTACTGATTGTCAGCTACACTGATTACTTCAGATTTATCTGCTACATCGACTGATTCAGATTTATCTGATACCTTAACCGCTTCAGATTTATCTGCTTCTTTGACCGATACAGAATCATCTGGTGCATTGACAGTTTCAGAATTGTCTGGTACTATGACAGCTTCAGAATCGTCAAGCAACTTGGTATCCTCGGAAGTGTTTACGGTAGCACATCCAACTACGTAAGTTCTTCTTAATTTTTTTAAGGGTTGGGAAATATTGCCAAATATATTCTGGTTCTTGATATAAAACCTTGATTATCTTATTTCAGTTATGAAGCTATAAGTACTGTAACAAGACCAAGAAAAAGAAAAAGAAAATGTTTTGTTGGTGATGTAATGGATGAAGACTTCAGGACCCCAAAACAAGGAAATTTTGCCTTCTCCCTTTCTAAACGAAAAATTGCAGAACAGAAAAAGATACTGAAAGCATTGAGGATGAAGAACAGGAGACTGCAACAGAAAATTGCAGATATCTCAGGACTACTGAATAATTTGAGGGAAATGAACCTTATATCAGATAATTTACACCTTCTCTACGAGCATTGGTCCTATCATTACATTTTTACTCGCATAGGGCCTATAGTTATGTAAGGGAATGTATCACTTGCTCAAAATGTCCTGATATGTTGGAGACTTGCGAAACATATTCATTTTTACAGAAAAGAAAAACTTATGGCAATTTATTCAAGGCATCCAAATTTGTCATTAAGATATGCACACAAGCAGAAATAAACAATATAAATGATTTCTAATAACTCTAATATTATGAGTATAAGATCTGAAAATTTAATCAATAAGTTGATTCATAATTGTATGACGTTTTAAATGCATTTGACAATCATGTATTTGATGAAGGGGTTTTAGGAAGTCAAGAATTGCCTTTGATAAAAGTAATATTGTAAAGATATTTCACTATAAGAATTCACCACGAGACAAGGAAAATGAGCGATCAAGTGGTGAATCGACTTAGAAGTATGCTCACACATCTGATTTTGTATCAGAATCAAGTTTTTTTTTTACCTTTACAATTGTTAGTTTTAAGTTTTAGGGTGATCAGGGTGTATAAAACACTCTTTTTGATCGTGTACTTTTCGATCCTGTTTGGATTTAATTACCAAGGACTATAGCAGTAGTATATATGGATTCTTAGTTATTTTATTATAAACATTTCTGAAGAATCGGTTATCAGTATATTTTAGTTACCTATCGTATTTCTTCAAATCATTATTGTAAAAATCATTTATTTTATGTTACATGTTATTTTTTATGGAAGTTATTAATACATCCTTGCTTGATAATCAATCCTGATTATGCAGGCTTTCAAGTTTCAATTGCTATTCCACTATAAATACTGATGCCCCGTCCATTCCATTACAAAACTCACAAAATTCCAATCATCTATCTTATATAGTGGAACAAAACTATACATTCATACTATCATTTGCCTTCAAAGGTGCAGGTAATGGATGGACAAGGTTTCAGTAAGTAAGTAAGGCCTATTGCAGCATTAATGAGAACTGATATGATTATACTTCACACTTGATGTAAAACTGACCTATCTAATACATTTTTATGTCGAACTGGATCAATAAATTTATTGTTATTTTTGTTATTCATTTTAACATAGTATTCAGGTGTAATATCCTTAAATTTCAAACCTTTGCAGTCAAATGAGCTCCATTTGTAATAACATGGTGGTCCCCAATAAAAATCTGGACTCAACTCGGGACAAGATATCAAGCTGTGTTAAAATCCAAATTTAGATACAGCATCATCTTGTATGGTAATAACGTACCATGCAGCCTTACTGAAAAGTGACCTGAATAGATGTATTCGATATAATAGGATTGTTAATAAGATCATTGATAATGATATAATATTCAATTGTATAGGTATTTGTAATTATTAAAACCAGAACAACAATATTTGAATATCATATTTGCTATTTCAAATCTCTTTTCATATTGAATTTTTTTTCGAATCGAAAATATGCCCGCACTAAAAAATTCTGCGTATATCAATGAGTTAGAATAAGATGAAAACATCGGGAAGGTTAACAGAATTCATTAAAATAATGACATTAATTATGCATCCAATGAAATAATAATTAAAGATTCGATAACCTTTGAAGGATTTATTTCTATTCTTAACAAATTTTTAGATCCACGCCACTGACTTCTATTTACGACAACACACTTTGTTTGTAAACAAACAGTGTTTATTATGGGAACAAAACATTCAGTTCATCTAGTAAGGGATTGCTCCATCTTGTTATGAATAATCTAAGGGTATGCCAGATTCGGAGTCTAAACTCGTCCGGCGCGCTCATCTACGTCATTGAGGAGCGGAGATAAAAGTGGAGTTATATTATTATTGTTATAATACCTGCATTCATGCCTAATTGCGCAGTTTTTGGCTGTAAGAATTACAGAAGAGTTTAAAGGGATTCAAAATAAGGTACTTTTGCTTTCCGAAGTCGGAAGTATCCCGTCAGTACTCCATTATCTGAGGAAAAAATATTTTCAAAGTGTTAGAAGACAACACGGTTGCAAAACTGAAAAATGTGGACCAAAAACTTTTCAAATTCACGAATTATAAGTGAAATTCATTGAAATTTCTCTAGAAATGATGAAAATATTTTCACTTATTCGAAGTTTTTTAATGAACCTCCAATAATTTATTCTGTAGTAACAATTAACAAATAGATACTTTTCACTTACATTCATATTTCATAATTTCATCGATATCTTTTAGAATCAACAAACAAAGACATCGGAGAAATTTCATTTGAAATTAATTGTTAGTTAATTGCATTTTCAATGAAACTTGCGATTAATTGCATTATTCCAATTATTCTCTGGAGTTCTAACGCTAATGCAATGGAAAGGCTCCGCAGTGACGTCACTTCTCGATGCGCGTCGGCATACCGGTGCAAGTGTATCGTGATTGAGATGAAATTTTGCTGCCACATGCAAGATACTCATAATAAGCTTCATGCGAAATTGTGTGGCCTTATAAGGTGTATAGTGTTAACAGAACTATAGAAAAGTCTATTGTTATATCATTGTTTAAGGTTTAAACAATGGTTATATAAAAAAAACTGATATTACCATGAAATAACTTTTGATTGAAATGAAATCGAGTTTGAGGAGTGAATCGGCTAAGTCGATGATCGTGCAAATCTTCAAAAGGATTGTGAAATCAGTGTTCTGATGATTTTATTGTCGATTTTTTACATATTCGTTTTGGAATATAATTCCCATCGTGCTGAGATTCTGCGCTTAAATATATTCAGTATCAACCTTATGACCTTATATATTATGAAATTTTGAGGTGATAGCCTTATTATTGCTCCACCAATGAAAGAGCGCTTAAAAGCATAGTTATGCTCAGGCCTTTCCTTAAATTTTGTTAATGAAATTATAGGAATTAAATTGATTGACCACAGAAACGGAGCTTGATGGGCGCAAAATTTCGGTCAGATTTCATCAAGATTATCATTTTATATACGTTCTTCAATTTTGCCCTGGGTTTCCAATAACTATGTAGAGTTATTTGTGAAAATTTTATTTTCGTATCACATTATCACTCTTTATCACATTTCTCAATGGAATATAAAAAATATAAATATGTTTCAAAATTAAATTCAATATGGATGTAAGTAAAAACGATCTCTTCTAGTATCACGTCAATGAACATGCAGCTTTGGCTCCTTGATATTTCTTGATTCCCTTCAGTATAACATCTTTTTCCATACCATCCTTAACAAGATAACTAACAACGCCAATTTTCTCTACGTCCTTTATATTCCGATTTTCATCATCGAAGAACAGCATTTTTTCGTATTCTATTCCACTCTGTTCTTTGATCCTAAAACAAATTCAATCAGAAATGCTCATGAAGTAAAGCTAAGTCTTCATGCTACTTCAATTGACCATATCATTGTTTAAGGAGTTCCTTTAAACAATGACCATATTCATTAAGTATTGGTGGCAGCTTTTTAATTGTTTTTATGTTGGTAACAATCCAAAATTGTAGTGAACGAATTTTCCACATTATTTCATCCATATTGTGAGGTTTCTTTCAAAATTTGATACAGTTATTCAAACAGATATCAATCATTTTTATTCGAAAAACATATAATTTTCGGTGAAATGGATACTGAAAGAGTGTAAGTATATCATATTGTATATATTCAGCGTGTCAAGGAGTACAATATTCCTCAATTGGATGTATGTTTTTTTTTTATTTTAGCAAGCCCAATGCTGGAGGTGGCTGGACATGTGTGGCGCACTGCCAAAGTCGTAGCTCAGCCAAAGATCCAAAATTGAAATTCCATAGGATTCCTAAGAATGAAGCACTTGCTAAGAAGTGGTTACATTCTAGAGGAATAAAGGAAGATGCTCATTCAACCCATGGCTTTTAAAAATTTCTACATGCTCTTTCAGAACTTCGTGGGTAAGCGTTTCTGCTACTTCATGTTTCTCAGAGAGTTCCCTGCGATTGACCCAGTTGTTTTCCGCTGATTTATCTCTTTTTGATGGCTCTGATTTCTGAAAGGTCATTTTATGCAGCGGCGAATTCACTATTGTGGCTGAGCCTGTTCCCCATTCCCTATGTCTGGATGTGCATGATAAATCTTCTGGAATGCAGGAACGTTCATCTCTGACATAATCCAGTAACTGCCACAATACTGAAAACACATGTTTACATCTTCCAGAAACACCACCAATGCACTCGCAATATCCTCCAGAAACTACACCATTATATAAAATAGTGCTACTATGGTAATTTCTTTTTTTTAAAGCTGCATCCACTGATCCACTTTGGTTTTCACAATACACTTATTTGTATCGTCTTGGCTATAGTGAATGAACATTTCGCTTATTTTATTGGCTTTGAACAGCCTGTAACCCAGAAGATGGTGTTTGGAAGTATCTTTATATTGTAGAATGCTCTCTTCCTTGAAATTCTTGGGAAACCTATCAAGATTCCTTGTCCAAGGCCCCTTCGGAAGTGGAATTCTAGAATAAAATCAAAATGGAGACTAATTTTGGTGGTATATAATGTAGAATATATACCTGTCATTATTTTTATCCATATCTAATATTACAATAACTCAATATGAAACTAAAATGTGCGAAACAAGTGTTGATAAATTCGCGGGCTCATTTAAAATTTGACACATTAATGATCACAGAACATAAATATAATGATCATAGAGAAACACTGTTTATGGTGATGACAGATTACTACCAACCCAAAGAAGCTTAAAAAGCTGCCACCGATAACTGATGGATATTGTCAATTGGGAAACTGAATGTCTTCATCAGTTAGTTTTGGTGTTTGCCAACAGATGGCAATTGAGAGAATTGCTTTAATACACCCTCAGATCAATAAAATACAAAGATAGGCTCTTTTAGATGTAAACAGAGGCAAAAATGAGGACAAGATCTCTATAGGCCTTTTCGGATACTTACTCTGGTTACCTTCGCGTTCGTTTACCTAACCCGTGTTCCGAAAGTACGGTGCTATTAACTCCATCATTGATCTATCGTAACCCTACACGAGAGCAGGGTTGTACAGTCACCGCATGCGCATTGCAGTTTAATTTTGTATTTGAAAAAAGCGGAAACTAATCTTCTACTCTTCTCCTAGTAATTTCATATATTATATTCCTAAAAATTATGGAAGAGAAGAGAATTTGGCTCAATGTGAAATGTGTGGTTCCATGAGCCAAGAAAATAATGTGAAACAACTTTTTCATAACTTTGTATACAGATTTTTCTATGCCAAGCTACAGCTTTCTTTACTTCTTTAACATCAAAAATAACATTAAACATGAGAGGGCACACCAGAAATTATAAGAAAGATTTCGCAAAATCCAATAAATGCAAGCAAGGCTAGAGACAATCCGAAAATAAACTGGGACTGAAAACACAAATTCTTTAATTCTTTAACATAAAAAAAATTAAACATGGAAGGGCACACCAGAAATTATAAGAAACTAGCGGACCCAATAGACGTTGTTCTGCATACAAAAAAATTCATTGAATTCGATCGAGCCGTTTAGTTGCAGAATAGATGAATAACCTAGATAACGACTACAGCGCCATCTGTTGATCTGATTTGTGAAACATACGGGCATCAGGCAATCCAAAATACATTCATACATCATAGGTTTGAAATTTGTAAAATATGGCATAAGTAAAGAATTGTTGTATAATATGTTAGTTCATACCTTATATCTGATTAAAATTCTAAATTTTCGATTCACTCGATGTAACTTCACTTTTTGTACAAATGTCAAAATCATAACCTATATTTGACCCGTTTTCTCTTCTTTGTGTAATACGGGGTCTTTATAAATGATTGTAGCATCGTAGTGTGCTTTGAAATTTTTTTATGTTGTCGTTTGACATGCAAAGTCTACAAATTTATAATTCCAGTCACATTATTCAATTTCTATCGGAATGACCAACCTTAACTCACAGTATCGTTGTTTAAATTGAAGTTTACACCAGAATATAAATATTTATAATAGTCCAACGCCAACTGCGTTGTTATAATCATTTATAGAGACTCTGTACAATGACTACATTTTTATATGCCTTGCAGTAATATTAAAGTTCATTTACTCCAGAAAAAAATCCAAAATACTGTATTATTTGCAAGACATGTAAAAAACAGGATTATATATTACAAAAAGCAACAATTCAGAGTTGAGTACAGTAGCGTACAAAAAGGTGGATGATCTTATTACTTAAAAATAATACTATTGATCTCAGTTTATGAAGTACCCCTAAAACTGACTGTTTAATTTCAAAACAAAAACAAACATTTGCTTTGTAAATCTTGTCCTCAAATCCATTCCAGTTATATCGTGGTAAGGGCCTATCTAGGTTTTCTATTGATCTGAGAATACAACGCATGTTCCAGAAAAACATAATTTAGAAATTAAATTAAAAAATATCTATAGAAGAATGATTCTCTTTCACTGAAAAAATTTGCAGTACAACTTTTTTTCTAATTGCAAGTATTTGAATCCATTATTTATATTCATCATCAATGATTGTAATAATCACAAATTTATTATATTTACCTTTTAAAGTGAACTGTTTTACTATCAGGAAATATCTCCACGAAAGAAAAGAACTCGGTCCAGCCGAAAAAATCGATAAGCTGTTGGGCTCCCTTGATTTCACTCGTTCTGGAGGCAACTCCTAATTTTATTTCATCAGACTGGAGACTTTTCAAGATTTCTGTCGAATGAGAATATGGTTTTATATTCTGCCCTCTAGCATCGACTACAGTACCATCAGCTCTGAAATATACAGTTGAACAAGTTGAAAATCAATTAATTAACATATGAAATACCTCTTAACAAAGGGGGGATCATAATGAGTATCAACCCAGAATGGCCACAAGGTGTAATCTGTAGAAAAATAAACAATATGAAAAATTATATAGTGCCTCAGTAAGTTGATATACTTCCAAACGAGAGTTTTGAAGGATTCATTAATTTTTTCATCTCTAATTTAGGTACCAAATTAATTATGCAAATACATACAAGTTTAACCACTCATTGTTTAAATGCCTAATTGTTTCTCACCCAAATCAAAGACAATCAAGTCGGGTTTTTCACCATTTCCTAATTTGAACATTTCTGCTCTTTGATTATCCGCTGATTATAGTTAGGTGAATGTTTAAACTACGCACAAATTTATCTAGGAAATATATCTAAACTAAACTAAGATTTAAATGATTATCAATAAAAAATGAAAATTGGTTATGTACAATCAGTAAAAAATTACTGGCAAGGTTGCCAACCGTTGCGCTCTAATCTAATGAAATAAACATGTGATGGAATTTCCCATTTTCAAGAATTCAGTTTACCAAAACCACGATGAGAGATTTCTTGGAATTCTAAACAGCAAAAAAATGTATGTAGATCTGAATGGTCTGATATTCCATTAGGAGTCCACAAAATAAGCTCAAAACTTAAAACTTTTTATTGTGCAGAAATAACGGTTAGGAAAAACATATTTCGATTTGAGAAGTCAGTGCGATAAACGTATTCTTTCTATTATATTTCGGATATTTCTAATCAAAAATGATAAATCCTTATTTCAGTATGGGTGTGACTGATTTTCAGTTCTATGTTTCATTTTCATAAACAGTACATAGAATGTTATTGAACAAAAAAACTAGTTTTCCTCGAATTTGTCGCGAATATCTTGGATAAGGGAAAATCAAACAAAAAAACTGGAATTGTATATTCAATGACTAATAAGACCCAATATTGAAATAAGGTTGACTTGGCTAAACCAGATTGACAGATATCTATTAACAACAGCATTCCCAATAGGCTGAGCTCAGGCAAGAATTCACATCACCTGATTGACGTTGTAGATGATGATATTTAATTATTGGTGTCCAAGGTTTTGTCCTTGCTGGTAAATATCGCGGCACACTACGATCTTCGTGAATTGTTTCACCGAAAATCTAATAAGAATCCTTAATTTTCAAGACCTAACAATTGTTAAGAATCTCAGTATGATGTAAGAATATGTTGTTTTCTAATTAAATTCGCAATAATTATTAATGGTTTTGTTTACAGTATTCAAATGGAATGATAAATGGATTGCTAAAATTTGCATGAGGAAGTTCCTGAACTTGAGAAACAAGTTTCATTTTAATGGAGGTATTCATGGAGGGGACAAAAAAAGGATAAAGTTTTTCAACAAATTCAGAAGTTCTCAATTATCATGTTGAATACAATGGGCATGAAAGGAATTTTCGTGTTTGTGCTGTGTTACATGATATGTTCGGTGAATGGAACTGCAGATCCAACAACTGAATCTACTACACCTAATTTAATGCCATGTTCTGTAAGACATTTTACTTGTGCGAGTAATAATAAGTGTATAGCCATCTCATTTCTCTGTGACGGTGAAAAAGACTGTGATGACGGTTCAGATGAAGATCCAGTCGCGTGCTCAAACTCAAAAAACTCTACTTGCGCAGAGGATGAATTCAAATGTGTAATCAACGGTACTTGCATTCCGAACCACTGGCAATGTGATGGTGATACAGACTGTAGTGATGGTAGCGATGAAGACGAACAAGTCTGCCAAAATAGAAGCTGTGGTCCTGATCAATTTACCTGTCGCTCAACTTCCGGTGAATGTGTTCCTTTAATATGGATGTGCGATGGGCACAAAGACTGTAATGATGGAAGCGATGAATGGACCTGCAACGAAACTTGTAGATCTGATGAATTCACTTGTGCCAATGGTGATTGTATACAAAAGAAATGGATATGCGATTCTGTAGACGATTGTGGTGATGGATCTGATGAGAAAGATTGTCCGACAAGAACCTGCGATCCAGCAACTGAATTCCAATGTAACGAAAGCTATTGCATCCATTTGAAATGGAGGTGTGATGGCGAAAAAGACTGCATCGATGGTAGAGACGAAATGAATTGTACCAACGATAATTCATTACCTATTTGTGGCCCTGATGAATTTCAGTGTAACGATAAGGTAACTTGTATCAAAAAGAAATGGTTGTGCGATGGTAAAAGAGATTGTGAAGACGGTGCGGACGAATCTGCTATTATGTGTCCAAATATCACTTGTCGAGCTGATCAGTTTCAATGTACCGATAAAACTTGCATAAACGGGCATCTTCATTGCTCCGGTCATCCAGATTGCGCAGACGGTAGTGATGAATTAGATTGCGGTTTGATGGTTTCTAAATGTAATCCTAAGACCCATTTTGACTGCGGAGGTGGAAGCTGTATCACTTTGTCTCAGGTATGTAACAGCCAGCAGGATTGTCCAAACTGGGAAGATGAACCCACCGACAAATGTGGTGTAAATGAGTGTTTAATCAACAAAGGAGGCTGCTCCCAAATTTGTGTAGATCTGCCCATAGGATACCATTGCGATTGTAAACCAGGCTATAAATTAGTCGATAACTCAACTTGCAGAGACATTAACGAATGTGAAATACCCGGCAGCTGTTCTCAAATTTGTATAAACGAAAACGGTGGTTTCAAGTGCGACTGCGAAAAAGGCTATCTGAGAGATCCAAGGAACCTGACAAAATGCAAAGCCATCGAAGGTCATGCTTCCTTACTTTTCGCCAGACGAAGAGACATACGTAAAATATCCCTAGATCATCATGAAATGACAAGTATTGTGGACGATACAAACTCAGCGACAGCTTTGGATTTCGTGTTTCGAACAGGAATGATATTCTGGAGCGATGTAACAGATAAAAAAATATATAAAGCACCAATCGATGAAGGAAATGATAGATCAGCTGTTATAACTGATGACATAACGACCTGTGATGGTTTGGCCGTTGATTGGATTTACGATCATCTTTACTGGACAGATACAGGGAAAAATAGCATCGAACTAGCCAATTTCGACGGTAAAATGAGAAAAGTACTGATTCAAGACGACTTGGATGAACCCAGAGCCATTGCTTTAAACCCAGTGGACGGCTGGATGTATTGGACCGATTGGGGGGCCAAACCAAAGATCGAAAGGGCTGGAATGGATGGATCTCACCGTCAAACCATAGTGTCTTACGATGTTAAATGGCCAAATGGTTTAACTTTGGATCTGATGAAGAAACGGATATATTGGGTAGATGCCAAACTGAACCTCATATCATCATGTGATTACAATGGAAGTAACAGAAGGATTATTTTGAATACCGCTGAATATCTGCGACATCCATTTTCAATCACAACATTTGAAGATTGGGTTTATTGGACTGACTGGGACAAAGCAGCTGTCTTCAAAGCGAACAAATTCACCGGACAAGAAGTTCAGTCAGTAACATCGTCACTTCAGGTACAAAACCCCATGGTGATACACGTATATCACCCATATCGCCAACCAGACGGTGAAAATCATTGTCAAGCTGTAAACGGTCATTGTTCCCACCTGTGCTTACCTGCTCCTCAAATAAACAAGCACTCACCGAAAATATCCTGCTCATGTCCAGAAGGATTGAGGATGTTACCGGACAGTTTAACCTGCGTTCAAGACGAAATATCAACCACAACAGATCACGAGAAAGTTACCAACAAAACAATTCAACCGAAGAATTATATTCCAAAGAACACCAACAAGACTAAAGAACACACCGAAGTACCTGATAACTCCGGCGTTATTGCCGGAATCGTGATAGCTATCACGTTGGTAGCTCTGACTGTCCTCGGTGTCATTTTGTACTGCGTATACAAACATTACGCAGATAGGAATATAACGTCCATGAATTTCGATAATCCGGTTTATCGAAAAACTACGGAAGATCAATTCTCGTTAGAGAAGGGCAAATTTCAGCCAACAAGACCATATCTTAGTACCGTTGGGGAAGAAGCTCAACATCCCCTAACCAGTGCCAACACAAACGACCTTCCTTATTAGTTTATTATGAGAGTCCAAATTTTTACCAAAAAGTATTCTAGCGGAGAATTTCAAACCACGCAGATCTTGAATATCTCTCTTATATATAGCTTTTTTTGGATAAGATTTTCTTCTATGGTTGTTGCCAAAAAAATGTACTAAGTGTATATCAATTTTTAAAGATATACCGAAGCATATATTTAAATATTCAATGTTTAATTGTATCAGGCTCAAAGTTGAGAGTTTCTGCCCAAAGAATTATAGTAGTTGTAGTTGTGAATGAATTTTTCTAATTTATCTAATTTATTATTGAGTAGTTGAAAATTGAATTTATTATTCTGCAGTAATAGTTGAGACAAATTTGTTTTATTATGCTTTCTCTGTGATATTCGAAAATCCGGTGCATGAATAGAAATGAATTCAATTAGTCACTAAAATACATGTATTTGTGAGTAATCGAACAAAAACATTCTTGTTTTTCTCGAACTATTCGGTGTTTTTGGTACCCAGTGGTTATGGATAAAAAAATGTAAAACAATACTTAGGAAAATTTCAAAGAAATTTTATAATTATTTCTGTATACTGAATTACATCAAGCCAGGTTCCTAGTTTTCGTACAATCTTGGTTAGAGTTTGTTGCTCTATTGTATAATTTTTATCGCAAAGTGTAAGAAGCTCAATCATATCTAATGTGGTTAAAATTTGTTATTAAGAACTCTATGGTAACTGTGATTATTATTTAAGTTTATCAATAATTTATATAGATCATTATTGAATATTTTAGAGTCGTACAGATATAAGTCTGCTTTGAATCATATTGTTTTTGATCTTTTTCGTGTATACTTTAGTGATGAAGTAGTATTATTTTTAAGTTCTTGCCTAAGTAGGTGCTCGTGTCTAACTTTTTTATGTACATATTAAGTTATCCATATTTTATGTAATTTCCCAAATTGTTTTATTTGTATTTTGTGCAAATACATGTAAGAAATACTGATTCGTTTTATTTTTAGACAACAGAATTATACCCTGTAAATTGACACAAATTAGTGGCTATATTTCAAACAATAATTAAAACCGAAATCAATTATTCTGAACCACTGCATATGAATGCTCACTAATTATTTTTTTTTATTTTATGGACGGCAAAAAATAAGTCAAACATAAAAAAAATTATTCTTTCTTAATAGAGGCATAAATAATTAGATGTAATTAAGGGAATGTTCATGAAATAAATAGTTATATTCAAATTACAACTACTCAACTTTTCATCCATAAATGAAAAGTTAATTTTTTTGAGATTTGAGTGCCACAGCTTAATGTTGGTGAAAAAGTGTTTTTTTGTACCTACAAAGGTTAAAAAATTAAGAAGAAATTTATATATCCATCAATCTGTTAAGTCAATTGAAAGAAATTAATTGAGTAGATGTTGATCAATTATAACTATTTAAAATGGCTCGTTCAATTGACCTTTATTGGCTTAGACACCGAAAAGGAATTAGTGAAAACAAATTGTAATTTTTTTTATTAACCATACCTCTGCCAACCTGAACTATTATAATGATCAAAGAAATCCAAATTAACAAAACATTTTATGGAGAAAAAAAGTATGACAATGGTATAATTTCCATGATATTACAAGTTCAAATCCTATTAAAATGGAAAAAGACTAATTTTTTCGTGAATAATAATAAATACTAATATATTTGAGAAAACGTATACAGAAAAAAACACAAGAAAATGTGAGAATTCAAGTTAAAAAACGTAGGATTTTCATTCTAATCATTATCATTCGATTTTAGGTGTGGGAAACGCTCTTGAACTCTGGTAACATTATATTGTATAATCACATTATTATTATGCTGAAATAATATGTGGAAATTCTATTTAAAACTTTTGCTATGCTTCTTTTACCATCATTTCAGTCATATTGATAGAAACATATTTGATATGAAGTGCACGTCAAAATTATACATAGTCTCTATAAATGATTATAACAGCGCAGTAGGCTTTGGATTATTCTCATTTTGCCGCTTTCTATGCAAAAATTCTGTGATCATGCTATGCTCTGATTGGTTACACCCCGAGATTACACTCAGCTCACTTCCACGGCAGGGACTCGTTGGTTTTTCTATGGCAGGGAGCAGGGAAGTAGGCAGCGCGAGAATGTAATCACTACCAGAGACTCTGTCACTACACTTCCCTGCTGCCTCCCATTGCCACTCGTGCTGCTCTACGCTCCCTGAATTGGCGGTTTTTCCTACGGAAATCAAAGGACCGGTAGCGTGAACAGCTGTAAGTGATTGAATTTAACTGGGTTGCTGTGGAATTTCTTTATCCTTCGTTGACGACACTTGGTTGCGAGGGAAATGTTGCGGCAGAGTGTAAATGCTCACTGCCTTAGACACTGCTGCAGAAGTATTTCGGTAATTATTGCCGACAATGCGAGCAGCAGTAGCAGCAGCTGAGTGTAATCATTGTTTAAGGTTTAACAATGGTGTAATTGAGGCTTTAGAGATTGGTATTCTGCAGCGGCAAAGAGTAATCCAAAGCCAACTGCGCTGTTACAATCATTTATAAAGACCCTGTGTATGGAATAAATTTATTTTCTCAGCAGAAAAATATTCGGCAACTAAAGCCAAAAACAGGTCAATTTTTGTTCCACTTTTACCAAATTTTTATGCATTTTTGAGAGATTTTTGTTGAACTTTGTGCCATCTGCATCAACCCTCTGAATTTTTTGTATAGGGAAAGTGGGTCATGTGGTACTTTTTTGACAAAGTCTCCGTATCTTCTTTTACGGGCATGCAGAAATTTATAAGAAAATTTATTTTTTTGAAAATTAGTAAGTTCAAAGAGGTTTTCAGTATGAGCACTTTCACTTTGTCATGGCTCATTTTCTTTGAGACGATGATACCTGATGAAATTTGTCACCGAATGAAAGTCGACCATTAAAGTTTTGTTCATGCACAACTTTCAACCCCTACGAACCCTTAAATGAGGAAAAAATGGAATAATGGAATAAATCGGAAGGAGAAATGAATAAATGAAAATAAATTCATTGCAAATTTGAATTTTCAATAAAATAGTGAGAGAGAATGTTGAATTCGAAAAAAATATATCAATAAAATTGTTAAACCAAATTTTTTTAGCGATATGCGATATTCCATGAAACCCCACATCGAAAAGAAAATAAAGGGAAGTCACTTTTCTATGTCAGAAACAAAATACTCTATGGTGGCCACTCTCCTCAAACAATGTTTTTACAGAGTCCTTCCTCTTTTATTTGAGTTTAACATATTCACCAGCAGATGACATGACTTGTACTGAGATTGAATCAAAAAAATTAATAAATGAAAATAGTTTTTTATAATTTTTGGATCAATCTAACAAAAAATTAGTACCCATTTAAACTAAATTATCGTTGGTATAATCATTACATCTTCTCTTGATCTTCACTGTCGCAAAAAAAGAAAGAAAGAGCAGAACTTGAATGAATAGTTTTCTCTATGCTTCATAAAACAAAAAATATGAGCGGTTTGCTTTATTTTCTGTGGTTTCACTGGTTTCCGCCTTTTTGAAAATATGAGTTCAACAACAATGGTGAGTGTTTGAATTGAAATATTAAAAAAAAATATTTATTATATATAAATTTGAATGATGAGTATAAGGCGAATATGAGAGTTCCTCGTGTTTACTTCGAGTTGAGCCCTTGTAATGAATACAATATGAAAATACTGACAACCTGAAAATTATATTCTTGTATGTGGTTCTAGTTTATATTGTTACTACAATTAAGTTTTCTTACAGGATTGATGAAGATGCTGCTAAGGAAATATGATTCCCTTCGTGACTACAAACAAAGAATGTGAAGTAGAAATATTATGAGTATATTTAGGTAATTATCTTTGGACATTCAACACTCAGTAATTAAGGAGATCTACACTTTTTATCATAAACAAAATGGAAAAATCTGAACATACCCCTACTTTGTATTTTATTCGAACTATTTGTATATTTAGTTGGCTATTTCTTCTGACAGAATTTGTATGAACTTTGTGTCAAGATAACTTACAATATCTAAACATGTCCCTCCTAAGGTAAAGACACTAGTAATTTAAACAATTCAAATGAAAAAAACGTAATTCTAGATCATTATATCGCTCACAACATTTACCCCTGCTAAGAATACCAACAATACTTCAAATATCGCAATGTAGGGTTCGCATAAAACCAGAACCTGCGAAGTTAGAGCGTAAATCAGAATCAGTTGATTATTATGATGAGAAGAACATGGAAAAATGCAGACCTCTAGCCCCATACATATCGATTTATGCTACTCAACTTCAAGGTGTACAATCAATACATAATCGTATTGCAGGTATAATTTGCATTGTTTTGGTTGGCTGTTTTTTATGTCAGAGATGCTTCACATAAAGTAAGCCAAATTATTCCCTTTATATAAAATCTTTTCAGGGGTAATATGGACAGTACAAATAGCTACATTTGCCATAGCTGCATTGGTGTTACCTGAATCGGTAACTTATTATGTTGATAAAATAAATTCGTGGAATATAGACTCCAACATTTTATCTGCATGCAAGTGTTTGATTGCTTGGCCATAGTTTATCATGCAGTGGACGGTACAAGACATTTACTGTGGGATTTTGGTATGATACTAACAAATAAGTCGGTCATGATTAGCGGTTGGTTAGTTTTTATTTTGGCTATTGCTGGAACGTTGTATCTGAGCTTGATGGTATAATTTGAAGTGTATTTACAATTATAATAAAGATGATGAAGAGAATTCAATTGAATAATTGTTTGCTTTTGAATTTGTCACAGAATTCTTTACTCTTTCAAGTTCTTTATCATAAAAATAAAGCCCATTTCGGGACCAACTGAAATTCGTCAGTGTTCTAAAGTTCCCAAAATAATAAATATGGGTATACCAGGGCCAAATTTACTTTTATTACATTTAAGTCAACTTTCATTACAAAATATACAATGACAAGTTCTCCAAAAATTTCTCATATGTCAGCTTGACTTGAATAGAAGGGGTCCTGTCACGGTTGGCCGAAAAAACTTCAAGAAATATATGCAGTTGTGGATAAAGTATATTATTTTACTCGCTTATAATGGCTGTTTTTCACTCGGTGATTTAGGCCACTTGCCTACGTGAATAATAGGTACTATTATACGCTCGTTGAATAATATATACTGTTATACACGACAATTATATAATCCACCCATTATACGTCTGTTTGCTCGTCCATAACGATACCCATTAATCACAAGTGAATAATGGGTTATTATTCACTGCTGTCAGATGCTTCATAGATTTGGCTCTAATATAATATTCTTTATATTCTTTAAAATTATATTTCTCCAGTATTCTAAAGTACTTCATCTAACAAACATGGGTATACTTTCTCAATCAAGGACCAAATCTCTTTTAATACTTCAATTAAAGCAATTTTCATCACAAAATATATTCTCCAAAAATTTCTGATGTATCAACTTTACTTTTTCCATACTTGTTAAAATCTTCAAGAAGTATATTCAATAGTCGTGGATAAAGTATAGTATGCTACTCGCGTATAATGGCTGTTATTCGCTCGGTGATTTAGACTACAAGCCGTAGGCGTGAATAATAGCTATCATTATACACTCGTTGAATAATATACTATTATGCGCGTGTCATAGTTTTGCCCAGTGTTTGTAGGGAGTAGGACGACCGTAAAGACGATAACTTCCGAAAGGAGAACATCAAAATTGGAAATTTTCAAGTAGGTTTCAGATTTGAACAGGAAAGTTAAGAATTGTTATATAATTTATATTACTGTTAAACTCAGACTCTGATACCAGTGTTTAAGGGTCAGAAATAAATAAATAAATATTCAATAATTAAAGAAAAAATAGAATGGAGTCAAAACTCAGGATATTTGAATGATCGATCGTTTTTCCAACATGAAAAAGCTCACAGAACTTCCGACTTGAATTATGTTGATTTCAATAGAAACTGATTTGGATATTGTCCATGATTCAGAATAATTCGCACAGATAGTTTGAATCAATTGAACTGTCTCTTAAATATCTAAAGGGTTTCCCAATAAGAGGTGTTATTTTGAATAGCCCGCTATTTCAGTAGATTTCACGTTAGAAATTGTCATTTTTTGACATTCGACAAGTAGAAACTACGCCATTAATAAAAATGGAACGATATACGCTTCAAGGACGCATTGAAATTCACTATAAAATGGTGAAAATGTGGCAGAAACGGTTCGTAAAACTAAGCATTTTTGGGTCGTCGTGAAGCTCCTTGTCGGACCGTAATAAAGAAATTGGTGGAAAAATTCGAGCTGTTGGGACAAGTTAGTGATGTGAATAATAAAACCCGTGCAAGTCGCTCAAGAACAGCCGAGAATATTGGGTCGTTGAATACATACATGAAAATGATCCGGAATTCCATCGAAAAATCATCTTGAGTGATGACGCCCATTTCCACCTCGGCGACTTCGTCAACAAGCAAAATTGTCGCATCTGGGGCTCGGAAAACCCAAGAGTTATTGTTGAAAAGCCTCTCTATCCTCAACGTGTGACTGTTTGGTGCGGTATATGGTCCGGCGGAGTCATTGGACATTACTTTTTCGAAAATGAGGCTGGAGCAACAGTTGCAGTGAATGGATTGCGCTATCGAGAGATGATTAATGATTTTTATGGCCGAAATTAGATAGTATTGATCTGGACAAGGTTTCTTTCAACAAGACGGCGCTACCTGCCATACGAGCAACGAAACAATAGACACAATAGACCTTGAGGACTCTGAACTGTAACCCTTTTTTAAACTAAACTAGGGTTGATTTAAATGTGGAGGAATTATTATGTGGCGCCCCCTATTAGTTATCTAAAAACTAATAGGATATTTGGATTTTGCATCATACAAAACCCCCGCATGTCACATTTTGTTCAATTCTTACCTCTTTGTCCAAAGTTATTCAAGAAAACACCAAATAAAAAAATAAACTTTAATACCCTGTATTCCTTAAAAGAAGCAGTTTAGGTCATATATTCCTGGGACTTTTTCTCATATTTTATCGCCTTCTATCGCCTGGCACAATGCATGGTACTTTTTTCCTTGACATCTTGTATATGTGTATCTATACCTAGTCTCATTTTCAAAAAATTAATCATTATGTTTTTGCTGGAAAGCAAAATCAATTAGGTTCTGAAAATTGACTGTATGCATGAATACGATTTAGCTATTTCAAATGAAATATTGAAGATGTGCCTGAATTCAACCGTATCTACAGAGATACAGGTAGAAAAGTTCACATGGAGAAAAATCTCGGGGGGGGGGGGGCGGCTTGCATAGGGCAGCCACTTTGCGATTTGGTTATGGAAAATTTCATTAAAAGGATATGGTCCTGTAAGCGTAGTCGTGGTGGTCATTTGCCTGATGTTATTTTCCACTATTAACGGCATAGCTTCTTCTTTATAATGAAATAAACATCCGATCATTTATATTGAAAAATGGCATTTTTCTTTGAATATCAAAATAACACCTCTTATTGGAAAACCTTTTTGATTTGGGCCGATTTGTAATGTGTAACAATATATATGGAAAAACTAATAATTCTACGGAGTTATAAATACAGTCGAGCAGTGCTGTGTTACGGACTAGTATTCGAAAGTTTCCAAGTTCGATCCCGGACGAGGAAAAGAGCATTAGCCGTGCTGGGCCTGAGGTGGCATAAGGACACATTAAGACGGTCTACATTGACCACAACTGATTCTTTTAACCCCCACATGCGTAATTAATTTTCAGTATGAATTCAACATAACCAATGATTTAGCTCTTACATTTTATCGGCTTCTTATTCGAATGGTAAATACTTTTAGAGAAATAAAAACGTTAGTCTTCCTAGAAACAAAAGCTCTTGATCGAAACCATCGATCTCCATATAAATACGTTGATATCCGAAGCTACATACGTTTCCGTCTTCCAACTATATTAGATGAAAAGAAAACTAACAGGTTACGGTGCGAGCAATCCAACAATTTCCTTTTATAGGACTTAAACTAGAACGTGAGTCAACCGGGCAGTTATGGTAAGGATCTCAGGTAGCTGCCTACGTGAGTTCGACCTGCTTCAATATTTTACGGGGACTGTCTACAAAGAACTTTTTCATTCTATGGATGAAACAACGTAAATTGATTCATTGCTTATTACCATCGAGATATAATAGAGAAGAGACGCTACGACATATGTTACGTCGTGACCATATTGTTCATTATGAATTATGTTTTTAAAAATTAGTGACCTTATGACAAGTTATGTCAAAAATAGACAGACAAATAAAAATTGAGTGAATAGTCACGTTTTTCTCAATACGACATAAACAGACGAGTTAATAGTTTACAACATACAATTGAGTTAGAAAAAATAGTACCACTGGGCGGAGCTAAGTCGGGGACCAATATGGCGAAAAGTTCAGGGTTGAATTAAGTTGCCAATTTTTTCTGTTTACCAGTTTCACCAAAAAATACGTCGTTTGGGTCTTTAGGAATCTTGTTCAAATAAGGTCAATTGTATATCAAATAAACAATTTTTCTTCAGGCGATAATATGCACACATAAAAAGATATCAGATTATCAAGACAGACTAGCAAAAATTTCGAATGCGGATCTGTTCAGTACTCATCCCTACCTGTGATATGTTTTTTTATCTAATTTTCTTCTTATCTGTCTCTTCTCTGCTTGAAAAATGCCTGACAGTGCACGATAACATTTAATTGTATATTATTAAGCAGAAAAAATCACAAGTTAACAACGATTGTCAAATTTGTTGGGTGGTAGTAATATGGCGCATCTGATACCACGCTTATTTCAATGATGGCAACTCTATACTATCCTATCTCTATGCTTATTACAGTGATCATAAAATATAAATTCATTCGATTCATGTTTTCGTATACCAAGCACAAATTTCAACTGAATTTATATATTATTATGTGATTTTGTCGGATGTGATCGTAGAAATAAAGGGTTTCCAATGAGAGGTGTTATTATGATATTCAAAGAAAAATGCCATTTTTCAATATAAATGATCGGATGTTTATTTCATTATAAAGAAAAAGCTATGCCTTTGATAGTGGAAAATCAGGCAAATGACCACCACGACCACGCTTACAGGACCATATCCTTTTAACGAAATTTTCCATAACCAAATTGCAAAGTGGCTGCCCTATGTCCTCGATAGCCTCACGAATTCCATCTTTCAGGTCTTGAATCGAGGCTGGGCTATTGCCGTAGACCTTCTCTCTCACGTGGTCCAAAGGAAGAAGTCGCAAGGTGTTAAATCACAAGATCTCGGTGACCAATTGTGATCACCTCTTCGAGAGATAACACGGCCCGGAAATTTTTCCCGCAAAACATCAATGGTTTCGTGGCTTGTGTAGTAGGTACGTAGCGCCGTCTTGTTGAAAGTAAATGTTGTCCAGATCAATACTATCCAATTTCGGCTATAAAAAAATCATTGATCATCTCTGGATAGCGCAATCCATTCACCGTAACTGTTGCTCCACTTTCGGCTACAGTAGCAATATTCTCGGTTGTTCTTAAGCGACGTGCACGGGTTTATTCTTCACGTCACTAACTTCCTTTCTTTATTGCGGCCCGACAAGGTGCTTCACGACGATCCAAAAATGTTCGAGTTTTACGAACCGTCTCTGCCAAATTTTCACCATTTTTATAGTAAATTTTAATAATTTCAATGCGTTCTTGAAGCGTGCATCGTTCCCGTTTTATTAATGGCGTAGTTTCTACTTGCCAAATGTCGAAAAATGACAGCTTCAAACGTGACATCTACCGAAATTCAAAGTAACACCTCTCATTGGAAAACCTAAGATGTCTAAAACAATTTATAATATTTTAGACATCTTAGGAAAACCCTTTATTAAATAATATAGTATATTATAGATAACTCCTGCATCACCAAATTTGAATCTCCATTTGATATGTCATATAGGACGTATGAAAATATCTATCCAATAAACAGAAGAGTTGATGTAGAAAATGCTTATTTCGTGATATAGAAATCAATTTCAATTGTAATGATGTGTTTGATCGCATAATTGGTTTCATTTCAATATTCCAGCATGTTGTGGGCAAAAAAAGACCAAATAATTCTTGCAGAACTTTCTGATCGAAATTCAAATAATTTTTGGCATATACGAACTGATCATCTTTCTAAGGCGACACTGCGTAGGTTTTGAATGGATCATTCAGCTTTTCCATACAATATTTCATGGATTGACAACCCAATATTAATTAAAAAATATAAAAGTAATTTTCTAATAGCGTTTTCACAGAGCCATCAAGTTATATGATGTAAGTTTCTATATAGGGTTACCATGCAAAAGATCGTTCAACAGACAACCAACGCGTTGCTAGGAAAGGTGTATAATAATATAAGAAAACATAGGAGACCGCTTCTGTAGGCTGATTTTTTGGACAGACAAGCGCCCACTCGTGACGTCATAAAATCATTGACTTCCTACAAAGTTGAAAAGTATGTTCCCTTCTTCTTTTATACTTTCGTTTTGTTTACTGGATTCTTCGTACCCACCTGAATCACCCACATTCAGAATATCGATTTCATTATAGCATACGTCCTTTCAATTTATTTATTTACCAATGTGAAGTAAGTATAAAAAGTATCAGAAATTGTACATGGTAAATAGTCGCTGTAAAGTGCTACACGGCTTGTCAAAAGTATAAAATACCAAAAAATATAAAAGACAAGTATAAAACATCACATAACTACAGTAAAGACAAACAGAACATGTTAAAATTCTTCAAGGCTATATATTGTCTTTTCTAATAGAAGTTCTTTAACACTTTTGCTGAATTTTGGTTCATTCAAGCTCTTCACATGTGCGGATAACTTGTTATAAAGTTTCAGTGAGATGTGGTTTACTCCTTGCTGTGCTTTCGCAATTCTAGTGAAGGGAATGTTCAGAAGTTGCTTTCCCCTTGTATTATAACCATTGAAATCTGAGTTATCTGGAAACTTCGCGAGGTTACCGAAAACTCTCAACGAATCTAGTTCGTTCTTAGAATGGATCATTAGGGCAGTTTCCAAATGCGTTCTTATGATAGGAGTCGGCTTATACAGGGTGTTCCTAAATTGAACGTACAAACGAAAATGGGAGATTCCTTAAGTGAGTTTAAGAAAAAAAGTCCCATAAACATGGGGTCGCAAACGTTTCGTTTTCGAGATACAGAGTGTTGAAGTTTGAATTTTTTTCAAGTTTTTTTCTCATAGTATCTACACTTCACAAGATATTCAACTGAAATTTGGCATAGATATTACATTTGAGAGTTCTCACCACGTGACATGGCAATTTCGATAGAAGATCTACAGGGTGATATTTTTTCTGGAACACTGCCATCTGTTCTTCTGCAGAACTTTTTTTTGGTGAGCAACTGTTAATTTGAAAAAATGTAAAAAGAAGCTTTGTTCTTATACTAAACTTTTCGGTCTCTTGTAGTTTTGTCGTATCTACCAACGATTTCGAGAAAAAAATTTTGAATGATTCTCTCGAAATCCTCGTGAAAATCCAAATTATGATGGGAAGGCCACTTTGTAAGCTGTGGTGAATGAATTCATTATCAGATTTTATGGAAATTTTCCTGATCTGTAGCGATGATTCATAAAGATTCGATAAACTCGTATAATCAACACATGTTTTTGATTAAAACTTTAACACCCTGTATATCGAAAACGAAACGTTTGCGACCCCATGTTTATGGGACTTTTTTTCTTAAACTAACTTAAGGAATCTCCCTTTTCGTTTGTACGTTCAATTTAGGAACACCCTGTATAGTATACTATAGTTGTAAAAGGGGTTACAGTTCACTGCGACCTCAAGATCTATTGTGCCCCTTAGACTGCGTCCACACTATCCCGCGATTGTCAGTTGGCAAAAATAATTTTGGCTTGCCGTCTACACCTGAGTGTTGGCATTCAAAAGCAAAATGTCTGCCGAGGAGGATGTAAAGGGTTTTCCAATAAGAGGTGTTATTTTTATATTCGAAGAAAATGCCATTTTCAGTATAAATGATGGGATGTTTATCTCATTATAAAGAAGAAGCTATGCCGTTAATAGTGGGAGATAACATCAGGCAAATGACCACCACGACCACACTCACAGGACCATATCCTTCTAATGAAATTTTCCATAATCAAATCGCAAAGTGGCTGCCCTATGTCCTCGATAGTCTCCCGAATTCTATCTTTGATGTCTTGAACCGACGCTGGGCTATTGGCGTAGACCTTGTCTTTCACGTTGCCCCAAAGGAAGAGTCGGAAGGTGTTAAATCACAAGATCTTGGTGGAAAATTGTGGTCACCTCTTCGAATAACACGGTCCGGAAACTTTTCCCGGAAAAGATCAATGGTTTCGTTGCTTGTGTGGCACGTAGCGCCGTCTTGTTAGAAGTAGACATTGCCCAGATCAATACTATCCAATTTCGACCATAAAAAATCATGAATCGTCTCTCGATAGCCAATCCATTCACCGTAACTGTTGCTCCAGCCTCATTTTCGAAAATTTAAGGTCCAATGACTCCGCCGGACCATAAACCGCACCAAACAGTCACACCTTTGAGGATAGAGAGGCTTTTCAACAATAACTGTATTTTCCTAGCTCCAGATGCGACAATTTTGCTTGTTGACGAAGCCACCGAGGTGGGCCTCATCACTCAAGATGATTTTCGATGCAATTTCGGATCATTTTCATGCATTTCAACGACCCAATCAGCAAAGACACGATGTTGTATTGTTGATGATCGGCCGGCTTGAGTTCTTGTGTTAACCGAACTTTATAAGCATTAAGACCCAAATCTTTATGCAAAATACGGTGTAATGACGTTTGTGGAATGCCTAATTCCAAAGAACGACAACGAATGGACAAACCTGGGTTTTCTTCAACACTTTCGGCTACAGCAGCAATATGCTCGGCTGTTCTTGAGCGACGTGCACGGGTTTTATTATACACATCACTAACTTATCCCAACAGCTCGATATTTTCCACCAATTTCTTTATTGCGGTCCGACAAGATGCTTCACGACGACCCAAAAATGTTTAGTTTTACGAACCGTTTCTGCCAAATTTCCACCATTTTTATAGTGAATTTAAATAATTTCATTGCGTTCTTGAAGCGTGTATCCGGTGTATCGTTCCATTTTTATTAATGGCGTAGTTTCTACTTGTCAAATGTCAAAAAATTACAGTTTCAAACGTGACATCTACCGAACTTGCGGGCTATTCAAAATAAAACCTCTGATTGGAAAACTCTTTTCTAGTTGCGTTAATAATTATCATTGGAAAAAGCGAAAATGAGTGTTAACGGCGCAAATGGCAGTTTTGGGTTAGTCCAAGCTTTCAAAAGTAGAAGAAAATACGGAACTAGTGAATTAATGAAGAATTTGTTATTGGATTATGCAGACTAATTAAATTTCGAGTAAGTACATATCTGGATGTGATTTCAAAAACTTTTTTCCAATGACAAGTAGTTAATTCGAAGCTCTCTAAATAAGATAGCTCATATCATCCAGAAACGAAACACACCCTTCAGAAGTGCTATTCCCCGATCACTCTGTACATTTCAGGGTTCATTTTTTTCTCTTTTTGGGACTAGCTAATATTTCTACTCACAAAAACATTGTCGGTTAAGTTTGTTAACCAGTCAAATCGTACAGGTGTTCCATAAAACTCCCTGATGACGCATTCGCGGTCAAATTCAATTCTGTCCGTGGGGCCGTCCACCCGGCCTTTAGCATGTTGACTTTCGAAGGAATTGTCCTAGAGACTTCAGATTTTCAGGATGAGGCCTTTAGCATGATGACTTTCTAAGAAATTGTCCTAGAGACTTAAGATTTTCAGGATGAGTTCTGTTCTCAAATGCCAAGGTAGAGTTCGTTTACCAGCCGAATCGTACAGAGTATTCCATAAAATATGGTCATTCAAAATTTTTGTTCCTCAATATCTCAGACAAAACGAAACCAATCGGAATGAAATTTTGCGACCAAATGTGAGTTGCTCATAGTAAGCCTCATGCAAAATTTTGGGACTATAGTGTACACAGAACTATAGAAAATTCAATTGGAATATTGAAAATAAGAAACTTCATATTTCCATAATAAGATATCAAATTCGAGTGGAATTCATTTCGCAAATAAAGAATGATATAAGAACTCAAAGTTCACACAAAATTTCAAGATCACATCGTCAGAACCATAGAATTTAATTTTTTGAATTGTCAAGCCTTTACATATTTCAGTTTTTGAATAATTTCCAGAATATTATTCCAATCGTGCTGAGATTTTGCATTCATATATTCAGTATCAATTTGAAGTCCTATACAAAGTTTTGAGGTAATAGCCTTATAGCTCCACCAATGAACGAGAGCCCAAAAGTACCTGCTCAGGGCTTTCTTGAATTTATCAGCTTCATTCTTTCGTAACTCACAAAATTCTGAGTAGCTTCGTATTACTCATAAATTTTCGGAAGAAACAACCGTACATTATTATTAGGTACCTTCAAAGTTCAAAGAGAACCATACTGCGAAAACAGGTGTTTTTTATACATTTGCTGGTCGCATTCATTCAATTTTATTTTACGCCTACATTCAAATAGACCCGTGTTAAAAGTCAGTAATATATATCAAAAGTGCATTTGATATTTCCAAGTTTAGCACTGATCGGCGTGAGGACCCCAACGCCTACTATGATTTTCTTTCGTTTTATGTTCATGTAAATTCAACTCCCACAACCATTAATGCATTCGAATTCAAGGATCAACCATTCATTATTTCCATTCACTACTTTATACAAGTTCGACACATCTGTGAATTCACCGTATTTTCATTTTTTTCTATGACTTCCAGTCATAGAATGTCGTAGTTTTTCGGATTTGTGTTTTGTTCACTGTACGAATTAAATTTTGCTCTGTGGTTGGTTCACTGAGGACCTTAAGGTTTGTCCACGGTGTAAAGGCGTAAACAGCAGGTCGGCAACTTATTAATAAAGTGAAAACGGCGCCCACTTAATGGAACACAAAGCTAGATTACGGTCGATCAGTGGGCTGGGATCAATGTCGTTTCTTTTTCTTGTTGCCGTATTGAGAAATATGGCAGAGATCTTTTCTGCGTGTTTTCATGTTCTTAGTTGGTGGGTTGTTTAGTCCTAGGGACCAATTTTGGAAACTGGCCCGTTGAAAACAGGATTATTAAATTTTAATTGATGATGATAAAGTTATATTGTCGAAAATGAGGGAACAATAAATTGTTCGGACTTTCATGTGAAACAAAACAAAGTTTTATTCAGACTATTAGACCGTTTGAACTTTTGGTAGAGGATGATTTAGAAATTAAATTTAACAAAAGCTGATGCAAGTATGGATTTAATTATTTTTCCGTCGATCTGAAAATAAAAGTCGATTTTAATGTGTACGAAATTGATCATTAATGACCCATTTTAATGCCCAATTTCTTCTATTTTATGTGCAATCCTCATGGCAATCGTTCACAAAGTATTCAAAAGCACTACAAGAAATGTCAAAACTCTACTGGAACATGATAAATAGAAATTTATTGTCAAATGTAAGCCTTGTGCAAAATGAGAATGTATTTAAATCAAGAATTCATACACAATTCATATTAGATCGGAAAAATCTCGTAATCAACTCTGTTATTAATCGAGCGACTAATAATCTCGAACAATTAACTGTAAAAATATCTTGACAATTAGTAGCTGTCTGTGTCTTTAATAACCTGATTGATGAAATAATTCCTCAATCAAGTACAACATTTAAAGTTTATGTTTACACAGTTTTAAAGATGGTATCTGGCAAATAGTGTCCATTATTGTCAATACACTGGCCTTATTGATTTCGGAAATGTTGGACAATCCTGTCCAGCATTCATGGAAGTACCTAGAAATGAATTTAATTTCAAATGTAACAACTTGTATATTTATGCATATTTAAATTCTTCGTTTAATTCTGCAATGATTGATGTATGATGTGCGTAACCACTCCAAGCGGTTTTTGAATTATAGCCTGATTATCAAAATTTTTGAGAGAAAGATTGTCACAAATTAGTGTTAGTTTATATTTTTAAAATCCATAATGGTAAATTTTTTTTGCAACAGTGGAACAAAAGAAAGTACACTGATTCTGCTTCTTGTATAAATTATGAGGAAATATTATACAGAGCTTCAAAGTGAGCCTCAATTAAACTATGAAATCTCATTGTTTTCAAAGGTTAACCATATAATTTTGTAATTCTGATCAAAAACCAGTTTAAGTGTGCCAAACATTTCATGTCTTTAAAATCAGTAGTTTTGCTGTTTTTGAATAAATTTCGAATTTCAGGACTGAAGGCAGGTTTCGCTCAGTCAACTTCATTGGTATGTTCGTTTTTTGTGCACTAGGCTGTGTTAGAAATAGTTTCTTTTAATTATTTTCATATTTTTAAATATATTTTTTCCGCCGACCTCGAAATAAAAGGTAATTTTAATGTGTACTAAATTGAACATTAATGACCCATTTTAATGCTCAATTTATGCTATATTTTAATGTGCAATCCTCATGGCAACGTTACACAAAGTATTCAGAAGCACTACATCAAATGTCGAATCTCTACTGGAACACAGAAATTCCATCATGTCAACTGTATGTCTTGTGCAAAATGAGAATGTATTCCAATCAAGAATTTATACCCAATTCATGCTGAGATCGTCGGAAAAAATCTTGTAATCAACTTGATTATTAATCAAGCGACTAATGGTCTCGAAAATATCTTGACAAATAGTCGCTGTCTTTATAACCTAGTTGATTAAATAACTATAATTGGTCAAGCATTTTGCAAAACATGCAATAAGAAGAATTTCACTTCAATGATATAATATCTGCTCTTCATAAAGAGCAGATTTTTGATATGAAGTGGTAAAGTGAGATAAGAGCATATGGACGTGTTGTTAATCGCGTCTCGCTAATCTTCAAAATTTTCATAAATTAGTGCGAAATAATTGCCGAAAACATAAAACAAAAGCTACTTGTGGCTCAGTCAACAATATTACGATAGGAGAAAACAGAAGAAAGCCGAAATAACATCAAAATAGGTGAATTAATTCTTGAAAGTTCGATTGTATTAAAATTAATTATAATACGAACATATTATCAACATAAACATCTGTTCTTGCATATTCAGAAACGCATCGTTTGTTTACTGGTCCAGGTGCGTATTTCGAACGTTTCTACAACAAAATGAATTGCGGAAAATGCAGAAAAAACTGGGAAGTAAAGGCTATAAATTCCAATGCGGGGGAGATTGTAAAAATGGTTCCATCAAAGCTGCGTAGAAGTGTCAAGTGACATGAGCAAACTGATCAGATCCGGTAAAAAAATTTGGATTTGTGATGATTGTGAGGAAGTTGAGGAATGTTCCACCTCAGAGGAAGAAGTGGACGAAGTTGTTACAGATGAAGAGGTAGTAAAAATCTTTGCCTGTTAAGAAACGCAGGTCTGTGGGTTCTTCAAAAGAGAAGTTCACTCTCACTGATGTAATGGAGAAGCTGGAATTTCTTATAATGCAAAACGCAGATCTCAAGATTAAACTAGAAGCTCAAGAAAAAGAGAACAAGATACTGAAAAAAGAAGTCAAGTGTTTGAGAGATGAACAATGTAATATAAAAAAGGATATTGATATTTTGAAATCAGAAAGAAACAAGAATGAACAAATAAAACTTAGCAAAAACTTGATCATTAGCGGTTTACCTTCACTGAAAAAAACTGAAGATGAAATGTGAAGATGGTTGTAGAGATCGGAAAGAAATTGAATGTTGAACTAAAAACTGAAGATATAACTTGCGAGGAACTAGGAAAAACAGATAAAAGGCAGTTGAAGGTTATTTTCAAGGAAAAAAACACAAAAGAAAAATTCATGAAAGCTAAAAGAAATGTTGAAATTAATTCTAACCAACTGGGTTATATCGAAAAAATACCTTTCTTCTTCAATCACGATTTAACACCCGAATACCAACTCTTGTTCAAAAACGTGAGGGATTTCAAAAGAGAAAACAACTATAAATATGCTTGGATCTCAGAAGGTAAAATCCTTCTGAAGAAGTCGGACACCGGAAAAACCATTGAAGTAAAATCAACAGAAACTTTGAACAAATTGAAAACAAAAAACTAGTTGGCCCTAATGGCACTCAAAAACAAGAACAAAATCTCAATATAATTTACTGTAATATAAGATCTATTAAAACACAATATAAAATAGATAACCTAACATATTATACTATTAAGTTCAAAAATCCACATTTAATCATATTGACGGAAACATGGCTAAAAGACAAGGAAAAAACACCTTTACAATATACAAGGATACCATGGAATACATGACTGTAGACAATCCGGGGTGGTGGTGTGGCGATATATGTAAGAAATGATTTAGAGTACACAGTAATCGAGACACCATCATCTGATCGGATAAACATGATATGTATTAAATTCAATAGCATAAACACTACTGTTTATGACGTGTATCGAGCCTTAAAAACATACCTTCGAACTTTTTCAGTTTTCTGGAAGATGTCCTAGAGCGTTCTGGTAGGATAATTATGGTGGGTGACATGAACATGGATGACACGGCCAATAGCAGGAATGTGAATCTATACAGGGACTCCATAAACTCCAATTTATATGAAATCAAGAACAATCTGACCACTAGAGAGAACCAACATGGTGACACAAGCATTGTTCATGTCAAAGCACTTAAGGATTTCCAATGTAAGGTAACTACAAGTTACAACCCCAATTTCTTACCAAAAACTGTTGCATGTTACATTCAAGTTATTATCACAAAAAAAGTAAAATATATCCAAGAAGATCATCCACAGAAATGATTATAATAAATTGAAAAACATCGTCACTCAATTGCTGCTGGATCATCCTCTGCGGAATTTGGACGAACTCATAGGTCTTTTGGTAAAGCGAAGAAATTGTGTATCATTAAGAAAATACTAAGGATAAAACATAACAACTGGTGGTTTACAAACGCAATTCAAAGACAAATGAGAAAAAGAAATCGGCTTTACCAACAAATGAAAAAGTTTCCATTCAATTCAAAATATAGAACAAATTATACAACCCAAGAAAATAAAGTGAATAGTTTAATACGCACCCAGAAGAAAAAATACCTGCAACAAAGATTGACTGGAATTGGTAATGATACCAGAAGTTATGGAACATCATCAACAACCTACTACCTATGAAACACCAAAACCAAAAATGAAATAACCTCTTTATTATACAAGGGCAATATAGTCGATAAAACAAAACAGAAAGCAAATGCATTGAATGAATATTACATCAACTCAGCTAAAACTATACAACAAAATGTTAGAAAAAAAAACGAACTTCCCAGAACTGAAGAATGATAGATCACTGTATATGAGAAAATGTGAAGAAGAAGAATTGGCCCAAATTGTATCGTCCTTAAAGAAGAACGCCTCTGCAGGACCAGATAATATAACAGCTAAAGATGTAACAATATTATTCCCAATTATAAAAGGTCACATGCTGTTATTTCTGAACACATGTTTGAAAACCGGAACATTTCCTAAACTCTGCAAGATCGCTAAGGTAACACCTATATATAAGAAAGGGGATAAACAACAACCAGATAATTATAGGCCAATTTCAAATACTTCTGTATTTGCGAAAATTCTTGAAACCATTATGAAAAACAGGTTAGTAAATTTTCTTAACATCTCCAAGTCTCAATATGGGTTTCAAGAAAAGAGTTCAACAGAGGGAGCAGCTATTGATGTACTGGAGTATATACTGGAAAGGATTGAGGCAAGAGAAAATGTTGTGGGTATATTTGTCGACCTGAGGAAGGCTTTTGACCTGATTAATATTAACATATTATTGAAAAAAATGAAACAACTTGGCATTAGGGGAACATCTTATAAGCTTTTCAAGTCATTTCTCAGCAATAGATATCAGTATGTGGTGTTGAATGGCACCAAGAGCAAACGAAAGAAAATCAAATCTGGAGTGCCACAGGGCACAGTACTTGGACCTTTGCTATATCTGATTTATGTCGAAAATATCTCTAGAATCGGCCTCTCGGGTAGGTGCTTCATGTTCGCAGATGACACAATCCTCATCTATAGCGATAAAGAGTTAAAAAACCTTCAAAGAACGATAAATTTGGACTTACTCAAGTTCAGTGATTGGTTGAACTCTAACAAACTGGTAATGAACGAAGACAAAACAGTGTATATTCACTTCAAAAAAGAAAAACATCTGCAAGTACCCCACTTCAACTGGTTGTCAATGGAAAGAATATCAAACAAGTAGTCAACAATAAATATCTTGGTTTAAATATAACGGAAACACTATCCTGGGATCTTTATGTGAATTCTATAATAGAAAAGCTCAACCCACTGGTAGGTGCTTTGAGGCATCTAAAATCTTACCTGAACCAAAAATCAGCAACCCAAATTTAATTTGCTTTCTTTCAATCTGTGCTATCCTATTTATCGGTTATATGGTCTAGAACTACCAAACTCAATCTGAATAGACTGCAGAGACTTCAGAACAAAAGCGATAAAGTGTCTTCATGATCTTCCATACGATTAATCTTCTGATGAAACATACAAGACATACCCATACATGAAAATTGATAAATTAATAAAACTACAACAGTGCAAGTTAGTCTATAAACTCGAAAACGAACAACTAAAGAGTCAATGCTTACTACAAAGGGTACATAACATAACATCACGAAATACAACACAAGAAACAAGGATGCCTTCTATCAAAAAAGAACAAGAACAGAGATTGGACGATCTGGACCTTTGTATTCTAGTCTTTCCACATTTAATAGCTTACAAATGACATAAAAAAATATTTAAATGTATGTAATTACAATAATTTCAAAAAACTTTTAAAAGTAAACTATGTTAACAACCAATGTGTTGATTTATAGTTGTAAATAAATAAATAAAATAAATAAATAAAATAAAATATCATTCAAGTGTTGCAGGTTTTGCAAAATGCTTGACCAATAAAAATATTTAAAAATTACTATTCCTAATATAGCCCCCTTTAAAAAATACCAACCTACAAATGAATTTGACTGAGCGAAATCTGTCTTCGAATTTTATTCAATAATGGCAAAACTACTGATTTTGAAGACATGAAATGTTTGGCACACTTAAACTGATTTTTGACGAACAATCGATCGGAATTACAAAATTATATGGTTACCATTTGAAAAAAAATGAGATTTCATAGTTTTATTGAGGCTCACTTTGAAGCTCTGTTTCAGGCACCCTGTATAATATTTCCTCATAATTTATACAAGAAGCAGTATCAGTGTACTTTCTTTTGTTCCACTGTTGCAAAAAAATTACAATTATGGATTTTCAAAATGTAAACACTAATTTGTGACAATATTTCTGTAAAAAAATTTGATAATCAAAACCGCTTGTAGTGGTTGCGTACAGCATGCACCAAATCATTGCAGAATAAAACGAAGAATTCAAATATGCATAAATAGACAGTGTGTTTCATTTGAAATAACGAAGTTTACATTCCTTTCCGGTATAACCGGAAGTAGCTTCCGCATGAAAATATTTTACAATTTGAGTTCATAAACACTAATTCAAAAATATGAACGTATTACGATTCTTTCCTTGAAAACTTCCAATAAAGCACTTAAAAAAATAACCCTTTATAATGGACACCATTTGCCAGATACATCTTCAAAACTGTCTTAACATAATCTAATGTTGTATTTGATGAAGGAAAAATAATTGAATCAATGTCTGCATAAGTTATTGTTTAATTTAATTTCTGATTTAGTAAGTTTCTCTAGCCCACCCTGTATTATTTTGATGGGTTTCTATTCATTTTATGATACTATTTAATCGCTTTGCTTTTTTAACTATTTTTGACCTGATAAATCTTTGTTTAACTCTCTTATTTCTTCAAAATATTTGAATTCGAAAAATACGTGTAGAAGAATATACACGGTGTTCTGATTTCTTTCTGACAAACTGAAATGGGTGATAGATTACATCATTTTAGGCAAAAAAGTTCCTATGAACATGGGTCTGGAAAAGCTTCATTTCCGAGATACAGGGTGTTAAAGTTGAAAAAATACTTCGCGTTTTCTTCAATATCTTTCGACTGATTTCGAAATGATTTTAATTTAAATATTTGAATGGGAATAATTTTCGGAGAACTTTTGGGACCCTTAAGCATTAAATGCATTTTCTCTTAAACAATTGCTCCTATGGACTTCGATGAGGTAAAAAGGATGAGAGAATCAATTTTTTTAATTCTAAAACGGCGTACAGGGTAGCACAAAGAAGTTGCAACGGTTTACATGCGTTTAAATGATTGCCGATGGCGCCCTCTAGAAATTAAAACTAAATCGACCACCAATTTGAATTTATCGTCCCAAAAAACCCCTGTATACGAAATTTCATGAAAGGATTTCGAAGCAGTCAAAACATATTAAAGAAAACGCTAATTATTTTTTCAACTTTAACACCCTGTATCTCGGAAACGGAGCATTTCCAGACCAATGTTCATAGGAACTTTTTTGCTTAAAATGATGTGATCTATCACCCATTTCAGTTTGTCGGAAACAAAATAGAACTCCTGTATATAATCTTTTGAAATCAAGAGCTAACCTAATACAATACATAAATAAAAATCCCTAACTGAGGTTAGTGCAAAACATGGTACCATACTATTTCTTCCTATGATACCAGAGCTCAGGGAAAAACCTCAGTAGAAAAAACCCTATCTCGCCGTTCTCACAAAAATAAAACTTGAAAACTATTTGAATATTGAAGGATTTCTTCTTTATTGAGTCCAACAAAATATACGATAATCCTCTCCAAGTTGACTCCGAAATTCTGAATCTGATACGAAAAAATCGAAGCAGAAAAAGGTACAGAACATAAAAGTAAATGAAGAATGACTATTGCTGATGCAATTTCCTCTCGAAATTGTTTGGATTTTATCTAAAACCACTTTTTTGCTCAGCCAAACTTTGTTTTAATAGATTTCTTCACTTAAACACACAATTAAATGCTTTAAAAGATGAAAATATTGTCATATGGTTCTACACGATACGAATGTAACGAAACCTAATCACAATAAGTATAAACTCGTTAAAAATACAAATAATCGTGTGGGAGAAATGTGGTCAACTTTTCTAACCAACCCACGTGATATTATTATTCAATTATGCCCATTTTTGAAAACCCAAATCGTAGTTTCTAAACGAACGGTACCCGTGTTTCACAACATCCTAAAATCCACACCCTAAACATAAGCACGTGTCCCTTATGTTGACTTAATTCGCCAAACAGGGGGTTAAGTTCAATTGGTATCGATAGCAGAAGGACCCATATGCGGGTCTCATCTAAAGACCCAATTACCAAACGTTTTAATGAAGAAAACAGAAGGAAGGATGAAATTCACCCAGCATTCCAACGGTGTCCATATAAGGCAAATAGGACCGAGTGCGCAGAGTCGGCTTTCACGCGAAGCATGCGCTTAAATCGTAACAACATGGGGGTCCGACTTCGTCGCTTCAAATACTTCAGTTTCATTCGGCGGTGTGTTGAGTAAGTCCGCGCTGCAAATTTTGTGAATTCGACATTTGAAAATCAGTTCAAAACGGGCGTATTCGGTTAAGAAAAATCCGACATAATGTGCGATAATACGACGGCTTCTACGCAAAGTATAGCGGACTACTTGGCACAGTTATTGAAAGACAGAAAACAACTGGCCGCTTTTCCGAATGTGTTTATACATGTTGAACGTCTTCTTGACGAAGGTAGGTAGATTATTTTTAGAACGGTTTGTCTTTTACGATGTCTTCTAGACGATGTTGGGATAATTGGGATGTTCGAGATTTTTTTTAGTCGAGATACAGGCGATTTTACTAACATGTGATACGTCGTGACGTATGAACACTCTTGTTGCAACAATTAACCGCGACGATTGTTGATGTTGAATACTAAACAAGCGAAACAAACGGTATAGAAAGTTTGATATTCAATCTGATCGAATTCCTTTATTAACTTCCAGTGTGACCATCTGTGATATTACTCAAACTTCCAAGTCGCCTAAAACTCAACTAAAAATTGTGTAACTTTCGTCGATATCAATTTAGCAAAAAAGTACTAATCTGAGAAAGTATTCCGTAAATCTCGTTCGTTGAAAATATATCTAGACGCCTGAGGTTAGATACCTACTTGTCAACAACATAACATGAAAAAAACTGGTTTCGTACATATCGTTTGTTATTCTTTCCTCTCATATCACAGACAAGCTTGTAAATATGCAGAATATTTCCAGGAATCCTATGTACTGAATATTTGCACTCGTTTCATCAGTTTCACGTTTATTATTTCTATATATAACGTTACTGCAAGTTGTTAATATATAAAAACATTTCTTGCTTAAGAATCCAATGGATTTAATATAACCTTCAAATATTTGAATTACAAATTCTATGGTCACAAAATTTATTCGCAATCTGTGGTCAACCCTCTTATTTTGACATCATATTTCATTATTTCTAATCGTTATTTTATTTTAGTTGCCGACTTTATTGATAAACCACTTTTGAAACTGAAACGATGTTAATAAAAAAGCATTCGTTCCTTGGAAATGAAACGAATTGAAAATATATTTAATTGATCTCATGACAGTTGTCCGCAATCTGTGATCGTGAATTGACATAAATTCGATGATCATCCCTAATTTCATGTGAAAACTAATTTTACGCTTTTACCTGGTCCTGTTTTCCATAGTTTGGTCCATAGACAGAAAGAATGTCTATGTCAATGGTTTGGTCCATCGAGTGCTGTTGTCTAATAATTCAAGTACAAAGTATTCAAGTCAAATGAGTCAAAGGCGGTGAATTGCTCTCGGCCAGAATGACATCATGGATATTATAATGATGGATACTGTGTATGACAAATTACAATGCGGCTCTTGTTACTTACATTGAGAACCATTCGATTCACATAAAATGCTTCAAGCGTTATTTGAGAATTTGATTTGTGGTTTTTCTATGACTTGCTTCATTGTTTATTGTCAGGGGTGGCCAAACCATAATGTTAATTGTTTGATAAGCCCGTAAGCAAAGATTATATAGTATAAAGATCGGAAACGACACGACTACAGTGTATGAACGCCATCTCTGGGTCAAATGTGAACTAATGTCACTATAGAAGGGTTAAAATTCTGGTTCTATGATTATTATAAGTTTCGAAATCAATATACATGGGAAATGTCATTGATATAAAAAAGTGCCAATCAATTCGTTTGCACAAATATTATTTCACTTCGAACGGCTTTTGCTGTTAGTGTCGTTTCGAAAAAAGTGGAAAAGAGATTAGTTTGTACCCTTCAGTAATGCAAATTACGAACGAGATAGTGAAACTGGATGATCAATTGATCAACTGGTGTTTTATGGATGTATGCAGGTAAATCTATATCTTGGCTTGATCAACGTCAAACATCTGTTGCTATTTCCACGATAGAGGCGGAAATAGTGGCTGATAGTGAAGCTGCATGGAAAATGAAATGGTTAAAGTGACTATTCAGGAAAAGTTTTCCGTCAATTCAAACAGTGAGGGTGGACAACGAAGCTGCAATTGAACAGAGCCAGAAACTGCAATTCCACAGACTCACTAAGTATATTCATATTCAATCCATGTTTACATCTCACCATAATACCCTAATATTTCTATCTTCTATTAATGCATAATAAAAATATTACATATGAGATACTGCATTTTATTGAAAATTGTGGATTTAAAATATAAAAATGAAACATCCTGAAGGGAATACGAATTTCGCATCAATTCTTATTACAGGTTTCTTTATATGATTTCTAGTCCAAATTACAGATTTTATATAAAAATTGATCTTCAGTGCCATCTCTGGGTCAAATGTGAACTAAAAAATGTAGTCGTTTTTTAGTACTACGAATGTAGGGGCGTTTCCTATCTTTCTATACTCTATAATCTATGCCCGTAAGGGTTTATATACGAATGACGTAAGGAATAATAAATGTGGTAAAGAGATCTTTGAATCGATAATACCTTGGAATCAATTTGGGTGTTATCAATAAGCTAAGATTTCATGGTTTTATTTTGAACGACTTAAAATAATTCAAAAGTTAATATGGGATTCTGTGAGTATCATTTAAATTATTTGTCACGGTCGAATTCTATGGTTCATGAAATTAATGTCATAGAAGTGGAATCAAACAAATTTTGACTATTGGTAAATTAACGATCTTTTACTATTACGTCAGTAATTCGTCTTTCCCAGAAGGGTCATCACAGACATTCCGAAACTCCTGAAACCGTCTGTATATTATTAGGTGATTCACCGACTCGTGGCACCTGTGGATCCAAGCAACCCTTGTTGTTAGACAGTCAACAGGTAAAATGGACGAACGCATGAGGGGAGCATACTTACCTGTAACTTCGACCCTACCTTACATTCGAACGAAGCGTTGGAATTTATTTTTTTCTAGGACATTCCCTAAGAAGTGATAAAATTGAGGATAAAGTTTACAATTGAATGAACCAATCAAATTAAGAATATTCAGATCGATCATGCATTCCAGTACTAATCTTAAAGTAACTCGAAGTGATTTTTTTTTATCGATAATAACAGGATTCAGCATTAAAAATTGATATTTTTACTGTTAGTTTGATGTCAAATGGGTATCATATTCGAAAAACAGAAGTTGAATTAATTTATTATACAGGGTGTTTCAGAATAATGTACGGTAAATTCGGGTTATTAATATTGATATTAATATTAAATTAATACTCGGAGGATTTTATGCCATAAAGTTCCTATGGGACTATGGGTCCCTGACGCATTGTTTCTGAGATACAGGGTGTTTAAAATTTAAGAAAAATTTGTTTTTCGAGAATACACATCGATACACATTTTCTTGTATTACTGTATGGATTGGAATAATTGGTGATTATTTGATTGGGCCTTTTTTCTCACGCGGTAAATTGAATAGAGAGTCCTATTACCGCTTTTCGAATGAGAATTTACCAATTTTGTTGGAAAATGTCCCCAATATAAAAGAAGCGCGATGTGGTTTATGCACTACCTTATTCTTTGCCTAGATGATTATTGAAGTAATCAACGAATTTCATAACTCTCTCTGATTAAATAGCATTTTATTTTTTATCACAGAAAGTATCCGCTGAAGGGGAAAACTCAAAAAACCATTCTCATCTTGAATAATGTTTTGATAAGGAAAATAATTTCTAATTTGAATAAAAAAATCTGTTCTGAATTGTTATTTCAAGCTGTATTAAATGTGTGAAAATATTTAGTCTCATTTAAGTAAAATAATTCTTAGAAGATCTGATGAATTGTCAACAATTTTTATAAAAATTGGCCCACAGACGTATCAGATTTTGTCTATCTTTTTTAGAAATAGGACTTTTCATTCAGAAGTGTCGAATTTTTACTATTTACTACTTTCCGCATACTTCAAAATTCTATGACCGCTGTCCATCGAATACTCAGATCAATAAAATACATAGATAGACCCTTTCAGATGTAAACAGAGGCAAAAATAAGGACAAGAGGCTTATGTTTATTTCCCCCCTGCTGTTTATAAACATTAAGCTAACTTTGGTTATTTTCATGATTTCTGAGATATTTGCGCTGGCTATCGTGATTCTACATTTTAATATGCTTTGCAGTGATATTGAAGTTCATTTACTTACTTCAGAAAAATTCCGTAATACTGTATTATTTGCAAGACATAAGAACCACAATTGTTTACGAAAAACAACATTCCAGAGTAGCGTGAGTTTATTATGGATAGTAGGTATTAAAATAATTATGTTTCTTCTATTCTTTAAACCGATAATTAGCTACATGATGTACCGCTGCTAATAACCATAAGTGGATGCTTTTTATTACTATATTGATCTCAGTTTATGAAGATATTATGTTTATCCCTTTTCAGTAGGTACCCCTAAGAATTTCAAAACTAAAATCAACATTTGTCTTATATAGTCCGGTCACGAAAGTTTGAGCCGTCGGTTGGCCATGGAAATTTGGCATATTCCACTGTGTATATTGAAATTTTAGGTTATGTTGTTTATTTCTTGTCAGATTGGTTCGCAATGTTATCAATAGGTTATAGAGTTTTCTGATAACTCGCAAGATCGTCGGACGAGGCCATAGACTTAAAAAAGAATGGACAGAACGTGTGAGAGAGAATATTGACTTCAGGCAAGGATATATTAGTGCGAAGCACAGAACATATAAAAACATTGGATCGTAGATATCTACGCATTAGATATTTTTATGTTCTGTGATTTTTCCAACATCAAGAGAGAGAGATACTGTGAAGGATGGCGTGATATTAGTTTAGTTTAGTCTATATGCTCTACACTAATATTACTCCATCCTTCACAGTATCTCTCTCTTATGTTGGGGGCACAAAACTTAGTGTGAAAGTCACCTGACGCACTGTCCATTCTTTTATAAACTACATAGTATAAAACAAATTCGCTTTCCCTGTCCCTATGTCCCTCTGTATGCTTAAATCTTTGAAACTACGCAACGGATTTTAATGCGTTCTCTTTTAATAGATAGAGTGATTCAAGAGGAAGGTTTATATGTATAATAACATCCATTAAATAGTGGAGAAGTACTGTCATTTTTGAGGTTTCTAATGTGATGTCCGTGCGAAGCCGGGGCGGGTCGCTAGTACTTTTATAAATCTAAGGACGAGGCCAGGTACATTCGGCCACGTTGACTTTATTTTACGTTATAACAGCAAATACTGCCAACTTCAGATGAATAAAGAAACGTCTACTATGCTCTCAAACTTTCGTGAACGGACCGAATTCATTTTATTGATATCACGCTTGGGACCTATCTATGTATTTTGTTGATCTGAAATCGAATACATTTCCATTCTATGCTCGTTGTATTTCGTCAGTCCAATCTTGTGATTTCGTACGGATTCCCATGATTATACTCAGATGAATAATGCAAGTTCGGTAATGACCTACTTCATAAAAATTCAAGATTGCCCGAAACTGTGATAAGTTAATGACATAACAAATGAGTAACGCTCTAAGCACCGTGACCATTTCGATGCATATCATCGTGGGATATACCTACTAGACGGATGTCGATGGTGTTGTCGACCCCAGCTCAAATAAAAGGTGCGAGGGAACGCAACAAGTGTTGACCAAACACTGCTTTGATTCGGTATAATAAAGCCAATAAAGGGTGGATGGGCCGTAGCTCAGGTACAGACACAGGTGAATATGGAAAAGAAAGATCATTAAAACATCGACATAAAATATAAACATTCCCTATTCGATTTCATGGATATTATGTGGTACATATAATCTTTCAATTTGTCTTTAGTTTTGAAAACATCTATAATTTTCTGTGATTGTAATATCACGGTAGAAGGAAATATGAACCAATATCACATTAGTATTATACTCCGCATATTATTGATCACAAAGTAGTCCATGGAAATTTGGCATATTCCACTGTGTATATCAAAATTTTAGGTTATGTTTTTTATTTTCACAGGTTGATACGCAATGTTGTCAATATGACGAAAAAGTTGTACAAATCGCGGGTTTCTCACAATGTCAATTTACATCTGAAAATTGAAAAATTGATAACGCAATTCAGATAGTTCTGAATACCTAACCATAAAAGAGTGAACTTTTTTTACATTACGGATTTACTATTTGAATGGGTAAAAATATCATTGTTTGAACAATGGAAACTAATGGTATTGTGAATGTATTCGAGAATTATCTTTCTCATTAGCCAATAGAAGTGCGAATGAACAGAATAGAGTAAAATGAAGAAAAAGTTCTGAAGCAAACATTATGTGAATAACAAAATAATTGTATGCTCAGAACGAATCACTATATATCTGGAGTAATAAATGTTGAATGTTCTGCTCGAAATGATTTCGATTCACATCTTCTAAGTTACGTTGAAAATGATCGGGACTTTCATAAGAACCGTCATTTCCAAAATATGTGCCATATTACAGAATTCTAGCTGCGGTAGAAAGTTTTATAAACATATAAATCATACACAATAGTATAACCTCTATTTGTTTTTCTCAAAACCAAAGTTTTCTCATCTGAACTTGAAAGCTCGGAGGCCAAGTACAGGCAGCGTTGACTTTGTTCAACGTTATGACAGCAAGTACTGCCAATATCAGATAAATAAACAAACGCCTACTTTGCTCTCACGGAGTATACAGGGTATTACATAATAGTAAGTCACAACTTGAGAGGGTGTAATTTTAAGAAAAAAAGTTTATATAAACATGGGTCCGTAAAATCTTCGTTGCGGAGCTACAGGGTGTTGAAATTTCCAAAAAAAATTGTTTTTTTCTTCATACCTCTTGCAGTTTTTGGGATATTCAGTCCACATTTGGAATGCGAGCTATTTTCAACAGTCTCCATTATTGCACGTCCTGAATCTCAACTAGAATCTACAGGGTGAATTCCTTTCCAGAGCTATGTCTCCTTTTTCCCTCACAAAATTTTTTGCGGTACTCCACTGACCAGCGTAAAATCAGTTTTTCATATCTTCGTTCAATTTGAACTTTTTCGACTTTTGTTATTTTTTCCGAATAAATGAAAGATTTCGTGTCTACTCCAAAAATTGGTTTAATCTGTTATTTTTTCGTATCTCTAATCGTATTCGTTTAAAATATTATTGTATGTTGATATTGAATAAGCTTAAGTTGAGTCTCAAATGACGAGCTTTCAAAATAAAAGCAAATTTTGGGCATACCTATCGAGTATTTCTATTATTTTTTTTATTTAGCGAATAACATACAATCGTTCTATAATTTTTTACTCGAAAACGGTTAGGTTAGGTTAGGTTAGAGATACGAAAAAATTACAGGAGCCAAAAATGTTTCTAAATCGAACGAAGATATCAGAAATTGATTTGACGCTGATCAGTGGCTTACCGCAAAAAAATTGAGAGGGAAAAAGCAGACATGGCTCCGGGAAAGAAAACACTCTGTGGATTCTGGTTAAGATTCAGGACGTGCAAAAATGGAGAATGTTGAAAAAATCTCGTATTTCATATTTGGACTGAATATCTCAAAAACAGCCGGAGTTATGAAGAAAAAACAATTTTTTTCTGTAATTTCAACACCCTATAGCTCCGTAACGAAGCTTTTGCGGACCCATGTTTATATAGACTTTTTTTTTCTTGAAATTATAATCAGATTCATCCCCTTAAGTTGTGACATACATACATATTATGTAACACCCCGTATGTCATTTCAAATCTGTATTGAAAACATCGAAAAATGGATATTCTGAAGTTTCATTGAAATAATTGTATTATTCAATGAAAACAGATAATATTATAGAATTCCAAGAATTGGTTTCAATTGATGCATTGGCAACATTGAAAGTATCCCTAGTGTGGAACAGTGGAACACAGAAGAATGTCACCTGACAACTAACCGAAGAATGAAAAGAATCCCATCCAGCAAGATGCTCATCCAATGTTACGTTTCGTCGATTTTTCTCGCACGAACGAGTTTAATAAAGCCGCTTAACCGAGGCTTATCATTACATTTCGCTTATCTTATCACCATCTAATTTTGAACTGCGGCAGTGTCTTCATTCATGAAAAATGTTCCATTGAACCATCGAATATTATTATCATTAGGTTACTAATTGATTGGTCAATAAATAACCGTAAATTAAAGCAATAAATCTGGGGAATATATAGCTATTAGCAAGAGGTTGATCAGAATTCGAGTTTTGTTTTGATTAATTGTGGGTGAGTACATCGTTCTACTGTTTCTACAGATATTAACCGATGGAATTATACTCGAATAACCCGTTTTCTTTCTCAGAACCTTGATGGGTTGAACTCTTAGGAGTTTGAATGAAATCGTGTTCTATTCGAGATTCACAAAGGAGTAGTTGTTGCTTCATGAGTATATTTGTCTTAATGTATTGTGTATAATAATAAAATTGTTAACCCATAGACAAAAAGAATGGACTGAGCAATAACCGCCTGAAAGTGTTACTAATCAAAAAAAGAGGGGATAAGATATCACGGCCATTACCTGTCTCTCTTTTGTGGACCTGTGGTGACACGAAAAAAGAAAAATATTGGCCTCGAATCGGTTTAATCTCTTTCCCATTTTGAGTCATATTTTCTATGAAGCTGAATAGGCATTGCTCAGTCCATTCTCTATGTCTATGTGTTAACCAGACTGTAAAACGTCAGGAAACTTTGGCACTTCCGGTTATACTTCAAAATCATTTCATACCAATGCATAAATTTTCAAATTTCATCCATATCCTATACTCTGTTCACGAAAGGTTGAGCCGTCGGTTGGCCATGGAAATTTGGCATATTCCACTGTGTATATTAAAATTTCAGGTTATGTTCTTTATTTTCTTGTCAAATTGATACGCAATGTTGTCAATATTGCATAGAGTTATCTGATAACTCGCAAGCTCGTCGGATGAGGCCGAGTACATTCGGCAACGTTGACTTTATTATACGTTATGACAGTTAATACTGCCAACTTCAGATAAATAAAGAAACTGCTACTATGTGCTCAACCTTTCGTGAACGGACTATATGATCAAACTGCCAGAAACTTATACTGGGTGTCATAAAGTTGTCAGTTGTCACTAGTATCGATTTAATAAGCTTCTTTTTTGCTCACAAAGCTGAAAAAGCCAATTAAGCGTTTTCTCAAGCAATGAGGAGTTCTTAAAAATTATGTACTGTTCGTTAAAATTATGTAGGTATTATGTTTTTGAGCGGTCGTTCTACTCAAACGAGTGCGATATCATTTTGCCCGAATGCCTGTAATTTTCAAATTTCGAGTCGAAAACGGTTTCAAACGATAGGGTTCGACTCCCTGATGACGAATTCGTGGTGAAATTCGATTCTGTCCGTGGAGCCGTCCGTCCGGCCGTTAGCACAATAACTTTCGAAGGGATTGTCCTGAGAGACTTGAAAGTTTCAGGGTGAGTTCTGGTCCCGAATGCATCGGTTAAGTTCGTTAACCAGCCAAATCATTCAGAGTGTTCCATAAAATATGGCCATTCGAAATTTTTGTTCCTAGTATCTCAGAAAATACGTAACCAATCGGGATGCAAATGCAAGATGCTGATAACAAGCCTCATGCAAAATTTTGTGGCCGTAGTGTGAACAGAACCATAGAAAATTCAATTTAATTATTGAAAAAAAACTTCATATTTCCATAAAAAGATATCCGATTCGGGTGAATTTTCTTATTTGTGAATGGGCATCGATATTCTGAATGTTCATCCAAAATTTCGTGTCCATAATTTTAACAGAACCATAGAATATTCAAGTGGAATATTGAAAGGAAAAATTCGAGTGACATTTTTTCTGTTAAAAATTGATATACCGAATCTTCATGCGAGATTTTGTGGCCATAGTATTAACAGAACCGTAGAAAATTAAATTGGAATATTGAAAGAAGTACCTTTATATTTCCATAACAGAATATCCGATTCGAGTGAAATTTATGAAGGGAATGAAAACTAAACTGAATGTTCGCAAAATTTCAGAAGGATCGCATCATCAGAACCATGAAATTTTATTTTTTTAATTTATATTTTTTCCATATTTCATTTTCTGAATAACTTTCAGAATATACTTCCGATTGTTACGAGATTCTGCAATTATATAGTTGGTATCAATCTCAAATCCCATATAAAATTTGAAGTAATAGCCTTATTGTTCCCCCAAAGAACGGGCACTCAAAGGCTCCTGCTCAGGGCTTTTATAAATTTTCTATGTTCTGTGGCAGGTGCTGAATGCGTTTATAAAATATATGAATCAAAAATCTAATCGCTCATAGCCTTCTCTTGAATCAACATAATTTCAACTAGTAGTAATTTCTCATTTAGGTTTCGTGTTTTAATTAATCAGTTAAAAGCCGGCATAATAAATCTCCAATTTCGTAACATAGTATTATTTATCTTTCAGTGTTTATGCGAAAATTTCTGATTAATATACGTAAATAACATCATTGACAAGGATGAACACTGCTTAAATCTTTTACGAATCAACTAATCAGATATTTATTTCCGAAATTGAAATATGTTTGAAAATATTCAAAATCCAATGAACTTTTCGGCTAATTTAATATATTTGTATGTCGTCTGAGTTTTCTGTATTTATCAATTATTTTAACCTTTCTGATATCGGCAAACACTCAGATCAATAGTAAACAATGATTTTGTTGATCTGAGGGCAAACCACAGATGTCTATTTGCCGATAAAAGGTTTTCCAATAAGAGGTGTTATTTTGATATTCAAAGAAAAATTCCATTTTTCAAGATAAATGGTCGGATGTTTGTTTCATTTTAAAGAAGATGCTATGTCGTTACTAGTAGAAAATAACATCAGGCAACTGACCACCACGACCACGCTTACAGGACCAAATTATTTAATGAAAATTTCCATAACCAAATCGCAAAGTGGCTGCCCTATGTCCTCGATTACCTCACGAATTCCATCTTTGAGGTCTTGAATCGACGCTTGGCTATTGGCGTAGACCTTTTTTTTCACGTGGCCCCAAAGGAAGAAGTCGCAAGATCTCGGTGACCAATTGTGATCACCCAACGACCCAATTAGAAAAGACATGACGTTGTTGATGATCGGCCGGCTTGAGTTTTTGTGCTAAAAGAACTTTATAAGCCTTAAGACCCAAATCTTTATGCGAAATACGGTGTAATGACGTTTGTGGAATGCCAAATTCCAAAGAACGACGGGAAATGGACAAACCTTAATTTTCTTCAACACTTCGGGCTACAGCAGCAATTTTCTCGGCGGTTCTTGAGCGACGTGCACGTGTTTTATTCTTCACATCACTAACTTGTCCCAACAGCTCGAATTTTTCCACCAATTTCATTATTGCGGTCCGACTATGTGCTTTACGACGACCCAAAATGTTCTAGTTTTACGAAGCGTCTCCGCCAAGTTTTCACCATTTTTATAGTGAATTTTAATAATTTCAATGCGTTTTTGAAGCGTGCATCGTTTCATTTTTATTAGTGGCGTAGTTTCTACTTGTCAAATGTCAAAAAAAGACAGTTTCAAACGTGACATCGAAATAGCGGGCTATTCAAAATAACACCTCTTATTGTAAAACCCTTTATTTCTCTATCAGAAAGGAGTGTATTAACCGAGAATTTATTGAAAATTCCCGGTTATCTTTCAATTATTTATGGATTTCGACTTACTGAAAAAAGCCAAATTTGCTCTGTAGAGTTCACATTTCGTATGACAGCTTTAAACGTGACATCTACCAAAATTGCGAGCTATTCACAATAACACCTCTTATTGGAAAACCCTTCACTATACTCGGATCATCTCTAGTTCGTTTCAAAGAATTGATGTAATGTAATTTAAGAGTTCTTGTTTGGGTATCCTTGCGGTAATCACTGTCACGCTGCAGTGCACAAGAAAATCAAGGTTAGGATATCCACATTGTTTATAAGCTATTGCTGCAGACAGAATAGAGCTCTGATTACATTTTAATGATCCCACTTTTATGCTACAATCTATTCAATTGTTTGATCTTCCACAATTATATTATTCCTTGTTTTCTTTGCTCTTCTTGGTTTTATGCCTGTTTGAATTGTCCTCGACTAGATGAAAGTGTTTAACTTCTTGGCTTTTCTTCATCTAATTACCTTGTTGTGGCTAATCAATTTTTTATTAGGATTTTTTTAAAACTGTCTGGACACAATTTGGCAATTATGTAGTTCAAATCAGAGCGTTGCATGTTTATGGGGCCAGTTCAACCAATACTGAAATAAATGAAGATACCACCATATGATACAGTAGAATTAACAGACGTCTATGTGATCACTCATTTTAAACTGACACTAATTGGTTCAATGTCTCAACATCCTCTAGAAAAATATAAATCATTGCTGGAAATAAATCTATGATGAATGAGATTAATAACATGCTAAATTTGGCTATAGATTCAGGTTCTATACAAGCATTTTTATTTTACGAGTCCCAATTATTGTCCTTCTACGGAAAAGAAAATCATGAATAATATACATAACACATCATAGAGCTGATTTATAATAGAATTGATTGTTGTAAATTTCTCCAGATTTGATTGAGAATTCAATAATGAGGTAATACTTTTTTCCGTTGACTTCAAAATGGAAGGTGAGTGTAATATGTACGAAATTAAACATTAATTACCTATTTTAATGTGCAGTTATCATAGGCAACCGAACACAAAGCGTTTAGAAGAAATACGAGTAATGTCAAAACCTTACTGGAACATAGAAATTTTATTATGTCAAATATATGTCTTTTACAAAATGAGAATGTATTCCAATCAAAAATTCATTCTCAATTCACAATGAGGTCGACGGAAAAATATTGCAATCAATCTAGTGACTTATGGTCTAGCTTTTATAGTTCAAGACCATTATTGGCCATTCACATTGAGTGGTACGTTTCTCAGAAATTGTACTGCAGAACCCACAATTAAAAATGATTACTAAAAATTTTAAATTTCGGAGCGTAGGACTGGAAAAACGTACCACTCAATTTGTAGGACAATGTGACCGGTTCATAAAGAAAATATTTGCTAAGCAACAGTGAAAAAATCAGCCGGTTAGTAATATTTTTTTTAGACCTAGTTGTTGATATATGTTGGAAGTGGGGGACACTTTGATAGAATCATCATTTTTGTAGAACAATTATTGTTTTCAATTTGTAATGAAATTATTTCAAGATTTAACTTATAAAGTAGCTGTTAGTAATAAAATTTGAACATTCACCCATTCAACACTTTTGACGCATCCATACTATATTAGCCCTCACTATCGAGAATTTTCGTAAAGGAAAAAGTTGGGCGCTTCATCAAAATGAAGCCACTCACAAAAATTCAGATTGTTAGTAATCATTATGAAAAATAGGCGCTGGCCCATGGACTACCTCGAGTTCCATATAAAATTTTGAGGTAATAGTCTTATGGCTACACCAATGAACATGCGCGTGGAAGCTCCTGTTCAGGGCTTCTCCTAAATTTTTCTTAGACAATTCTTTCGAAGCTAATTTGTGTCATTATTTATTCTAGGCGATATTGTTAACAATGAGCATAGAACAAAACTATGAAAATGTATGAATCCCAAGGTTGCCAATACTTGAAATTTAAAATGACGGGTTTTCAGCATTTTTGAACTGAAACCCTATTTCATAAACAAAAACTCGGTGAAAATTAATTCTACCGAAAACAGACGATTTAAAAATAGAAAATGTTCTCGCTGAAACCTTACATTCCATTGGCGTGTTTCATCACGATTTTTCCGTCATAATTTGTATTCAAAGTAATCCAGTAAATCCTTCCTTATTTCTTCCGTCGTAAATAACGTTTTCCGTTTGTCTTCTATTCTATTATTTTGTTCGGAATAAAATAGTGGTTTTTGAGCGCTCGTTCTACGGAATCTTTATAAATGATTGTAACATCGTAGGTTGCTTCAGAAATTTTTTATCTTATCTTTTTTCACAAATTCTCTACAAATTTGTAATTCCTGTAACATTAATCAATTTCTTTCGGAATTGAAGTTTCCAACAGAATATAAATATGCATAATAGTCCAACGCCAACTGCGCTGTTATAATAATTTATAGAGTCCATTTACTTAAACGATTGCTATATCGTTTTGTCAAATGTCTGTAATTTTCGAATTTTTAGCCGAAAACGGCCTCAAACGATAGGGTTCGACTTCATGATGAAGAATCCGTGGTCAAATTCAATTCTGTCCGTGAGGCCGTCCTTCCGGCCGGCTGTGAGCACGATATCTTTCGGCGGAATGTCCTAGAGATTTTCAGGGCTAGTTCGGTTCCCAAATGCCTCATTCGTTAACGAGCCCACTCATACAAGGTGTTTCATAAAAAATATGGCCATATAACGGCCGCCAAATGTTGAAAACGTCGAGAAAAATATTCAGTAGTCGTGGATAATGTATGGTATTCTACTCGCGTATAATGTCTATTATTTACCCGGTGATTTAGGCAACTCGCCTGCGGTTCTTGCTTAAACTTCATCTTGTAAATGTAAATAATAGCAATCATTATACGCTCTTTGCATAAAACACTATTTCCGTCGATCTCGAAATAAAAGGTGATTTTAATGTGTACGAAATTGAACATTAATGATCCATTAGCTTAAATCTATATAATATAATGTTATTTGTTTATAAGCAATTATGAATAAATGATTATTAATTCAATTTATGCTACTGCAATGTGAAATCATCATGGCAACCGTACACAAAGTGTTCAGAAGCACTACGAGAAATATCAAAATTCAACTGGAACATAGAAACATAGAAATTCATTATGTCTTGTACAAAATGAGAATGTATATCAATTAAGAATTTATACACAATTCATATTGAGATCGTCGGAAAGATCTTGTAATCAACTCGGTTATCAATCTAGCGACTAATGGTCCCCAACTATTAACGCCTGAGCGGCATTGTCCATTAGTCGCTGTCTTAAATAACCTAGTTGATTAAATATAGTTCGTCCACGAAACTTTGAACTGTCGGTTGACCAAGACGGTTCGGCATATTCCACTGTGTATATCAAAATTTTAGGTTATGTTTTTATTTTCTTATCAGATTGATATGCAATGTTGTTAATATAACATAGAGTTTCCTGCTAACTCAGAAGCTCGTCGGACGAGGCCGGATACATTCGGCAACATTGACTCTGTTCATCGTTATAACGGCAAATACTGCCAATTTCAGATAAATAAACAAACGCCTACTTTGCGCTCAATAATATGTGGGTATAACTTCTGTTATAATTTCTCGAAAACTTTTTTGGTTTTCACTCCCTGTCTTTGAAACAGAAATAATTAAAAAAAAATTGAATAAGATGAAATGCTCCTGGTTAAATCTTTGGACTAATTTGTCAGGAACAAATTGGTTTTAAAAAAATTGCAGTCAGTTAGACTGCAAACGAAAAAATACATAATTCCAAAGATTTTACAAGTTTGTCTGAAGAAGGAGTCTGATATAGACAACGAAACGTTACATTATCCTTTTCATTCATTTAATTTTCTGCTAGGCAACAATTTTTTCAAAACCAATTTGCCCCTGACAAATAAGTGAAAAGATTCAAGCAAGAGTATTACATCTTATTTGAAAATTTTTAATTATTTTTGTTTCAGAGACTAGGAGTGAAAACTTAAAAAGTTTTCTAGAAATGCAGAATCTTCCCAGGTTTTATTTCAATCGACAATGTTATAATAAGTGTGTATTAGTATTTATCTTTCATATTGCTCTGTGTTCATTTTGTGAAATTATGGCATCCTTCCCAAACTCATCCGAAATCTGATGAAGGCATGCCATTTCCTAAGCCCTCTGATTCACTCGAAAAAAAGTCAGCTTCCTGTTATCTACCGGGCTAGGTTACGTGGGTGTAGGAGTCTAACATCTCTGTGCCCCCTATACCACCGTGACTAAGTTATTTCGAAGATAAACACATTTATTCTTAGCATCACGCAGAGGTTATTTTCACGGAGAGCCACATGTCTCGACCTGAACTCTATGAGTGTTCACAGACTGAATTCATGCGGCGTAACAACGTATTTCTGTCAATGCAAACGATACATTGGGACGATTTTCTTCTTCATGAATAATTTGAAATGTGAGATAATATCGATGAAAATGGCTTTCAAGGTTTGGCGATTGAATGAATGACATTCGTCAGGTGAAATAAGGTGGGACGAGTTTAATTTAGTGGAAAAATACGCTGATTCGAATTGGAGAAACTGAGTTATTAATGGAATAATATTCAGAAACCAGTGTTACGCTCTGTGCTTTTTATTGGCTTCATAATCTGTGATCCAATACAGACTTCTCCACTCTTATAAATTATCACAGAATAATTAATAATAGTATTAGATCACAGAGTACGTAACCACGATAATTCATTATGTCAAATTCGAATATGGATTATAAATTCAATTGTAGCGAATAGAGCAATTATATTCTATATCACTAAATTCCTCTGAGAAAATTAAGGCTAAAGTAGTTTGTCTTAGTAACTGGTATAATATTCCATAATTTCTGGTTTACAATCCTTATCGAGTTAGCGAAAAAGACAAACGTGGGTTGTTAAACCATAGAAATGATTCAATCCTTTAGTGACATTTGTATTTTTCAATTTCAGGTGAGCAATTAAGTAATAAGAGATTATCTTGGTGGACAGACGTGAGTACATAAATCATTTGTATTTTTAAGATGGTACTAATGAAGTAACCATTTCCAATTACACGGGTTTTCTATTGGTACCCGTGGGATATGTCGTTGTATAATTACGAAAAGTTTATTTTTGTGTCTATTGTTCATGGAAGTCTATACCTACCAACACTGTGCTAATGCGATTTGTAAACAGATGTGTGGGACAGTTATAATGGGTCAAATTACCTTGGGCAAAGAATTAGTTGCTTTTGCTAGGTAACGGTTGACCGGTTTCGAAGATTTTTAGAGATTATTGATAATTACTTCAGATTAGATCATAGATATAATTTCCATCCCTTTTTAGATGATGCGCAATAGAAGAAACGATCTCATTGAAACCATTCATAAGATTTCTGTGACTCATGTTGATTTATTTCAAGAAAATCAGATATTCAACTAGCAAAATTGTATGAATTTAACCAATATCTTCCTTACAGTTTACTACTGTAATATATCCTGCCTTTCGAGTGATCATTATTATAAAAACATCATAGATTTGTAATACTGATTATTATAGTCCGTTCACGAAAGGTTGAGCGCATAGTAGGCGTTTCTTCATTTATCTGAAGTTGGCAGTATTTACTGTCATAAAGTAAAATAAAGTCAACGTCAAGTTTGCCGGTGAGTGTAGTTTGAACTTCTGAAATGTCGAACCTATGACTTGTTTTACCGAAGAAAAACCGCTACACTTCCGGAGGTTAGAGAATCGCTTTTAATATCACGGTCAAAAGAATTTCATGACGGCATTTCCTCTTGTATCCTTTTAAACAATCAATCTTACGTTCATGAGGACCATCCTTAACCGGAACCAGGTCAGCCGATGCTACGGCTCTCTGTGCACCTGTATCTGATGACACAGATCGTTCAATCGGAACACGCTCGATGACCACGGGAGAAGTTTTGACGTTGCAATTCGCCTGAGCCAGAGACGTACATACATATCATTAAACATTAAATTATCGATATTAATGAATGATGAGCTTTTATGCTTCATATAACTGATATACTTCCTCGAGGGATTCCATACTTTTATGAATCTCTTCATGTAATGTCAAAATTTGTAACGAAACTAAGATGTCTAAAAAGATAGTGTAAGCACTGACTAGATTTTGTTTCAAATTTGGGGATACGGAAACAACTTCGATGTGTAAAAGGAGACTGCCATTCATTTTTATTTCGAATAGAATGCTGAAAATAAATATAGGGTTGCCATTCGAAATCTCGAAATTTCAATTTTAAGTTTCACATTTTCGGAGCAATATCTTCGAAAAACCTTACCATAAATGCATTGGTTCTCTACTATGAGACTGCTGAGTTTGTTTCCATTCGTATACAAAATAATCGAGATATTGCATTTCCAAACTGGCAACGCAGATGTCAAAAAGTTCAGGAATTAGTGCATAACTTGGCAACAGTTCATAACAGGAAAATTTTTTTAGTGGTTATTCTGTGAATTTGAAAGAAAATATAGGCAGTTCCATTTGAAATAAGAAAGTACAGTAGAACCCCTCTAATCCGTCACCTACGGGGGACGGGTATGGTCGGAACGCAAAAAAGGTCGGATTATCCAAAAATCCAATATTTATTACATTAAACATGTTATACAGACATGTTTTACAGTGAAATAAGTGATCTTTGATCTTAGAAAATGTTTGTAAACATTGTTTCAACTGTACAAATCAAGAAGTAGATATTTAATAAGTAATAAATAAAAGTAATGAAAGAAGAATAAAGATACAGAGCTTATAAAACTTAGTAAAAGCATTGTATAAGGATTATACAATGGTAAAAGTTAGGACGGCGCCTGGTCGGACTAACCGGAGTGACGGACCAGCCGAGGGCGGATTAGAGGGGTTCTACTGTAGATATATTATGTGTTTGAGATATATATTTTAGGGGAAGAGTTCCTCCGTCCTCATAGCTCCACTCAGAACGAAATATTCACTAGTTCTCCTAAAACGTCTAATAGGCCATCTCAAAAGGAAAACCATGTATATTGTGAATGTTATTCAAAATGTTATAATGTTATAAATTGAAGTCAGAATGACCCGGGGGATGAGCTCTACTGCGCAAGCGCAAAATTTAAAAGTTCAATTTGACCGTCTTCCCGCTTTTTTTTGACAGCAACATAACCTTCGATTTGGTTTGGTAGTTTGATGCATTTCTTTCTCACGTGATTTTAATGATCTGAGTCATGCGCAGTTTGGACTATCCCTCCGGGTCAAGTAGCGCGAAAGTCTACTATGTTGTCTTCAAACTTTTTATCACATTCACAGTATATATCTTATAAGTATATGATATCTCGTTCACAAAGTGACAAGTGATAACAACATTGTTTCAGACATCTTATACGAAACGAAATAATTTTTCTTCAGAACGGGTCTAAGAATCATAGAACCCGACAGTTACGATCTCATTGATCATAGACGATGTGTACCTCATTTCGTCAGTGTGACGGTCATAGATGTTTGGCATTGAAAATGACGCGTTATTGCCGACTTTCTCATGACTTTATGATCTTATAAACCTCCCAATCAGTAGAGCCATCTCTTCCACCGCCACAATTCGAAAATAGCCGCAATTAAAGCAGCTCCCGACCGATTTAATTGTCGAATTTTATGGCCTATTTACGATGTGTTATCTTGATAGGTTGATGAGGCTATTTCCTAACTCGAGTGCCGTGAGTAGTTAATTCGATTTGAAAAAAAATTAACCAATCAATATCAGTTAATAGAGGAGTCATTCGGTTGGTCTAAATACGAAAACCAGAAGGTGATGAACAAGCATAGAAAATACATCGAGTTTTCAGTGTTGCCAACTGTGAAACCATAGAGATATCAACATGTTATTATTAAGATGTCTAAAATAATGGTGAATTTTTAAAAATCTGGGAAGCCTGCTAGATTATTTGACCTAATCTCTATTTTTTTAGAACTGAACGTTGGACGTACACAAACATCCATGCCCTCGTTGGGATTAGAACCCAGGACCACCGTCACCACGGTCAGAATGGTGTACTTAATCACTTGTAACTTTTTTAATGTGATGACATTAGACAAAATTTGCGATACCGGAACTGTTTCGGAGGCGGCAACGTTGACTTTATTTTACGTTATGACAGCAGATACTGCCAACTTCAGATAAATAAACAAACACCAACTATGCGCTCATACTTTCGGTAACGGCCTATATTATACTCCATTCATTAATTATTGAGCGCAAAGGAGGCGTTTGTTTATTTAACTGAGATTGGCAGTATTTGCTGTCATAACGATGAACAAAGTCAACGTTGCCAAATGTACTCGGCCTCGTACTTGGTGTTATCAAGATTTCCCACTAAAATTTAAATCTATGGGAGTTTTAAACTTCAAAAATACAAATTTTGAATGACGTTTCCCAGATTTCCTTATACAATATAGATTTTCAAATACAAGAAAGGTGAGTGAAACTCATTGAATTACTTTCTTTGATTTATTATTATAATTTGCAGCTAGTCAAAAAAGTCAAGAAATATCTATTTTATCAATCTTCCATTTCAACTGAACATTGAATACAAAAAGGGAAACAATTTGAAACTCTGTGATTCTCAGAATAAAAGAGATAGACCAACATTTGTTACATATTCGAAATCGGGGAAAAAAGAGCTAGCCAAACATGAAAAAATATACAGGGTGTTTCATTTGAAAAAATGAAGTTGCCATCAATATGTTGGCCACCCTGTAAATATTTCAGTTTCTGGACTCATATCAAAAAACCTCAGTTGATTTCGTGAAACTTTTATACGAAACATTTTTTGTATCTCTTTTAGTAACAAAGTTAAGGAGGGTCAAATTATAGTGAAAAACCCGGTACCTGATCATTATTAGAATTTTTCGTAATTGTGTCAAAGTGAATTAGGAAATGCAAAAGGCCGAGAGAGCATTACTTTCTGAAGTCGAGCATGAGTTATGATATTAATTTGGGAATCTCCACGAGGCATAAATCACTTCAAAAACCATTAAGTCGTCCAGAATTTTGATTGCTATCAGAGAACATCCTTCTTACCTCTTACCTTGATAAATATTTCTCAAAGGATTTACTGCTTTTCATCTGGCTAACTGTTTACTTTGACGGCATTTATAAATCAGTTGTCCCCTTGGTGTGTCTGTTCCTTAGATAGCTGAACAGAACGGGCTAATTACATAATTACACGTGCACTTAATTGATCCACTTCAAAAACATGGTTTCCGCTATAAAATGGTAATCTATGTTTGGTGTCTAATATTTTTGATATGGTTATCTTGAGCTACGTTTTCAGTTTTAGAAGGGGTCCCATATACTGCCATTGTTTATTTGAGAATAACATTGGCAAGAATATCATAGAAATTTTCAGCAGATCTTCAGCTTCACTAATGATTTGAAACTCTGGAGTTGACTAAACCCATTTCTTCGAATCTCGCAAAACAACTTCCCTTATTTCTATAGGGTTTTCCAATAAGAGGTGTTATTCTGACATTCAAAGAAAAATGCCATTTTTCAATATAAATGATCGGATGTTTATTTCATTATAAAGAAGAAGCTTTGCCGTTAATAGTTGGATAAAACATCAGGCAAATGACCACCACGACCACGCTTACAGGACCATATCCTTTCAATCAAATTTTCCATAACCAAGTCGCCAAGTGGCCGCCCTATGTCCTCGATAGCCTCACGAATTCCATCTTTGAGGTCTTGAATCGACGCTGATGGGCTATTGGCGTAGACCTTCTTATCACGTGGCCCCAAAGGAAGAAGTCGCAAGGTGTTAAATCACAAGATCTCGGTGGCCAATTGTGATCACCTCTTCCAGAGATAACACAGTCCGGAAACTTTTTCTGCAAAGATCAATGGTTTCGGTGTTGATGATCGGCCGGCTTGAGTTCTTGCGTCAACTGAACTTTATAAGCCTTAAGACCCAAATCTTTATGCAAAACACGGTGTAATGACGTTTGTGGAATGCCTAATTCCAAAGAACGACGAGGAATGGACAAACCTGGTTTTTCTCAAACACTTTCGGCTTCAGCAGCAATATTCTCGGCTGTTCATGAGCGACGTTCACGGGATTTATTTTTCACATCACTAACTTTGACCCAACAGCTCGAATTTTTCCTCCTCCAATTTTTTTCTTTGCGGTTCGACAAGTTGCTTCAAAACGACTCAAAAATGTTCGAGTTTTGTCAAACCGTCGCTGCCAAATTTTCGCCATTTTTATAGTGATTTTTTTTAATTTTAATGCGTTCTTGAAGCGTGTATAGTTCCATTTTTATCAATGGCGTAGTTTCTACTTGTCAAATGTTAAAAAATTAGAGCTTCAAACGTGACATCTACCGAAATAGCGGGCTATTCAAAGCGAGATTCAAAGTAACACCTCTTATCATGTTTAACATATCCTTTTTATTTGGAATTTAATTTGTTTCAAAATTTACATCGACATCAAAGAAATCATTGAAGTAACCGTCATTTTTAACATTTGCAGCCGAATCCAACGTTTCGGAAGGATCTATCCGCCCGCCGCGCCGTAATGGTTTAGTTTATGGTCGGCATTAATTTCCTACGTCCGGCATAATTGTGGAAAAACCCACTCTTATACCTTTTAACCAATACCCGTTCAAAGAGTGATGTTCTTGTTCTTGGAATATTTCGTAGAAAGAATTTGCTTCGTTTTAGAGGGTGTTTTCAACGAGTTTGGATTCAAGATGCAATATCTTGAAAAAAATTCGTTATACAGACATTCGCTATAGGGAAGTTCCACTGTATGTTGAAACGAATACAGATCTATAGTCCGTTCACGAAAGGTTGAGCCGTCGGTTGGCCATGATAATTTGACATATTCCACTGTGTATATTAAAATTTTAGGTTATTATGTTTATTTTCCTGTCAGATTGATACGCAATGTTGTCAATATTGCATAGAATTGTCTGATAACTCGTAAGCTCGTCGGACGAGGCGGGTACATTCGGCAACATTGAATTTATTTTACGTTATGACAGCAAATACTGCCAACTTCAGATAAATAAAGAAACGCCTACTATGTGCTCAACCTTTCGTGAACGGAGTATAGTGCTTACGCGCCTGCATCTCTCAAACTAATAAATCCGATGACATAGAGTGTGACGGTCATTCTTGCCAACGGTAGGAACTTAATCCAATTTAATTAAATACTCGTGCTCAATTGATGACCAATTACTCCCCAATAGGCTGTAACGAACACAATCGCCGTCTAACATCGATATATTTCTGATCGTCATTATAAATTACCGACATTCCACCATCTAAATATAATTTTATTGTTCCAGCCGGATGGTTTGGGTTTAACCGTTTGACAGTCAAGCCATAACTCTCCTACAAACTAAAATTAGAACAGAAACAGGGAACACTGCAACGATAGACTTTGTATCTATCGATATACGAATTGTTTTGTTTCGAAGAGATCACCAGTTAAGAAGGGAAAATAAACTTTAATCCACAACAATGTTTCTAGCGATTCTATATCTAAATCTTCTTCATTTGGTCTTTGTTTCATTCTAGATATAATTTGTCACAAAAATATGAACGTTTACATGTTATCAAGATGTATGCTGCACACATTTATAGATTTTAAGTACACTCATTGCTAGAATTTGAGAAAAACACATAAAACGAATCTGTTGTGATATATAAAAACATCTTCGTTTTTAAGCCGTGGTGAATGAATTCCATAAAAAAAAGTTACTATAAAATTCTTGCACCATAAGGGTTTAATGAAAACATCAGTATTTCTATTCTATTCGTTCACCATCTACCTGAGTAAAATCCACCTAGGGGAACTCTTGCTCTTCTTGATGCTGACTGCTCTTCGGAATTATTCACTATTTTAAGTAAATTCAATGGTCTATCTGTTCCTTATTTTCGAACTGTTTTCGTCTATCCTGATATCGAACTACTATATGATCGTATTATACTAACGATCCAAAGAATCGTTAAGTACATAGAACGTTTTCTAGAATTACACGGCGAAATCTATGGTCGTGATCAGGAAGTGTTCCCAACCGCAGCAAAAATATTTCAATACTTTTAGAACTTTTTTTAACGCTCGTTCAAGTTGAACGAGTGCTATATCGTTTTGCCCTAATTTTCGAATTTTGTGCCAGAAATGGTCGATTCGACTCTTTGATGACAAATTCGTGGTCAAATTCAATTCAGTCTGTGAGCCGGCCGTTAGCACGATAACTTTCGAAGGGATTGTCCTAGATACTTGAGATTTTCAGAGCGAGTTCGATACCAAATGCCTCGGATAAGTTCGTTGACCAGCCAAATCGTACAGGGTGTTCCATAAAATATGGCCCTTCAAAATTGATTTTGCTCAATATCTAAGACAAACGAAATCAATCGAAATGAATTTTACGACGACTTGCAAGATGCTCAAAAAAGGAATAAGCCTCCTGTAAAATTTGTGACCATGGCGTAAATAGAACAATAGAAAATTCAATTGAGATATTATTGAAAGAAAAAACTTCATATTTCCATAACAAGATATTCGATTCTAGTGAAATTCATTTTGTGAATGAAGAATTATATACTGAATGTTCATCCGAAATTTCAAGAGGATCGCATCATCAGAACCATAGAATTTAATTTTTTCAATTATCAAGTTTTTATATATTTCAGTTTTTGATGCTATGGGATTTTGCTTTTATTTATTAAGTTTCAATCTCAAGTCCGATACAAAATTTTGGGGTAATAGCCTCATTGCTCCACCAATGAACGAGTCCTCAAAAGTACCTGCCCAGGGTTTCCCAAATTTTTATATAATTATTTATATGTAAAGTGAAAGCAGAGAATAATATTAATCGATATACATCAACCAATATTAAACTCATACTTCGGAGCTAACTTCGTCCTTGTTCGAGACAAAATGCAAGGAAGTGGTATCAATCAGAGCACCTATGGATGGCCATTTCGTCCTTATTAGGACTCATCAGCACAGGTCAGCTCTGAATGATAGAAGGTATTTCTTGGGACTTAATGCAAAACGGCGTCCTCTTTACGGTATTATTCCACACAACAATGCCATAACAGTTACACGAAGTTAGCTCCGAAGTATGAGTTTAATATTGGTTGATTTATATCGATTAATATTATTCTCTGCTTTCACTTTATTGTTTTTCAATATTCATGGCGATGTACGCATTAAACCTATTTTCTATTATTTATATGTATTTATATTTTTCCTGTCAATATTTAATGAAATATCGATGCCGTTCAGAATATAATCTGATATTATATAAACATAACTCAATGTCTACGCTCTTATCTGCGATATTCCTTTGTTAGGCTTGTTTATTGATAGTTGGTAGCAAACGCTAAATCACCGAATACCGGGGTACATATTATGGTAAACCTTCTACTTAAACTAGTGCTATATCTATTTGCCCAAATGTCTGTTATTTTAGAATTTCGAGCTGAAAATGGTCTCAACCATAAGGTTCGACTCCTTGATGACGAATCGGTGGTCAAGTTCAATTCTGCCCGTGAGCACGATAACTTTCGAAGGGATTATCCTAGAGACTCGAGATTTTCAGAACGAGTTCGGTTCCTAAATGACTCGGTTAAGTACGTTAACCAGCCAAATCGTAGAGTTCCATAAAATAAGGCCATTCATTTTGTTCCTCAATATCTGAGACAAACGAAATCATTGAAATAAAATGACGAATTCGTGGTCAAATTCAATTCTGTCCTTGGGGCCGTCCGTTAGCACAATAACTTCCGAAGGGATTGTCCTAGAAGCTTGAAATTTTCAGGGTGAGTTCGGTTCCCAAATGGCTCGGTTGAGTTCGCTTCAAGTGGATTGCATCATCAGAACCATAGAATTTATTTTTTTCAATTATCTATTTTTTACATAAGATCATTTTTTAATAATTTCCAGAATATAATTCCGATTGTGCTGAGATTCTGCATTTATATATTTGGTATCAATCTCAAATCACATTCAACATTTTGAAGTAATAGTGTTATTGCTCCACCAAAAATCGAGCGCACAAAAGCTCCTGCTCAGGGCTTTTATTAAATTTTTTTTATGTTTCAATTCAACATTATCATTGAGTATTTTCGATGAACGCAAAACAGGTCACGGGTTTTTTTGCGGAATTTGTTTATATATTGTATTTTGTTAAAAGACCCCGGTATTGTTGAATGATATCTCACCTATCAGTTCCTGGTATAAAAGATTCTACACCAGTGAGTTCCTGACCACCACTTCCGTTGGTTCACTGATAAATAACCATAACTGCAGGCAGTGAATATTAATTGTTATTGAATATACTTTACCGTTAATGAAAAATTTATAGTGAATTGAAGTACACTATAGAATTTTGAATTATCATAAAATACAAACAGAACTAATAAATTTCACTACTATTTCTGAGTTGTCAAATTTTTTACCTGAATTCATAATACGTAGAGCATTTGGGCTTGATGCCAAAGGAATTTTGAATAAAATCCTCGCTCAGCTTGATTTATCCATGAATCATAAATAAAGCTTGAGATTGATATGATTTCTAATATCAAGGTTTTAATGTGAGATTTGAGATTGATATAAAATATATTAAGGCAGAATCTCGACACAATCGGAATTATATTATGGAAATTATTCAAAGAATAAATTTTCAAAAAAATTCAATTCTATGGTTCTGATGATGCGATCCTATTGAAATATTGCATGAACATTCAGTTTATCAGTCTTGATACACAAATAAATTTCACTCGAATCGGATATCCTGTTATGGAAATCTAGAGATTCTTCTTTTCAATATTCCAATTGAATTTTCTATGGTTCTGTTAACACTATGGCCACGAAATTTTGAATAAACATCCAGTATATCAATCTTCATTCACAAAATAAATTTCACTCGAATCGGATATCCTTTTATGGAAATCTAAAGTTTCTTCTTTTCAATATTCCAATTGAATTATCTATGGTTCTGTGTATACTATGACCACGAAATATTGCATGAGGCTTGTTATAAGCATCTTGCATGGGGTCGCAACACACAGCTGTTTCCTCGCAAGTGGTTTTTTATACATGAACACGGTTTTCATTTTTAAAACGGTTACTGAACAGTTTCAAACAATTATCAAAATATGCTATGGTTTATTAAACACGTAGAGATGATAAAATACTATTCATATAAACAATTCATTGTGCCAATCGCCTTCTTTTTTAAAATTCACTTATCAGTAAATTCTATGGGTACAACCATCGAGATATAATAGAGAGGAGACGCTATGACATACAATTAAGTAAGAAAAATAGTACCACTGGGCGGGGCTAAGTCGGAGACCAATATGGCGGAAAGTTCAGGGTTGAAATGAGTTGCCAGTGTTTTCTGTTCACAAATTTAACCCAAAAATAGGACGTGATGGGTCGTTTGGAAACCTGTTCAAATAAGGTCAATTGAATATCAAATCCTTCTGGCGATAATATACACATAAAAAAGATATCAGCTTACCAAGACAGACTTGCAAAAATTTCGGATGCGGATCTGTTCAGTACTCATCCCTACCTATGATATGTTTTTCCTCTATTTTCTTCTCATTTGTCTCTTCTCTGCTTGAAGAAATCCTTACAGTACACGATACCATTTCATTAAATATATTATTAAACAGAAAAATCACAATTTAACTAGAAAAAGGGGCAATTCCTCCAGAAAATTCAACGATTGTCAAATTGGACGTTAGGTGGTAGTAATATGGCGGATCTGATACTACGTTTATTTCAATGATGGCAACTCTATACTATCCTATCTCTATTGGTAGACCCAAGCATGTACATTGCTTACTTTTGTTTCTATTTTGACAGATTGTTGGATTATCTAATCCAGATATATCTATGATACTTATAGATTTTCTCTTTATTGTTATCGTTTGATAGGTTTGTTGTCGACCTATGTTATTTCTCAATAATTCTACAATTATTCCACGACACCAAGGCGTATTGATGAGAATCTGTTATTTCAAACCACTTGGGGTGCTCGAAGGAGCATAGTATAAATATTCAAGGTAGTTTCGGCTGATGATCTATAAGGAACTGTGATTCATCATCTACAAATCGTGCAGCATCGCCATATTTTTAATTATTTCCGTTGGAACGCTCAGCAGCAGCTGATTTGAAAACTTCCGCGGCTGTGACCGATTGAAAATCACCATACCCTCCTTAAATTAAATAAACGTGACCTTATTCGTAGCAAACAGAGTTGTCCAGTATGTTTAATAAACGAAAGAAGGTGTACTCGGTAATGTCCTAGGACAGCATCAATGAGTAGCATAATTAGCATTAAATTTCATATCATCGCTGGTCACCATACGCTTTCTATCTAATATGTAGATTATCACGCTCATTTGAATGGTATACAGGTTCTCCTTGATTACTTTCGCGTTTATTAATCCTGTTTGTCAACCATTAAAGCACACACTTGGGATCGATTGGCTATGCCTACTTGAACCACGGTATTTCTTGTTTACAGAAAAGTTGTTTGTCTTCTCTGTGGTCTTCAGAGGTTGAAGTGTCGTCATTGTTTGATCTTTTAACAAAGAATATAAATATGTCCTCAAATCACGAGAAAACGTTCCATTCACATTAACGACCCATCGTTCATGAATGATTAGAGACCGGATTATATGCAACATATTAAACGTTTTTAAAGAAATTTCGTTATACAGAAAATGTGTTTCTATAGTTGGCATTGTCGCTCGTCGATTTCACTGATGAATTTTAGTTTATCATTCAAACTTAAGCACTTCCTTTTCAACTTCAACAACTTTCACACTAGCGTAATGATCAGATTGAAACCAAACAGCCAGGGGTTTGTTTCAGAAGGATTTCTCCCTGCCCGACGTAATGATTTAGTTTAAGGTCGGAATTTATACGTACGTCCGGAAAATTTTCGAAAAAAACCCACCTTATACCTTCTTACCATACCTATTCAAAAAGTGATGTTCTTTGAATATTTCGTTATGGAGAGAAATTGCTTCGTTTTAGAGGGTATTTTTAACATGGAATTTGGATTCAAGGTGTAATGTCTTGTACGAATTTCGTTATCCAGAGAATTTCGTTATACAGACGTTCGTTATAGGGAATTCCACTGTAATTTTTCATGCCGAAATAAAAATATCAATTTACTTTTAATAATATGGTACTAAAATTTAATTCAATGTTTTTGTAAACGTTAACAATTAATATTGTTCCAAATGATCAATTGTTAAATTTTGAATATTTTTGTATGTGGAAAAGGTTCGCTAGACATCAATAGATGTAACTGGGGAGAACTTGAACCTTGGTGCTATATTCTCCCTCAAAAAACTTCTGCCGTCCCAATAATGAAATAGTACAAATGCATATAATCCGGTCTCTAATGATTAAGGAGGAGACCAGTATCTGAAGCAACTTTCGATCAATGAGTTGAATGGTGGAGTTCTATTGTCGAGCTTCACGTAGAAAAACCGCCGAGTACACTGAATCAATATAATAATTGATTGAGATGCTGGTTTGAAAATAGGAGCATTAACATAACATTAAGCGAGGAATGTTGCATCAATTAAACCATTAGAGCGCGAATAAAAATTAATCAGTCACACATGCTTACCAACTGACAATAAACTTCATTGGTACGCTGCTCGCCCGATAATAAAATGACATGCTATCGTCACAAATACCGACATAGAACGTTTTCTTTGTTACTTCTTTCGAAATAATTATGGTTTTCGATTGCCTTCGGTCATAGAAATAACGAGAGTGTCTCTGTTTCTCTGCGAAGCGCATAAAAAAGAGCACAGAAACGCTGCTTTGATGCCGGAAACCGTTTTATAGATTTTTAATCGTTGCGAATGTAAATGAGTTGTGTTTACAAAAATGAATGATTCATCTATAATTATCCGATTGAATGGTATGCTGCCTTATACATTTAGAGGCTTCAACATGTTCGGTATTCGTTTATTTTATGATGAATGAAATAATTCTTTGCATCTACATTCTTTATATCATTATTGATAAATCAGAGAATTAATCGTCACCACATTTTTTAATCAACTTCTCACTTTAATGAGTGAAGTCATAAGAGGACAACCAAATAAATGAGCCAATGAACTACATTCAAGTTTTTTCCGGTTTAACCTATGTAAAGCGCAGCAACACTGTCAAATTGAACTAATTTCCGTTCGTTTTGCTCTGATACTATAGAGAGACCCACAATAGGCTACATAGTATAGTCCATAAGATTTTATCCACCTACAATATTCTCCTTGGCATCCGTGGAAAGCTTTAATTCATAAAATCGGCTTGAATAAGATCAGCTGCATAGATATTTTTTGACATGTCAGACATAGATCATTTATTCTAATTCACCAACATCTTAAAATATGTTACCGAAATTTTAATTAACCTAAGCGGTGAATTTTGTTTGAAGATTTCGTAACATTTCCTGCTCAGCGATTAGACCAATTAACATTGGTCTATGAAGAATATGAAGTATAGTCCGTTCACGAAAGTTTGAGCGCATAGTAGGCGCATAGTTTCCTGAAGTTGACAGTATTTGCAGTCATAAAGTAAAATAAAGTCAACGTTGCTGAATGTATCCGGTGTAAATTCTCGGGATCACTCGTTGGACGAACGATACGTTCGTGACATTTTGAGAGTAGATTTCTTGAAATTGTAATGATTTTATCAGTTCAAAATGAATGTACACTTTTGTCCGAAGAATTAGTTGACGATATGCTCGGGAATTAACTTGTTTCGAACTATTTCTTCGATTTTACTCACTCACGAACGTATACGTTCGTGAGCGAGTGATCCCGAGAATTGACACCCGGGCCTCTTCCGACGAGCTTCTGAGTTATCAGAGAACTCTATGTTATATTGACAAATTGCGTATCAATCTGACAAGAAAATAAATAACATAACCTAAAATTTTGATATTCACAGTGGAATATGCCAAATTGTCATCGCCAACGGACTATATAGTCCATTCACAAAAGGTTGAGCCGTCCGTTGGCCATGGAAATTTGGCATATTCCACTGTGTATATTGAAATTTTAGGTTATGTTCTTTATTTTCTTGTCAGATTGATACGCAATGTTGTCAATATTGCATAGAGTTGTCTGATAACTCGCAAGCTCGTCGGACGAGGCCGGATACATTCGGCAACGTTGACTTTATTTTACGTTATGTCAGCAAATACTGCCAACTTCAGATAAATAAAAAGAAACGCCTACTATGTGCTCAACCTTTCGTGAACGGACTATACATATTAGTAGAAATAATAATGTTCTATGGCTTCCTCAGTGGATCATATGAATCAATCGGAATTCTGTGAAACTAAGCTCTAGTAGTTCAACATATGTTCATAGAATTGAGTTGTATAGTTCGAAATGATAATCTACCATCGAATCTGATACAGAAAAACTTGATATATAAAAGTCATATGATCCTCCATAGAAAACAGTTAACTGCAAATAGCTCGTATCCTTCAAATCATGCATACAGTAAATCTCGACCTTGGACGAGTGAAATATTTATGGTGCCGTTACACAAAGTCGTAAAAAACATCGTTTAAGAGCCAAATCGCACTTTTTGGGTGCCATTGGCAAGATAACCTTTCCATGTTGAAATTGGTGTACACCTCGATATAATTTTCCTACATTATTCGTCTTAATATATTATTATTCTTTTCGTGAATCAAGATCTAAAAAGTATTATATTATATAGTTCGTTTCAAAATGATTGTCATCAGAGCAAGCCATGAAAGTCCAGTCGGGGCTTTATTTCTAGTTACTAAAAAGTCACTAAAAATTTCTGTGGGTTCATCAGTCAAAGAAGGGAAATAAATAAACATAACCTAAAAATATATTTAATACAATATTTTTATTTTTCAAAGCAAATTTCTGAGCTTGAGAATGTTCCTGATTCTTAAATAACATTAGAATTGTGTAAATCTCTAAACCTACCAGCAGTATATTATTTCTGACACTGTATTGACAAATTTTCGTATTGACCATCATTTGCAGCTAAAGAGCGAAGAAAGAATAGGTATAGCCCCTAAGCTTGTGAATATTATTAAAAATAAACACAGTCATTTATATTTCAGTCCAGTTTAATCAATGGGATTCAGGTTTTTTACTATGTCGCTGCCTCGGTGCCTCAATAAACAAAACTATAAACTATCAAAGTACTTTAATGAGATGTCATTCATATAATTCACCGATGAAGATTGAGACTCTATTGAAGATAATTAAGATATATTTTCTTTTCTCTGACAAATTTATTTGTAATTATAACTTAAAATGAGTGTGTTCAACTCAAATTCAACTGAGATAGCCAAACTGGTGAAACGAAACAAAAAGAACTTGTTGATACTTTGAAAGGTGTGGACCAATTTGTCATACATAATAAGACAAAAACACAAATTAAAGAATTTATTCAGTATGTACATTAATTGTACACATTGTATAACTTTAAGAAACTTATGGATTCGCGAGTCTACACCCACGGTGTTTGCATCGTTCTTTAGTGGCTGCCAATTGAATGTACCTAATTACGAAATAAGTGGTTATCTACGAGTGTGCTGTAACAGTATACGTAAGTGATACTCACTTTGAGTTACTTATCAAAAATTTGAGAGACTTTTTCTACCCCGACTTCGTTTGTAAACAAACGAGTTTTTTCCCACTTTATTCTGTCAGCATACACACACGGCTGATAGTATAAACGGAATCTTCACCGCCTACTAATAGGCAACCAATAATACATTATGATGTATATAAAACTACATAAACGCTGATAGTTAACACCTAAATACAAACTTCAAATCGAACACTCTTGAGTACAAGGGTGTTAAACATGGCATCCATGAACCCTACTGAACACAATACAACAATGTCGAAAAACACTGAACATACAATGAGCTCCCAATCCTACGTAGCTGCTGCTAAAACAATTCCAAAAATCAATTTTCCTAAAAGAGAACAAGCTATAGTGCTACATGCAGAGGACAACCTGAAACTATTCGACTACGTCCAGGCTATAGGTAACATTATCCAACCGAAAAATATCTGTTTCGCTTCCAGAATATCTAACAACAGGATCTGCGTATACCTAGCCAATATAGAACTAGTAGACCAACCTATCAAAACCCACCCAACTGTGACTATAGGTGACACAAATTTGAATGTAAGAAGGCTAGTTTCACCAACAAGGAGGATTGTGATTTCGAGTATTTCACCATGCATCCCACACGATCTCGTAACAGAAGTCTTAACCGACATCGGACTACAATTGGCTTCCCCTGTTTCATTCTTGAAAGCTGGTATACCTGGAGATGAGTACTCCCATATACTTAGTTTCCGAAGATATATTTTCCCCCCTAACGAGAATTACGAACTACAAACATCCACCTTAGTCCAATACGACGGTAATGAATATAGGATTTTCCTTTCAACAGACAAAATGGAGTGCTTTATTTGCCGCCAAACTGGCCACGTAGCATCAACCTGCCCTAACCCTCAAACAGTTCAAGGACATAACACCCAACCACAGACACAAGCCCCAACAAACTATGCTCAAGCTCATCATCCGTCCTCTACGATACCACAAGCGGGTGAGATTTCCGCTCCCAAGAGAGGTCTCTCAGAGATCCTGTCATCTAGTGATCAAACCAGACAACAAGAACCTACCATCGAGTCTGACCTTGTAAGTGAGAATTCCATGCAGCCCCCCCAAACACCAACGAAAAGGATTCCTGATAACAAAAGAGTTAGAAAGAAGCGCAAAATAGAGGTACCTGAGGACCACGCCCTAAGCGACTCCACCAAAACTACAATTTCAAATGCTTATCAAGAAAACCCAGAATCCTTCCATATATCCTATGATAACCTAATTGCGTTTCTAGAAAACTCTTATGGAAGCCCTTCACCCTACAACGAAGCTGAAAAATTCACAACGAATGTAAAAGCACTACTACAGGACCTACATAATATTTACCCATACGTAGAAAGAGCAAGCAAAAACAGAATCACCAGAATTTCAAAGAAAATCAAAGAAAAACTTAAGGATGAAGAGATTGAAGTTGAAAGTCTCAATAGCCTTGACATAACTACAGAAGACGACGACCCTTCTGACAGCTCTTCCCAAATATCTACACACTACCAATAATAACCATCCACCTTTAAATTAATACAATGGAATTGCAAAGGGTTTTACCCACGACTAGAACGGATTCAACAACTTGTCTCCGATACTCTTCCTGACATTCTATGCCTGCAAGAGACGAATTTCAAAACCAGTCATAATCCTTACCTAAAAAACTATTCAGGTCATCACTTCATCAGAAGAACAAACACCAGAGCTAGCGGTGGTGCAACTATATTCATCTCAACAGAAATTTACCACAAAGAAATCAACCTACATACCCCTCTCGAGGCCGTAGCCGTCACTACCTGGTGCCCCAAAAAAATTACTGTTTGCAACGTTTATATTCCGCCGAATCACAACCTCTCTAACTCCGAACTAACAGACCTCGTGAACCAATTGCCTACCCCTTTCATCATGGTAGGCGACTTCAATGCTCACAATACGGCATGGGGCTCAGAAACAACATTTGGTAAAGGAAGAGTGGTTGGAGATGTGATAACAGATCTCGACCTCAACATACTTAATACGGGAGAAAGCACATATTTCGATGTATCAACCGGGAAATTTTCATCTATTGACCTCTCTTTGTGCGATCCTACTACAGCGACTCATCTGTCCTGGTCCACTCTGGACAGTCTATATGATAGCGATCATTTTCCCATTGTTGTAACAGATAGCATTTCCAACCCCTCAGATAACATTATAAAGTGGAGAATGACCAGTGCTGACTGGGATTCCTACGCGGAAGAGGTGAACTCTCAAGTTACAGCTGTAGAATTCATGAATAACATAGATCAAGCTGTCCACCAATTCACAAACATCTTAATCTCAGCAGCGGAAAAACATATCGGACGAACCACCATTAAAACAAACAAGAAGATAGTCCCATGGTGGAATGAAGCGTGCAAACTCGCCGTAAAACAATGTAAAAGTGCACTGAACCGTTACAGAAGAACACGACATCAAGAAGACTTGGTAAATTTCAAAAAACTCAAGGCAGTCTCTAGAAGAATTCTTAAGGAAAGCAAACGAAAATCTTGGATGAATTTTGTATCTTCAATCTCTCCGAATACAACACCTACTCAAGTTTGGACTAAAATAAAACAAATAAAAGGTCAGAATACAACCTACAGCATTCCTTCCATCCTTGACGAGAAAGACGAACCCATCACTAAGAGTCAAGACATAGCAAATACGTTGGCGAAACATTATTTTGACAAAACAGTTAATCAAGATATTCCACAACGCCCCAAGAAACAAGCGATGAATATAGGACAATCTGAAAAGACTATCAATCATCCCTTCACCTTACAAGAACTTAAATTAGCCCTTTCCTCTATGAGGAACACTGCAGCAGGCCCGGACGAAATTCCAATGATATTCCTAAAAAAAACTGAAGGATGAGACACTGCCAAAACTACTGAAGTTGTACAATAATATCTGGACAAGTCATCAATTCCCCAAACAGTGGCAACAATCACACATTATACCAATTAAAAAACCAGGCAAATCAAAACCCACTCCTAATGTATTCCGACCAATTTCATTGACCTGCACACTGTGTAAAGTTCTTGAGAAGATGGTCAATAAGAGACTGATTTGGTACCTAGAAAAATGCAATCTCTTACATCCCGCCCAATCAGGCTTCAGACAAAACCGCAGTACAACAGATAACCTTGTCATACTTCAGACAGAAATAGCTCACGCATTTGCAAACCAACAAGACCTTATAGCTGCATTGATAGACATCGATAGTGCCTTTGACACTACAAGTCGAGAAGCAATTTTGAACAAACTACATAATATCAAACTTGACGGAAATATTTACTGTTTTCTGGAGAACTTTCTGACCGATAGAAGTTTCAAGGTCTTAGTAAATGGCAAGTCCTCCGACTCTTTTGTCACCCATAACGGCATTCCGCAAGGCTCAGTGTTGAGCTCAACGCTATTTCTATTAGCCATCAATGATATCTGTACCGTTATTGAGGCCCCAATCAAATTCATCTTATACGCTGATGACCTGCTTCTCTTCTGCTCGGGCAAAAGTACCAAAAGTACATGTAAACTTCTGCAACGGGCTCTGAATAACATCACCAGATGGGCTAAGACAATAGGATTCAATTTCTCTCCTTCTAAATCTAAACTAATCAGGTTTACTAGAAGACACCCTACAGTCCTACCACAATTAACGATATACGATGCACCCATGGAACTCGTTGATCACCTACACTATCTCGGAATGACATTTGACCAGAAACTAACGTGGTCACTTCATATCAAGAAAATCAAAGGCTCCTGTATGAATATAATGAACATTCTACGAACACTGTTTCATCATCACTGGGGCTGTGACGAAGAAATACTACTCAAAATCTACAGATCACTCATTCGTTCAAGACTTGACTACGGCAACATGCTTTATTCCACATCTAGCAAATCAAATTTAAAATTGCTCAACAGCATACCCAACACTGCTCTGCGCCTCTCCCTTGGAGCATTCAGATCCAGCCCATCAATGAGTTTACACGTTGAAGCACAAGAACTTCCGCTCAACTTTCGCCGACAGCAAACTCTCCTTACTTACATATCCAAAGTGTCTGCTCTTCCGAATCACCCAGTGCGACACTTGCTTGAAACTTCACAAGAGCCGCCTACTATGAAACCCATGACCTTGCTCTCAATTCCACAAATCGCAAAGCAAAACTTGAGGCCTATAGATGTTACCTTGACATCCCCCATTACGTTCCCGAAACACACCCCATGGTCTAGACACCACCCAAGGCTAAATACCTCTCTGCATAGACACATCAAACCAGAAACTTCGGGAACAATTCTTAAGCAACACTTATTTGAACTAATTGGGCATGAAAAGTTTGACGAAGAATTATACACCGACGCCTCCAAAGATGAGCAGGGAATAGCATGCTCGATCATCAATAAATCGAATGTCCCAGTATCCTACAAACTCCCATCCATCTGCAGCATCCACACTGGTGAACTCTTTGCAATTTATAAATCTCTTTGCAGTTCTCTTATCCCAGGTCAAAAACTCGCAATACTCACAGACTCTTTATCTTCAATTGAATCCATAGACAACATTTACTCCAAGAACCCTCTGGTACAGCAAATTCTAGAACGATGCCATACCCTTAAAGCGAAGGAGAATATTTCCACCACTATAATCTGGATCCCATCACATATTGGTATAACAGGAAACGAAGCTGCAGATCAGGCCGCAAATCATGCACGAACTTCCGACCTTCCTGTGACCCAAATCCAACTACATACTGACCTCAAAAATGCCATAAAGCTGAGATCCTTACAGGAATGGCAAGTCCAATGGGAAGAAGCTAAAGACAAAACCGTAGTAAGAAGACTTCGAATAGGTCACACCAAGCTAACCCACAGCTATCTGATGTCTTCAGAAAATCAACCCAAATGCGAACACTGTCACAATACTCGTCTAACTGTTGAACACCTACTATCTATTTGCCCATATTACGGAGATGACCGACGTCGACTTGGGCTGAGAGAGAATCTAGGAAATATCCTCAATTCACAAAAACAAATTGAAATAGCTCTTGAATTTCTCAAAAAATGTCAACTCTACAATAATATATGACTTGTATATTCAATTTTAGTTCTTTAAGCTTCAAATACTTATAGATTTATATTTAGAATAAGCTAATAATGTGTACTGTACCTCGTGTCAATGACCTCGATGTCGAGACACGTTAATTCGAAATAAAAAAAAAAAAAAAAAAAGAAACTTATCACCGATTCTGTCTGTTTTAGTAAGAGGAATATTTCATTGAATAGCCAAAATATGAACCGAGTGTGTGTGGCAAAGGTGTTAAAATTAAAGTGAAACATGTGGACCACAAGATGTTATCATTTTTGTATGAAAATCATACTTGTTTTAAAATATATCATTGCACAGATTAAATAATGATTTCATTCATTCATATGCCTTGGTTAGGTTTGATATGAATAATTGAGTATTTGTTTGTTGATTTAACATATCCATTATATTAATTGAGTACTATTTCTTCAGATCCCCAAAAGATGACACACAGTTTTCCCTAAGTCTAGAATAGAGAAATGGTGAATATTTTGGCTTTTATTGGAAACGATTGTCAATTTAGCTTTTGTAGGTCTTGTCGGTGTCATTTTAGATAAAAGTTGATTAAGTTCCTTTGAGTGTTTGGAATTCAGAGGAAGCAAAAGTTAAAATTTTGTTTCAATCCTTATCGTATGGGTAAGGAACACACTTAACATTACTTAAAACTGACAATTTACAGTGAAAAACTAAAATAAGCTTCGGTACAAAATTGAGAAAATTCATTCAGAACATTATTCAAAAATTTTATTGTTAATTGGAGACAGAAATATTATATGCAATCATAGATTCATTGAAAATAATTATTAAAAGTACAGTGGAATACTTATAGACTTATACATTCTACTATTTATTTACATATTAGAATTATCTTCTGAATGCAGTGCTTTGAAGCGAACATAACATGTAAAATAACTGTTTGAGTAAACATCAAAATTGTATTAACAATTCAACTTTCTATAAAATCCAACAAAGGATTCAAGTATTTTTAAGTTTATCATTTATAGGAAACTTATGTTCTTGTAGCCCTTGCCGAATTACTTTTTTATGAGAAGCAGTCGTAGGTATATAATCAACTCTGATTGAATGATATGGTGCATTACCCATGATAATGACACACTTTGTATCGAATAACTGCAGAGAAGGTATTAATTGTTCAGTAATTCATTAATGAAATAGTTCCCCATTCATTGTTTTATGCTAATCCGTATCATTGATACCACTGTCAAGAATTAGATCACATCGAGGTAAAAATCCATCAAATACACTCATTGTTTTTGATTAAAAAAAAATAAAGTCGTTTAATGTCTCTTTGAAGGTATAATCATGTGGAATAGGTTTCCTTCCAGTGCTAACTCTGGCTCTAGTAACTCGCCTTCTACTTTTTTCTCCGAAATTCTTCGGACAGTTCTAGGAGAAATCTGAAATTTTAAAACTTACTTAATCAGAAAACACATTGTACATGATCGTTTACCTGAAAAACAAGCGCAATGCCATTAATACTAGCAGAAATATCTGCTAACACCGATACACTGCCTGGCGTTCCCTTGCAGTAAGATGAGAGGAATCTCTTTCAATTCAGTAATCAAATCAAAGTAGATTTAAGAGATATTTAAATCCACTTGTCGATTAAATCAAGTATATAAACTGATATTAACAAATAAATTCGAAATATTTTCAATAGTTAACTCTTAGATTATTTACAAATTTGGAAAAGTCAAAGTCAGTGATATTTTCAACACCAACCTAAAATCGGCAAATCGAAATTCACCGAACGGACCGATACCAACATATTTTCGACTTCTCGCAGCCGCCCGAGATGCCAATCATTTTGAAATGAACTATACTCATAAGATATTCAAAGTCATCGATATTTTTCAAGGCGAATCACACAATTTGACAATTCATACATCAATATGATTCATAGAATTCGAAGGTTTGGACAAAAGTTTGTTATGAAAATGAATATCTTCTGTGATAATATATCGAACTAGCGGACCCAACAGACGTTGTTCTGTATTGCTTACACAAAAATTCATTGAATTCGATCCAGCCGTTTAGTTGCAGAATAGATTAATAACCTAGATAAAGACTACAGCGTCATCTGTTGATCTGATTTGTGATCATAAACATACCGGCATCAGGCAATCCAAAATACATTCATACATCATAGGCTTAAAATTTGTAAAAAATTGCTGTATAATATGTTAGTTCATACATTGCTGATAAGAGTTTTAAATTTTCGATTCACTCGATGTAACTTAACTTTTTGTCCAAATGTCAAAATCATTATAACCTGTAAATATGTATTATATGATTGGTTGATTGGTCGTAAGAAAAAGGAAAGCCTTTTATATTTTTCTGAACAATTTTTTTGGAAATATTTTGGTGTATAAACCTTGCCCTAGCAATTATGAACACAACAAAAAAAGAATTATCCAATTTGGTGCAGCCGTTTGAAAAATACTGTATTTTGACGGTAACCATAGATCCTGTTTTATTGATATAGATTATTCTGTGTTCGGTAAAATGGGTATGTTCAGTTCCTCCTCAAAATTGCAAAATCAGCTAAATTTGATAAATAGGACAGGTGTCAGCATTCGGGAAGGTGAGGGCATTAGGAGCAGTCGTACAGGTACTGGCAAACATACAAGTTTCAAAATAAGTCACCCACAAAACAGATGCATCGCCAAGATTACACCAGGATCGGTCCTCGCTTTGAGTCATCACTGGCAGAAAAATCGTTTGATGTTTAGTGAACAACCGTTAACCGATAATGAAGCTGTAGAAAATCATTTTTCTTAGGTTATCAGATCATGCCTCTTTCAACATACAGTGCGTTTGATCATGACTTAGCGATAATTTAAGAGCATCAAATATACCTAATATTATCAACAAAAACACCACATTGGGAAGTTTACCCCCTTAGTTTTGAAGTAACCCCCATTTTAAATTTACTTTTTCATTTTCGTTGACCCTGCCAAATAATATCGATTTATTTGGACTTAAAGGTCCTACAGATGTAAAAACAATGTTTTTCTCCAACCATCAAAAAATGTTGACTTTTCTGTACTATTTTCAGGTGCAAAAGTCATAAATTCTCTTACCGTACAAAAATTTGCTCGTTGCTTAGCAACACTTTTAATCCTAGGATTAAAAATGCTACTTTTAATCCTTGAATTAAAAGTAAATGCATTTGAAGTATACTTGACAATCACTGCCATGATTCTGTGTTCAAATTCATAACTAAACTATAGTCCGTTCACGAAAGGTTGAGCCGTCGGTTGGCCATGATAATTTGACATATTCCACTGTGTATATTAAAATTTTAGGTTATGATGTTTATTTTCTTGTCAGATTGATACGCAATGTTGTCAATATTGCATAGAGTCGTCTGATAACTCGCAAGCTCGTCGGACGAGGCCGGGTACATTCGGCAACATTGAATTTATTTTACGTTATGACAGCAAATACCGCCAACTTCAGATAAATAAAGAAACGCCTACTATGTGCTCAACCTTTCGTGAACGGAGTATATGAACGATTTTTCACTAAAACCAATTTCATTGTAATTTTGACTTGGTTGGAGAAAAAATAGTATATATTATTCGGATTAAAAGTGCCTATTTTAACTCGCAATTCTGCATTCGCTCGGCTGCGCCTCGCAACTGCAAATATTGCTCGTAAAAAAAATATGCACTTTTAATCCTTATAATATAATATACTATTTTTCTGTGACGGGAAAAAATGTGACATTTTATATCTCTTGACAGGTCACAAAATATGACTTTTTACGATATTGCTTTTTTCCCTGTCAAAAAAATGATTCTCTATGTAGCCGGGAAAAAAGTACTCACTTTTTTCCCGGGAAAAAAAGTAATTTCGTGGGAAGTTATTTCTCCGCTGCGCGTCGGGAAACAATATAACCTCGATAACACGCAAGGATATTAGCTACAAAACAACACCTACAGTGGAACTTCCCTAACTCGAACTTCCCTATCTCGAAAAATTCCTCAAGTCGAATTTTCTTTAGAAACAAAAACGATTGTACAATATCACCTATGTATTTTTTCTGTATAACTCGAATTTCAAAACTCCATAACTCGAGTATTTCTAAAACTCGAACTGAAATTCAGCAGTAACCGTGGCGGCAACCAAGCATAACTCGAATTTTTTGGGCCACACACACTGCAACTTCGTGGAATTACCTAGCGGAGAGTCTCCGATATGTCGAAACTTGTTTGTTTTCAGATTTTTCTTTGTGGTCACATTGCACACGCGTTCTATAAAATATTGTGAAATTTTGAAAGGTTTTCCGTATTTCGAATTTTCCGTAACTCGAAGTGAAAGTACTGGCCCTTGGCGATTCGAGTTAGGGAAGTTCCACTGTATATCATTTCTATAAGAATTTGAGAGTTATTGCTGTTCGAACATGACAACTACGCGAGCGCCCCAATTTTTTTTTGCTACAGGTCGTCATGAGGGCCACTGCCTGTCTACAAAGCAGGGGCGGTCGTTTTGAGCAATTTTTATGATTAATTTGCTTGTTTGATCATTGAAAATTATCGAAAGTACAGTAGTGAGGTTTTTTTTATTTAATCAATTTTCATGTTGGTCATGTTCGAACAGCAATTACTTTCTAATTATGTAACTCACAGAAATCATGTTGATATCGTTTTGTAGCTAATATTCTTGCGTGTTGGCACTTGAAAAAAAAATATACTTCAATGTGCTAGCTCTTGTACTATTGCGGATTCAATAAAAAATCAGTTCATTTTTTTTACCAAATTGTTTTAAAGAATTTTTTTATGGCATTTCTAAGTTAAATGTTTTCACATTGTCCCACTTTAATAAAAGGTGGTAGTATCATCTTTCAAAAAATATTTTTTTCACATCTGTAGGACCTTTATGTCCAGAGAAATCGATATTATTTGGAAGGGTCAACTAAAATAAAAAAGTAAATTCAAAATGGGGGCCACTCCAAACCGAAAGGGGTAAACTTTCCAATATGGGTGTTTTTGGCGATATAATTAGGTATATTTGATGCCCTTAAATTATCGCTAAGTCATGACCAAACACACTGTATATGCAAATCAGTTTTGTACAGAAACACCGGCCCTGACCTAGTTTTCATTCCACTTATCGTATTTCCTAGATGTAGACTATCGAATATCTATACTAATATTATAAAGAGGAAAGATTTGTATGTTTGTGTGTTTGTGTGTTTGTGGCGTTGATATGACATCACTCATAAGCTACTGGACCGATTTCAATAATTCTTTCACACTTAGAATGCTACATTATTCTTGAGTAACATAGGCTATACTTTTCATCCGAGAAAATTGGGAAACCTACTATAACTTCAATGATAATAAATATGAGCACCAAAATCAGCTATTTTCAGGTGCGCTGCGAAAACCGTAAGACGTACATGGAAACAATGTATGACGGAAATGTACCTCTTCAATAGTTCTACAAAAAAGTCCGCGATAGCATATATCTATCTTTCAAGGTTTACTCGGTATCACCTTTTAAAGGTATCCGAATGTTTCTCAAAATTATGCATTTTTTGGGAGTATTTTTTTATGAATACGCTATTGATCTTTATCCAATTAAATACGTCCTTCATATCCAGTATTTAATATAGAACGAAATTGCCTTTTACATCATTCAATTATGATGAATACATCAAAAGATATGGCAGGTTGAAGATGAAATCGCACCAAAATCGAATTACGTCTCTGAGCACGATATACACAAACACTGGTATGGCGACGCCCATCGAGATGTGACGTCACAGCGGAGAATTTCCATTGCATTTGAGGGATTGAAGTGTTAGAACTCGAGGGAATGATTGGAATAATGCAATTAATCGCAAGTTTCTTTGAAAATGCAATCAACTAACTATTTTAAATGAAATTTCTTCGATGTCTTTGTTGTTGATCCTGGAATATATCAATGAAGTTGTATAAATATGGATGTTAGTGCTAAGTATTTACGAGTATTGTTAATAGAGAATAAATTATTCAAGTTTCATTTAAAAACTTCGAATAAATGAAAATATTTTTATCATATTCAGGAAATTTCTATGAATGTCATAATTCGTGAATTTGGAAAGTTTTTTGTTCATTTTTTTCTTCATATTCTGAAAACTGATCTTATTCAGATCCCGGTGTCTTAAGTTGGTACGGATTCTGCTCAAAACGGTAGGTTTTAGAAAAAAGTGGTCAATAGAGCGTTTGTAGAGAATTAATTAACCTATAAAATGAGGTATCAATCGTCCTGATCGAATGAGCACAGACCGATTTATTTTCATTATAAGATGAAAAATAGTATATTATAAGGATTAAAAGTGCATCTTTTTTTACGAGCAATATTTGCAGTTGCGAGGCGCAGCCGAGCGAATGCAAAATTGCGAGTTAAAATAGGCACTTTTAATCCGAATAATATATACTATTTTTTCTCCAACCAAGTCAAAATTACAATAAAATTGGTTTTAGTGAAAAATCGTTCATAATTTGGTTATGAATTTGAACACAGAATCATGACAGTGATTGTCAAGTAGACTTCAAATGCATGTACAAGGATTAAACGTAGCGTTTTTAATCCTAGGATTAAAAGTGTTGCTAAGTAACGAGTGAATTTTTGTACGGTAAGAAAATCTATGACTTTTGCACCTGAAAAGAGTACAAAAATGTCAACATTTTTTGATGGTTGGAGAAAATAGTAATTTACGTAACAAGTCCGGAAAATAGGGTTTTTTTGGACGAATAGACAAAATTCTAGGACGAGCGCAAGCGAGTCCTAGAAGTCTATGAGTCCAAAAAAACCATTTTCGGGCGTGTTGCGTACAATATTTTTTCGGCAACCGTCTAGAATAACAAATCAATGAGACGACACATTTCTTTTTTATATATTTTAATTCTTATTTAAATTAAACAGAACAGAAAATATCACATATTAACAGAAACATTCTAATTCTTATTTATATTAATATTTATATTAAAATTCGAGCAATTACTGATATTGAAGGGATTCAATTTCCGGACGCTTTTTCTTTGAGAAAGAAGCCTTTCCCGGCCTAGTCCGGGAAGTACGTACTTCCCGGACTAGGCCGGGAAAGGCTTCTTTCTCAAAGAAAAAGCGTCCGGAAAGTGGGTACTTCCCGGACGGTTGCCGAAAAATGTAATTTTTCATCTCCTCCCAACTTTATTCGAGATATTTTCAGAACGATAGGTTATAGAAAAAAGTGGTCAATAGGGCGTTTGTAGAGAATTGATCTATATCTTTACTAATATTATACTTATACCTATATTATAAAGAGGACAGATTTGTATGTTTGTGCGTTTGGGGGTTTGATACGAGTTTACTCATAAGCTACTAGAGATTTCAATAATTATTTCACCCTCAGAATGCTACACTATCCCTGAGTAACATAGGCTATACTTTTCACCCGAGAAATTTGAGGAAACCTACTATAACTTCAATGATAATAAATATGAGTACCAAAATCAGTCATGATGAATACATCAAAAGATATGGCAGGTTGAAGATGAAATCTCATCAAAATGTCTCCGAGGTAGGCACAAGGCGGCTAGGAGAAGGTACCGAAGTGTGAGAGATGTTTTGTATGAATGTATTTTGGATTGCCTATGCCCGTATGTTTATGACCACACATCAGATCAACAGATGGCGCTGAAGTCGTTATTCAGGTTATTCATCTACTCTGCAACTAAACGGCTCGATCGAATTGAATGAATTTTTGTGTATACAGAACAACGTCTGTTGGGTCTGCTAGTTCTTCATAAATTTAAACTTAAACAAGATAATATGCTTTAGAATGAATCAGAACTCGAGATTCACATTGTGTTCTATGCTCCTTTATAATTTTGAGGTTATACATTTTATTTTATCCCGTAACGAATGGGTATATTTCCAGTTATTTTAATGAACTGGTTCGACTCGCTGCGATACCTGTTTCATATTTTCGCTGGGATTATCCCTCGAGAAATCCGTATAAAAATATATGGAATTTATTGAGAATTCATTCATTCTGCAACTTTCTCTGCGTTTAATGAACATTTATCAGTGAAATCTTCGTTTCTCGTTTATTTGGATCTCGATGCAATCACATGAATCATAGAATGCGTTGATATCTGTACCATTCCCTTTTACCTCTCTCTAGATAATTTTTTTCGAGAGTTGCAAGATTTTTTTCTATGCTCCCTTCACTTCCGAAAAATCAGTCGATTGGTCATAGAATTTCGACACGTGGTGTTCTTAAGAACGACATTTTTGAAGTTCGTAGTCATTTCCCTATCAGATGACCAGAAGAAACTAGTCTTAAGTGTTCCTAGACAATTTCATAAAACAGAATATAATTAGAAACACTCAAGAATAAATTTTAGTGATTTAGTTCATCACAATTGAAATGATGCAAATCATGAAAAAGCAAGAGGCAAATTCAGAACAGTCTATGTATATTAAACACATCCTGTCAAAACTGGTGATTAAATTTTTTTGTGCAAGTAGATTTTCATGTTATTCCTTAGAAACAAATTGAAATGCGAGATTTTGATTGTAAACGATAGTAGAGTAGGTAATTGTATTTGGATATGCAATTTGTGAGAGAAAACTGCCTCAATCTGTTTGAAAGTTATCAGAGAACTCTATGTAATATTGGCAGCATTGTGTATCAATCTGGCAAGAAAATAAACAACATAACCTAAAATTTTAATATACATAATGAATATGCCAAATTGTCATGGCTTACCGACAGCTCAAAGTTTCGTGAACGGACTATAGTCTTCAATTTTTGAGACTTGAGATTTTCAGGGTAGGTTCGGTTTCTAAATGCCTCGGTTCAATTCGTTAACCAGCCGAATAGTACAGGATGTTCCATAAAAAATATGGCCATTCAAAATTTTTGTTTCTTTATCTCAGATTAAACGAAACCAATCGGAATGAAATGTTGCGACCACATGCAAGATGCTCACAATAAGACTGATGCATGTGGCCATAGAAGTGTACAGAGAACCATAGAAAATTGGAATATGGAAAAGAAGAAACTTCATATTTCTATAAAATGTTATCCGATTCGAGTGAAATTTATTTTGTGAATGAAGATTGATATACTGAATGTTCGTGCTGAATTTTATGGCCATAGTGTTAAGAGAACCATAGAAAATTCAATTGGAATATTGAAAAGAAAAATCTTTATATTTTCATGACAGGATATCCGATTCGTGAATGAACACTGACATACTGAAGGTTCATGCGATATTTCAAAAGGATCGCATCATCAGGACCATAGAATTTATTTTTTCAAATTATTTATTTTATTCCGATTGTGCTGAGATTCTGCATTTATATATTCGGTATCAATCTCAAGACCCATATAAAATTTTGAGGTAATAGTCTTATTGCACCAATGAACAAGCGTTCAAATCTCCATAATATCTTCAGTTAATTTTGAATTCGATAAGTTCTGATTACATAAATTAGAATCATATTGCTGAAAAGGTGAGTTTCATGGAGGTTAGCTGAAGATAACCTCACTCTTATTCACGAGAACCATAGAAAAAGATCCTAATGAAGAAAGATGGCCACCTCTAAGCGGGGCAACAAGCTTCCGCATTGCTGCCCGTCCATAGAATCCGTCTGGGAGGTCCGATTTGAATATCATAGACACGATGCAAATGAAATATAAACGTTTTCATCGGAGAATCATCACTTTCACGCCATAATTCTGAGCTAACCCGTTTGTTTATAGTCGAACATAAAACCTAACAGGATTTGTGCTGTTCCTTCGCCTGACGCCTATAAAAACACGCAGGTATTATTAGAAAGTCACGGCAATTATCAGTACGTGTCTCGCCCAGAGTGACAAAGAAATATTACGGCCGATAGTTCGAAAATTTTTGTCGTTGATGTATGGAGACTTAATCCTAATGCAATGGTGCTGCTCCGAGAAATCAAGCCTAATTCTAATGAATTTATGATCAGTGAATGAACAATTCACGATTGGTAGCACTGGATTTTTTGTCCTCATAAGATAATGAAGCACTGGCGCAGCTAGGGGGGGCTTTAGGGCGGCAGCCCCCCAAAAATTAATTTCTTCGTTTTTCTTTCTTTTTTTTGCAACTTTCGTATTTGCTGTATCATCAAGAATTGTTCAGCTCAGCCCCCATAACAAAATCCTGGCTGCGCCACTGTAATGAAGTTGATTTCTCAATTTTTGAGCGCTCGTTATACCTGAACGTGTGCTATATCGTTTCTATAATTTTCGAATTTTGAGCCGAAAATGGTCTCAAACGCTAGGGTTCGACTCCCTGATGAAGATTCTGTGATCAAACTCAATTCTGTCCATAAAATATGGCCATTCAAAATTTGTGTTCCTCAATATCTCAGAAAAAATATACCAATCGAAATGAAACGTTACATTCACCTTCAAGATGCTCAGAATGAGCCTCATGCAAAATTTCGTGACCATAGTGTACACAGTACCATAGAAAATTCAATTGAAATATTGAAAAGAAGATATTTCAAATTTCCATAAAAATATATACTTCGATTCGAATGAAATTCATTTTGTAAATGAAGCTTGCTTTACTGAATATTCATGCAAAATTTTGTAGCCATAGTGTTAAAAGAGCCATAGAAAATTCAATTGGATTATTGAAAAAAAGTATCTTTATATTTCCATAACAGGATAGCCGATTCTAGTGAAATTTCTTTTGTGAAGAAGACTGATATGATGAATATTGATGGAAAATTTTGTGGTCATAGCATTAACAGAAACATAGGAAATTCAATTGAAATATATCCGATTCGATTGAAATTCGTTTTATGGATTAAAACTGATATACTGAATGTTCATGCAAAATTTCAAGAGGATCGCATCATCATAACCATACAATTCAATTTTTTTTATTATTTATTTTTAACATATTTTATTTTTTGAATTATTTCCAGAATATAATTCCGATTGTGCTGAGATTCTGCATGTATATATTTGGTATCAATCTCCCCTATAAAAATTTGAGGTAATAGTTTTATTGCTCCACCAATGAACTACCACTCTAAAACTTTTGCTCAGGGCTTTTCTTTTTTTAAAAATCTTTCGATGAATAAACCTATCCCTGCATGAAATATCATTAGAAATCTTTAAAACTTGATTAACTGATTTTAATTTTATGGAAATCTGCAATGCACTATCAAATCGAACTGCAATTCACTCTGAAACTTTTCATGAAATGATATCGTACAAATTGATAGTGAATTCACTCCTCTTCTGCGTCAAATACAACAGAATGTCTGCTGTATGACACGTAGGACCATCCTGCTGGAACCATATGTCGTCCATTTTGTCTATTTAAAAACCTCTTTGATCTAAATGGCTCAGAAGGACAGAAAATATAATATAATGATAATAATATAAACTTAAAATCGATTGAAATTGTAATCTTATTTGATTTTCTCAATTAATGAACATTTATGTCACAATATATCAAAAAATGTTATTCTTCGTTGCCTGCATAAACCTTCTGCAAGTAATTAATTTTTTCTTTCTTCATTAATCGATTGTTAAACAGGCCACGTGCAAGGTATAAAGGCCTAAGGCCTCTCTTCCTATATCCATTATTTGTCAGCACAGAACTAAAATAGTCACTTTCATTACCATACCTTCCTTCTAGATAAGCCTACATGAGCATAGATCTACAACATCCACTATTCTTTGACAATATTGGACGCACATTGCAACTAACCGATTATTTTTAACTCTTCTGTAGAGTGATCCGAGTTGTTCAGAGGCTGATGCCCTCTAGTTTTAAAAATACCGAGATATAATTTCGGATAAAATGTCTTCTACCGGTCGTTCTACATACCCAGGTATTATGTTGGCACCATTTCTCACCCTAGCGAGACAACCGCAAACATAAGACATTTCATTTGGTTAGGTTGGTAAACATGAGCCATCGATAAATGTCATTGTGACTGCGACATCGGAGATTCGAAGCACGGTGACAAGGAAGAGTTGGATGTTGAAAACTGGTTTCCATAGAAAGCTATGTTTTCCTTTTCATATTGGTCAAGCAGAAGAGGTCGAAGTAGTTGTGGAAGTGTTAGTTTTCTATGGTTGAACGAACTAACTCGCTCGCAAGATCTATTAACCTTGTAAGAGATTATTCCAATAGTAATGATGAGTTTGATTTATCCCCCTTCCAAGTATATTAAATTAACACCTGTATAAGTCATCACGAAATTATATCTTTATTTTTCTTGGCACCAGTTTGGGTTTGGCACATGGTAGGAGAATCATTATGAATTTCAATCTTTTGAGAATATTTTGGATGTGTGATGCAGTTTCATTTCGGTTCATCTCGTAAAAGTTATTTACGAATGTACTTATATTTGCACCAGTCAGAATGAATTAAATAATGAAAACTATTGGCAATACTTATGTATGTACATATATTATATTTTTCATTAGCATTCCTTACCATAGTGTATATGCATAAATATATAACATATACAGGGTGTTTCATCATAAACTGGACAAACATATATTTTCGTGTAGACGACATCGAGAGAATCATTTTTGCCTTATACAATATATCCCGTTTTCGAATCATAAGCGAGATACAGGGTGTCAAACGTCATTTTTGAGCAAGATTCTTATGAGTGTGGTCAGTTATGTTTAACACTTGTTGTAACGGTTTTTGATCAAATCTCAGTATTTTTGGGTCCTCTATTCAAAAAAGTTGACGAACACCGAAAAAAAATTTACAAAATGGCGGAAGACCTGCAATGTTCCAATTTTTTTGCGGTTGTCAAATTGACTTTTGTTTTCTGAATGAACACAATTTTCTGAGAATTTCTGTGAAAAATGTTTTCAAAAATCGAACACAATTTTTTTTTTACATGTCTACAGCGATGAAAAAATTTCACTCGAAATGGATGAAATTTTGTACAATTGTACTTCTTGAATTATCAATCACGAATATGAAAACAAAATTGTAAAATATCGAACGGTTTCGTTACTACAGTCATTCAAATGTTTCGTTTAGACCTCTGAAATAATGAAAAAAAAAGTTGTTTTGGGTTCTAGAATCGAAATAATTAAATTATTAACATGTCCAAACATTCTAGATGAATTTATACAAAAAAAAAACAGTGAAACTTAGTTGGGACTCGAACCGACGTAGTTATTAAATAGGGAAATGGCACTGTTCTAAGGATATTAATATTCGTTGCCAGGCAACGGTGGTTCGTAGTTCATAGAGTTTGACTACTGGCTAAATTATATTCACTGAAATTCAAATACTAGTCCAATTTTATGAACTACGAACTACCGTTGCCTGGCAACGAATATTAATATCCTTAGAACAATGCCATTTCCCTATTTAATAACTACGTCGGTTCGAGTCCCAACTAAGTTTCACTGGTTTTTTTGTATAAATTCATCTAGAATGTTTGGACATGTTAATAATTTAATTATTTCGATTCTAGAACCCAAAACAATTTTTTCATAATTTCAGAGGTCTAAACGAAACATTTGAATGACTGTAGTAAGTAAACCGTTCGATATTTTACAATTCTGTTTTCATATTCGTGATTGATAATTCAAGAAGTACAATTGTACAAAATTTCATCCATTTCGAGTGAAATTTTTTCATCGCTGTAGACATGTAAAAAAAAATTTGTGTTCGATTTTTGAAAAAATTTTTTCACAGAAATTCTTAGAAAATTGTGTTCATTCAGAAAACAAAAGTCAATTTGACAACCGCAAAAAAAAATTTGGAACATTGCAGGTCTTCCGCCATTTTGTAATTTTTTTTCGGTGTTCGTCAACTTTTCTGAATAGAGGACCCAAAAATACTGAGATTTGATCAAAAACCGTTACACCAAGTGTTATACATAACTGACCACACTCATAAGAATCTGGCTCAAAAATGACGTTTGACACCCTGTATCTCGCTTATGCTTCGAAAACGGGATATATTATATAAGGCAAAAATGATTATCTTGATGTCCTCTACACGAAAATATATGTTTGTCCAGTTTATGATGAAACATCCTGTATAAATGCAGAATCTCAGCACAATCGGAATTATTTTCTGGAAATTATTCAAAATAAGAAACATGTTCTGATGTGCATTTGTTGTGGAAATATAGACATTCTTCTTTTCAATATTCCAATTGAGTTTTCTATAGTTCTGTTATTACTATGGCCACAATATTTTGCATGAAAATTCAGTATATCAGTTTTCATTCACAAAAGAAATGTCATCCGAATCGCATATCCTATTATGGAAATATAGAGATTCTTCTTTTTAATAATCCGATTGAATTTTCTATGGTTCTCTTAACATTATGGTTACAAAATTTTGCATGAGCATTCAGTATATCAATATTCATTCACAAAATAAATTTCACTCGAATTGGATATCTTTTCATGGAAATATGGAGTTTCTTCTTTCCAACATTCCAATTGAATTTTTTATGGTTCTGTGTACACTATGGTCACAAAATTTTGCATGAGGCTTATTAGGAGCATCTTGCATGTGGCCGCAAAATTTCATTTCGATTGGTTTCGTTTAGTCTGAGATATCGAGGAACAAAAAGTTTGAATGGCCATATTTTGTGGAACACCCTGTACGATTTGGCTGATTAAAGAACTCACCCTGAAAATCTCAAATCTCTAGGGCAATCCCTTCAAAAGTTATCGTACTAAAGGACGACCGGACGAAGAGACGGTCCCACGGACAGGATTGAGTTTGACCACGAATTCTTCATCAAGAAGTCTAACCTATTGTTTGAGACCATTTTCGGCTCAAAATTCGAAAACACATTTGGACTAAACGATATAGCACACGTTTAAGTAGAACAACCGCTCAAAAATAAACAAATTCGGTTCTATCAAATCTCGTCTGTTAAATCTTTTTCATCATACCGTTTGACCCTCATTCGGGACTGTTATTCTTGTGAACGAAAGCGATAAATCCAATTACACGCACTATCGTCCATTAAAATGGCAATGACACCATCGTTTTCATCGACGTCCAAGTCGAGAATCGACTTAGCAGTCTTCCATAATGCGTTTCACAGCACTTGTATTTGATTAATGTAACAGAAGCCCGAGTAAAAAGCGATTGTAGATGCAATTAGACTGGTTCTGTCCCTCTGCCATAAGTCGAAGCAATCGTGTATCGCATGTAAGTAGGACTACTGCTCCCTTGAAACGATAAGTTGAGTTTGTTTTTCCGCTCAAATGATCACTGCTACTTTAGGAAGTGATGCGCCAGATATCATGAAGGGTTTTCCAATAATTATTTCATTATAAAGAAGAAGCTATGCCGCTAATAGTGGAAAATATCAGTAACATAGTATACATATTTATCTTTCAGTGTTTATTGCGAATAATTTTTGATTAATCTAAGTAAATAACATCATTGACAAGGATTAAATCTTTTACGAATCAATGAATCAGATATTTAATTCCGAAATTAAAATATGTTTAAAAATATTCACAATCCAATTAACTTTTCGGCTAATTTAATATATTTGTATGTCGTCTATGTTCACTGCATTTATCGATTATTTTAACCTTTCTGCTAATCGGCAAACACTCAGATCAATAGTAAACAATTATTTAATTGATCTGAAGGCAAACCACAGATGTATATTTGCTAGGGGGTGTTATTTTGATATTAATAAAAAATGCCATTTTTCAAGATAAATGGTCGGATGTTCATTTCATTATAAAGAATAAGCTATGTCGTTAATAGTGGAAAATAACATTAGGCAAATGACCGCGACCACGCTCACAGGACCATATCCTCTAATGAAATTTTCCATAACCAAATCGCAAAGTGGCTGCCCTATGTCCTCGATAGCCTCACGAATTCCATCTTTGAGGTCTTGAATCGACGCTGGGCTATTGTCGTAGACCTTCTCTTTCACGTGGCTCCAAAGGAACATGTCGCAAGGTGTTGAATCACAAGATCTCGGTGGCCAATTGTGATCACCTCTTCGAGAAATAAAGCGGTCCGGAAACTTTTCCTGCAAAAGACGACCCAATCAGCAAATAGACGACGTTGTTGATGATTGGCCGGCTTGAGTTCTTGTGTAAACTGAACTCTCTAAGCCTTGACCCAAATGTTTATGCAAAATACGGTGTAATGACGTTTGTGAAATTCTTTATTCCAAAGAACGACGAGGAATGGATAAGCTTGGGTTTTCTACAACATTTTCGGCTACAGCAGCAATATTCTCGGCTGTTTTCGAGCGAAGTGCACGGGTTTTATTTTCACATCACTAAATTATCTCAACAGCTCGAATTTATCCACCAATTTCTTTATTGCGGTCCGACAAGGTGCTTCACGACGATCCAAAAATGTTCGAGTTTTACGAACCGTCTCTGCCAAATTTGCACCATTTTTATAGTGAATTTTGATAATGTCAATGCGTTCTTGAAGCGTGTATCGTTCCATTTCTATTAATGGCGTAGTATCTACTTGTCAAATGTCAAAAAATGACAGCTTCAAACGCGACATTTACCGAAATAGCGGGCTATTCAAAATAACACCTCTTATTGGAAAACCTTTAGATGGCGGCACCAGAAGCGCCATTCAAAGAACCTCAACTCTATGGTTTCGTCTATAATGGCCTTTATCGTGATGTCGATCACGTAAAAACTTCATATAATCACAGAATATCACGCAATTTGACACTGATTGTGCACGAACCGTAAAATTCATAATTCGGTCTGAGATATCGATAATAATGTGAACATTTCAGGCAGTAATTGAATGAGCCTCCAGCAGCCGTGTTCAACTGATTATAATCTTCTTGAGTTCAGTCTGAAGATCTGTTTCATGCTTCTGCCTTTTACACTGTTATCGCATAATGTTATTATTATGATCGTCGATATACCTATGGCCTGTGGGCTGCTCTGCTTGTGTGGGTGTTTTAATTCAAGATATTGAGCATTATAGGAAATAAGTTTTGAGTTTAGACCATTAGATTGAAGTCGAAATGAAGAAAATCTCCTAATAACTAACGCCAATTCTGTGCGGTTATGTTTGGGAATTCAATAACAATTCCCGGCATATGAAAGACTCCAAATGAGAGAAAAATTTGTTATACAGGTGAAGTAAGGGACAACGGCTAACTGGAGATAGAAGACCTCAATCTGAATGAGGATTCTTGGTTTAAATGCCCCATAAGGCTATTAGTTTCAGAGATGTTTTTTGCAATGTGCTACAATATAAACTCCCATATCTTCGTCAATATGGCAAATTTTTCGCTGATATTTAGCAAGCCTGTTACTATACATATTCTCCATCATATCGAGAAAAAAATTTTAAAATTGCTAGTCCGTATTCAAAAATTTCAATTTCCGTGTCAGGTGAGAAATATCACTCGGTATGAGTTAAAAAAAATCGAAATGGAAAATTGGAATCTGCAGAAAACGCTGAGTAAAAATCTGTTTTTAGTTTGAATGGTACAAATTTTCTATAGTTTTTCTGATATGTTGAAAGTCTAATATGTATTACAATTTATTCATAGAAAAAAACACTGAATTCGAGATGCTTAAATAATCCTGGCGCATTTTAAATATTCCTTCGCATCTTGAAATCCTGTTTTATTGATTAATCTATAAATATCATAAGAAAAATTCAAAATACAGTAAAAACACAAAAAGAAGAACAGTAACACATATGATTCATAAAAAAAATCAACTAAGCAAATGCTTGAAATGAGAGCTATTTGCTTCAATACATTTATTGGCTTTTGAACTTTGATAATTTCTTTCTCTTTTGAGATGAGGATCATTCTGAGGCCAAATATGATCGTTATTTATGCCTGCGATACTCTCTTTCAGCAGCTATTCAATTAATTTTGCGGAATCCATAAACAAGTATTATCTACATATTCTTAATTTGTGAATACTGAAGGCATTTTCAGTAGATAAACACACGACACCATTTCCACCAATTCACAACCAATGAATGTTCGAATATAAACGTCATTTTTTGAAATATGCCTACTCTGTGTAGTCGGAAATATTTGATTTATAACGAATAATAAACCCCTTTTTCTGGAGAATAACCTATTTCTCTAATATTCTGTTTGCATTAAAGAAATTCATTTGCCTCTCTAAAGAAAGTGAACTAAGTACATATTAGAGGAAAATGGGTCCTCGAAATTTCTACATCATTTCATTGAAGAATAAACTTTGTTGAAAACATATGTACCAGATGGATTATTGTTCAGGGGTTCTGTGAGTGATATATTTAAGTCAAACTTTTCTCGAGCTGAAATCCAGTGTTTCTGTTCTATTAAAAGTATAATTTATCTTGTGGATATGAAAAGTACTTCAATTGTTCAAAATAGCCAATAACTGTGTGAGGGGAATTGCATTCATTTCGAGCATTTGTTTATTTGATTTTTTTATGAATCATATGTGCATATGTCCCTCTTCTTGTGTTTGTAATGTTTCCTGAATTTTTCTTATGATATTGATAGATTAATTAATAAAAAAGGATTTCAAGATGTGGAGGGATATTTAATATGATCCAGGATTATTTAAGCATCTCGAATTCAGTGTTTTTTTTTTCTATCAGGAATAGTATGTTTTTTCAAGTGAATATGAATACCTACTTCCCGAATGCTTTTTCTTTGAGGAATAACATCAACATAGCAACGAAATAACAGCTGACAGTTCATAAAAAATTTGTTGTCAAAAATTCACGTGTTTATTATCGCAATTCGTAATAATTCATTTTTTCTGTTACGGGAAAACAATTTGACATTTTATATCTCTTGGCAGGTCGCAAAAATATAACTTTTTACGAAAATACTTTTTTCCCTGTCAAAAAAATGATTCTCCATGTAGCCGGAAAAAAAGTACTCACTTTTTTCCCGGGGAAAAAGTAATTTCGTGAAGAGTTATATTTCTTTCACTTTTAAATGGTTGTTTTTCCTGTCACAGAAAAAAATAGTGTATTATACACGGGAAAAATATAAGATTTCAGCTCCCGGCTTTTTGTCAACATAACCTCGAGGTAAAATCTAATACTTTTTCCCTTGTATAATAAATAACTATTATTCGATAGTGTTTCTTCACGGCTGTTGAAAAAATAGTGTACACAACAAGTCCGGAAATTTTTTTTCAGACTCGTAGACTTTTAGGAATCCTAGAATTTTGTGTATTTGTCCAAAAGAACCCTACTTCCCGGACTTGTTACATAAATTACTATTTTTATAAGGACTTGTCAGAATAAGAAAAACTGTCTTTTTTTCAAATAGCAACAATTGGCAGCACTCAATTTCTTCGACCCACAAACGTCATCACGAACACAGAACTGTGCAATGAATGAACTAATAAATAATAGTTCAAAACGTGTCGGTGCAGGAATTCCTGTCCGTCCTAATGGCATAATAACCGTTGATTTATATCGAGCAATGTCGGCAGTTGTTGTGATCGTGCTATACCTCACCTTTCGATTAATTTATTCCATCAAGGTTGAGGTAGAGATGATGGCGAATGTGCTAGATGAGGGAGTTAGCTAAGTTTAGAAAGAAGACCTTTACACTCTCAACATCCTGAACTTTCGATGTAATATCGCAATTTGCATACGATTTTGTTTCATTCGCATTTATTGGTGAACAAGGAAAATAAAACTGACCTAGCAAGCATAGATTTGAATCAAGGTAATAAACTATCAGTGAAAGAACATCGATAAAAAAGGTACTTAATGTTTGAGCATAGAAATGAATTTATTTGAAACGGCACATTTTCCGGATTCTATTGTTCATGTTATTTGATTTTCTCTGGAGTCTTATTTGTCATTCATCCAGTTTTTTACTAACCCACATTTCGATTCGCGATACACGGTTTCAGTAAACAAATGCGGGGCACTTTGGGAGATGATTCCTTGATGAAAATAAGCAGGGGTAGTTCATATAATTTTTTTCGAAATTGACCCCCCTTCCAAGATACAGCCTCTGGAAGGCGATGACGACTTGACAGTTTTAAATTTTTTTACGGCTTCTTAAAAACACTGACACATAAAACTATACATAATATGAAGCCCTAAGTAGATGTTACTCACACAAATATATTAGATCTCATAACTTAAAAATGACAACCTCCTTCGATTTTCGTTCAAAAATTTTTTCCGTAGGATTGATTTTGGAAAAAAAAATCCCTTATGGTTTCCCTTTCAATTCTGGAGAAAAAAGTATCTTGCAAAATTTCGATACAGTCGGAAAAAATAAAAACTTACAAGCCGTTATAATCACTGTTCATTCCATTTCATCGTATGTTCCATAGAATTGATATTCTAAGATATCGTATGTCTATGACATGAGATTGAAGCAAAAGTGCATATCTATCAAATGCAAAATTCGAATAAACTACCATTTTCATAACTGAGTATTTTTTTATTACTGCAAAGTATTTGTTAAGAAAATCGAACTCTTCTGAAACCGAAAATTGTAGAAAGAATCATAGAAAATCTTTTTTTGTCAAAATCAATTTTCAGCATAAACAATATGTTAAAATATTCATTCTATGAAACTTACGATTAAATGGAATGAACAGTGATCATAACTGCTTGAGAGTTTTTATTTTTTCCGAGAAAAGTTGGAATGTTTGGAAATTTGCAAGATACTTTTTTTTCTACAGAATTGAATGGGAAACCGTAAGAGAATTTTATCTTTCGAAAATCTTTCCAACGAAAACGATTTTTGAAGGAAAATCATAAGGGGTTGCTATTTTCAACCCCTAATAGTAAAGTTATGGAATCAAAAATTTGTGTGAGTAACATCTACTTGATGAATCATATTATGTATAGTTTTATGACTCAGTGTTTTTAAGGACTCCTAAAAAAATTAAAAACTGTCAACTCGTTATCGCCTTCCAAAAGGCTGTATCTTGTAAGGAAAAAATTCATATGAACTACCCCTGCTTATTTCCATCGAGGAATCATCTCCCAAAGTCCCTCGCATTTGTTTACAGACAACCTGTATGACCATATGATTCCCAACTCTGAGTCATTATTTTAGAATCATATTTATTGAACCCGGTTGTGCCCAATCGAAATTTGGCAATTTTCGTCTAAGAGGAAGCCACAAGCGTAAAACTACCAATACTTTCTGTGGGGTGTTTATTCACAACTGATTATTGTATCCAATATCTAATTGATCACATATTGCAATCATGCGCACATAATTATGATATTAATATATTAGAACTACACTTCTGGCAAAAATTAAAGGATAAAAAAAAATCCAATTTTTTCGGCCATTTTCAACATGCCGTAACTTTGAGAGAAATGGTCGTACAAGGAATTAAAAAAAAAGGAAATTGTAGCTCCAAGTGTCTTGTTTTTGGATTAGAACTTCAAAAATTTTAAGTTTCAGTGGTTTTCGAGTAATGATAGAAAAATCAGCAACAAAAACATTCTCGAAAATTTACCACTTTTTTTTTCTTGTTTACGAGCGTGGAAATTTTATTTTTGCATAATCGTTATAATGATGGGATACTTTGTTAATTCAGCTTCAATTTATTTTTTCATTGACCTCAATACGTCCACTTCTCGCCGAGATATCGGTCTTCAAATGGAAAAGGATCCATTTGTCTTTGATTATCGATTTCTCAGCAACCAATGATCGCACAGAAAATTGAAGGAGAGTTTCAAGACCTTTAATGAACAACCATTGCTTATTCATAGAATTTTTTTTTCTTCATGTCGCATCAATATAAAATTTAACAAAAAAAGGCTTTTGGTGGTTTCTTGGAAAATCTACCGCTGAATCGAAAATGTTGAGGAAACCAATAATGTTAAGTGTGACTTTCACAGTTCAATATGTTGATAAAATCCTTACGAAGAGTCAACTCAATCCAGCTAGCTGTTTTTTGTTTGACTCGATTGAATTTTTGAAAAAAATAACGTTTTTTGCTCTGAGAAGCTCATAATCTTCAAAAAAGGCAAAAAAGAATTGTCTCGAGCTTTTTCCACATTTTAATTGCAGATAGTACATAAATTTAAAAAAAAGAAAAATAAAATAAACTAACAAATAAAATTTTTATTAATTTAATAACGGATAAAACATGGATCCTTTTCCATTTGAAGACCGATATCTCGGCGAGAAGTGGACGTATTGAGGTCAATAAAAAAATAATAATAATAATAATAACAGTTATTTATTGAACAAGTCAAATGGCCATCGACCTGAGTCCTTCAGCCCTGTACAATTATTGAATAATATGTAGCAAAAAAAAACATTTATATATATATATAATTCATTATTTGAAGTAATTTTATTTTAGTCTGTGAACATGAGGCTGTCTATAATGGTCTCAGTTGGAAATTTAAAAAAAATTGAAGCTGAATTAACAAAGTATCCTATCATTATAACGATTATGCAAAAATAAAATCTCCACGCTCGTAGACAAGAAAAAAAAAGTGGTAAAATTTTGAGAATTTTTCTGTTGCTGATTTTTCTATTATTACTCGAAAACCACTGAAACTTAAAATTTTTGAAGTTCTAATTCAAAAACTAGACACTTGTAGCTACAATTTCCTTTTTTTAAATTCCTTGTACGACCATTCCTCTCAAAGTTACGGCATGTCGAAAATTGCCGAAAAATTTGGAATTTTTTTTTTGATCCTTTAATTTTTTCCAGTAGTGTATATTAGAACTACATAAATATGTACCTACAATTTGCATCAAAAGTAAGTCATAGAATGGAAGGAACCTTTGGTATTTCCCACGTGGTCGTGCCCACAGAGATTCGTAAAAGTGTCAAGTCGTGAGCCTAACGTCTCGATAGAGATAAATAGGTTTTGTATAACGTTATAAGTTCAATGATACGATATTTTAATTGGAACTAATAGGCTGAGACACGAACTCTACGACCAATTAACTGTAACACTTCATCCCGCTGTGAAAACAAATCAATATTATTTATTTTTTGGTCGGTTGCCAAAAACAAACAGATGAACACTCGTCCTATTGTCGATTATTCTCTGTGGGCTGTGTTGATACAGTGTAAAGATCGAGTTACGCGTTGAACTATCGCTTTTGTTCTGTGTCCCGAGGGAAAACTGAGAAGATGAAAATATTGCTTCATTTATATTAATCCAGTCGAAATGTGCTTTTAGCAGGATTTCATTTTTTATGTTTTTTTGGGTGCTGAATCCGAATCTGAGGTTTGCTCACAAAATTTCGTGACGGAACATAGAAAAAAATACAAAAAAATCAAAATCTCATTCTTGGTCAGTGTTTGCTTATTACTCGGAAAACTATTAAGTTTTCGTGAAAACCCTTTCTATACGAAATGAAAGTACATAAAATTTCCTACAAATTGAACTACCGCAGCTTGTTCTGCGACAACCTGTTCTGGCTCAAATTATAGTTGAAAATGAGGTATTTTCTATGGCTCAGTAAATGAAAAAACTGTAATTATATACGATCCTCTCGAAATTTTGCATGAACATTCAGTATATCAGTCTCGATTAAAAAAAAATCACTCGAATCGGATATCCTGATATGGAAATATAAAGATTTTTCTTTTCAATATTCGAATTGAATTTTCTATGGTTCTGTTCACACTATGGTCACACAATTTTGCATATGTTTATTATGAGCATCTTGCATTTGGCCGCAACATTTCATTTCGTTTGGTTTCGTTTTGTTTGAGATATTGCCTTATGCAAAATTGTGTGACCACCAAATTCAATTGGAATATTGAAAATAAGAATCTGTATATTTCCATAACAAGACATCCGATTCGAGTGAAATTTTTGTTTTGAATCGAGACTGATATACTGAACGTTCATGCAATATTTCAAGAGGATCGCATCATCGGAACCATATAATTACATTTTTTTCATTTATTGGGCCATAGAAAATGCCTCATTTTCAACTATAATTTGAGCCAGAACGATTGTCGCAGAACAAGCTGTAGAAGTACAATTTGTAGGAAATTTTATGTACTTTCATTTCGTATAGAAAGGTTTTTCACGAAAACTTGATAGTTTTCCGAGTAATAAGCAAACACTGACCAAGAATGAGATTTTTATTCTTTTTTTGTATTTTTTTTTGTTCCGTCACGAAATTTTGTTAGAAAACCTCAGATTCGGATTCAGCACCCCAAAAAACATAAACAATGAAATCCTGCTAACAGCACAATTCGACTGGATTAATATAAATGAAGCAATATTTTAATATTTCATAACATAGATATCATAGATTATAGAGTATAGAAAGATAGGAAACGGCCCTGCATTCGTAGTACTAAAAAACGACTACATTTTTTAGTTTACATTTGACCCAGAGATGGCACCGAAGATCAATTTTTATATAAAATCTGTAATTTTGAATAGAAATTATATAAAGAAAACTGTAATAAGAATTGATTCGGAATTCGTATTCGTTTCAGGATGTTTCATTTTTATATTTTAAATCCATAATTTTCAATAAAATTCAGTATTTCATGTCAAATATTTTTATTATGCATTTATAGAAGATATTACAGAAATATCAGGGTATTATTGTAAAATTTATACATGGATTGAATATGAATATACTTAGTGCGCCTGTGAAATTCCAGTTTCTGGCTCAGTTCAATTGCAGCTTCGTTGTCCACCATCACTGTTTGAATTGACGGAAAACTTTTCCTGAATAGTCACTTTAACCATTTAATTTACCGTGCAGCTTCACTATCAGCCACTATTTCTGCCGTGGAAATAGCAACAGATGTTTGACGTTGATTAAGCCAAGATATAGCTTTACCTGCACACATCCATGAAACACCAGTTGATCATCCAGTTTCACTATCTCGTTCGTAATCTGCATTACTGAAGGGTACAAACTCATCTTTTTTCCACTTTTTTCGAGACGACACTAACGGCAAAAGCCGTTCGAAGTGAAATAATATTTGTGCAAACGAATTGATTGGCACTTTTTTATATCAATGACATATCCCATGTATATTGATTTCGAAACTTATAATCATAGAACCAGAATTTTAACCATTCTATAGTGACATTAGTTCACATTTGACCCAGAGATGGGGCTCGTACACTGTAGTCGTGTCGTTTCCGATCTTTATACTATATAATCTTTGATAGATATAGTATAGTATAGAGTTGCCATCATTGAAATGAACAATAAACGTGGTATCAGATCCGCCATATTACTACCACCTCTACGTAAAATTTGACATTCGTTGAATTTTTGTGAGAATTGTGCCTTTTTCAAATCAAATTGTGATTTATGTCCCCCTCAGTAATCTGATATGATATCTCTTCATATGTGTATATTGCCGCTTGAAGAAAAGCTGTTTATTTAATATTCAATTTATCTTATTTCAACTGGTTTCCCCAACACTTCGTGTTTCTTGTATAAATCAGATTATCTGATTGAAAGTTGACTTAATTCGATTCTGAACTTTCCACCATATTGGTCCCTGACTCAGCCCCGCCCAGTGGTACTATTTTTTCTCACTAAATTTTATGTCCTAGCGTCTCCTCTCTATTCTATGTCTATGTCTTCAAAGAACCAACCGCAAGTTTAAAAATAATTAAGGGCGATTTTCTCAGAAATATTCAATAAATCGATCCTTATAAGTCTACATTGAGATTTCGTCGTCCCATATCTGACCATCAGAGTAGCAGCGTAACTCGAGAATTCTGGTTACATAATCTCCTGCGTCGACCCAGTGAATACAGACAACAGAAAATCGGTTTATACACTACGGTACACGCTGGGAAATAAAACATAAAACACATCTGAACACGCAGAGATAGCCTCATTGCTTCACTTCCATGCAGGAACACGCCGATTCTGCTCTCTCCTCTCTCTGTCTGACAACACCTGACGCTTTTATCGCGATTTATTTCCATTTTCGCACGCGGATTTCTACTTCTCGTCGTCTGAACGGCCCTTTAGCTCGTTAAGGGATAAAGGCTAGTGTCAGACGGACGAGATCCAGTTTCTATGGACAGTTTTTTGACGTTTAGCTACCCGGTGTTGTCGGAAACTCTCCTTACGCCCACTTTTGACGTAGGCCGATGTGTTTCTCATCTTATGTGAATAGGTACACGCACCGAATCGAATAAATTTCTGTGGGCGAACGCAAACCGGATAATTCTTTGTGGTCGACGTGACCTTTTCGGTGACTCGAGATTTCCAGTGTGTCCAATTGCTGGAAAAATTGTTTCGTAATATACTCCGTCTGATATTGTTGAGCACAAAGTAGGCCCTTGTTTATTTATTTGAGGTTGGCAGTATTTACTGTCATAACGTAAAATAAAGTCAACGGTGACGAATGTATCCGGGTGTCAATTCTAGGGATTACTACTCGTTCGACGAACGTTTAGGTTCGTGATATTTTGAGCGTAGATTGTTTGAAATTGAAATCATTATATCCGTTCGAAATCAATGTACACTTTCGTCGAAACCAGTTGTTGGAGATATACCCGAGAATATCGGATATAATTATTACAATTCTACTCTCAAAATATCACGAACATATATAGTCCATTCACGAAAGGTGAGCCGTCGGTTGGCCATGGAAATTTGGCATATTCCACTCTGTATATTAAAATTTTAGGTTATGATGTTTATTTTCTTGTCAAATTGATACGCAATGTTGTCAATATTGCATAGAGTTCTCTGATAACTCGCAAGCTAGTCGGACAAGGCCGGGTACATTCGGCAACGTTGACTTTATTTTACGTTATGTCACCAAATACTGCCAATTTCAGATAAATAAAGAAACGCCTACTATGTGCTCAACCTTTCGTGAACGGACTATACGTTCGTCGAACGAGTTATCCCGAGAATTGACACCCGGGCCTCGTCCGACGAGCTTTCGAGATCAGAGAACTCTGGCTAGCAGAAAAAAATTGAGGTTATACTATTGTTTATATTTTAAATTCTTATAAACCTAGCTTTCTATTTGCCTGAATAATTTCCGAAATCACTTCAGTTAAAAGTAGAGTGATTTTGACAAATAGAACATGACTTTTCCGGATGACAATCAACGAAACGGAGTACCAAATCGGAAAATGTTCGGAAGCAAATTCTAAAAGTATTATGAGTTATTCATTACTAGCAATGAAAACTGAGCATAATAATTCACTTTCTGTTATGTTAAGAAGTAAATTCTAAACTTTTACCAAAATGTAAGGATATTATGTTATTGTTATGATGAACTGAAATGATTGTGGAAATTAAACTGATTTTGTCAGAAAGCAACATCAGTTGGAAGTGATGCGCATCAGTTCAAAAATCAAAACATTGTCAAATAGAACGCACATCAACTGATTTTGCATCAGTTTGTAAGTGATGCAGCGTCAATGGAAAGAGCCTTAAATATTCTACCACAGCTAGAATTCTGAAAATGCCGAAGATTATTTCAGGAGGATGAACTAACACAAATTAATGCTTTCAAGCTTTTTATCGATAGGATATTCTCAAGTCAATATTTACACATTATCAACAATCCTAATAATTACTGATTTTCTTAAAGATTTCATGAAAGTTTGAGCGCATAGTAGGCGTTTGTTTATTTATCTGAAGTTGACAGTATTTGCTGTCATAACGTAAAATAAAGTCAACGTTGCCGAATGTACCCGGCCTCGTCAGACGAGCCTCCGAGTTATCAGAACTCTATGCAATATTGACATCATTGCGTATCAATCTGACAAGAAAATAAACAACATAACATAAAATTTTAATAAACACAGTGAAATATGCCAAATTTTCATGGCCAACCGACGGCTCAAACTTTCGTGAACGGACTATATCAATCACTTCAACCAAAGCATCCACCATTTTTTACTCCAGTTATATCTTGATTCGTTTTGAGCATACATTGTTTTGTTCGTCGCATAATATTTCTTCAGAACTTTTTCTTCATTTTACTCGATTTTGTTCATGCGCACTTCTATTGACTAATGAAAATGATAATTCTCGAAGACATTTACAATACCATTAGTTTCCATTGTTCAAACAATGACATTTTTATTCAATACAAGTAGTGAATCTGTTATGTAAAATTTCAATCTTCTGTCGTTAGGTTTTTAGAACTGTCTGAAACTCTGAATTGCGTTGTCAATTTTCATATGTAAATCGACATTGTGACATTGCGATTTATGCAACTTTTGTCGTTATATTGACAACATTGCGTTTCAATCTGACAAGAAAATGAACAACATAACCTGAAATTTCAATATACATAGTGGAATATGCCAAATTCCCATAAACTACTTGGTGCTCAATAATATCCGAACAGAGTATACTGACTTTAGAAAATCACTCAAACGAGCACTATGATTTGAGATTTTCTTCTCTAATTCTTGATCCGGTTACTGAATCGAGTTTCAGCTGCAGCTGAAATGCACACTGTTGGTTTCACCGCTCATGCAAATATAATTATGACCATTTATGGTAGCTGGTATATTAATGAGTGTTCTCGTGGATTTATTAGTGCCTTAAATGGAACATTTCTTATGTGAGTTTAATAACTTAAATCGATCATTTTAATTGAAGAATAAATGGAATATTGTTCTTGTTAAAACCGTTTTTTCGCGTTCTATGAATTGGCAACCGTGTCCAGAGTATGAAGAAAATAGATAATGTTTTTTTGTGATTATCGTTAAATATGGCCAACATACATTTCTATTCGATCTCAGCCAAGTTTATCTATTTTAAGTATTTTTATCTATGTCCAGGAAAGAAAGCACCGAGATTGCATTTTAAACATCGAGATATAATATCCTATCTCTATGATTTTGAAGGTCTATCCACACATTTCAGTGACGTGACGTACCGTAGAATGACATTCAGTGAAAAAATATATCGGAAAATACAAGTGTCTATTTGAATCGAAGGGAAAAGACGCTGTGTTCAAACATGTCTGAAGATATAGGATAGTATAGAGTTGACAACATTGAAATAAACGTGGTATCAGATCCGCCATATTCGTACAAGTCATACAAGTTTACAATAAAGTCCCTGGAGTTTTAAAAATAATGAAAAAAACGTTGAAGAAAGTGAAAAAGCTTTTGTACAAAAAAAGCCTATTATACGAGTACAATTAATGAATTCTGGTCTAGCCATTTTGAATAGTATGTCTTGAATGTAATGTTTGTTTTATATTTGACAGTTTATGTCGTTTAATAGTTGACTTGATCTTAGTTTATTGAATTTTAACTGGTGGACTACCTGTCTTTATTACTGATTTCATTACAATATTTTATAACCCCTTTAGGGAAATTAATGATATTTTGACACCCCATATATGATGAGTTAAAATTATTCACTCATGTATTATTTTATAAAAAAAAATCATAATAGATTACACTTAAGGGAGCGCAGCACTGACAGCAACGTTGCCGTCATGTCACGGAAATGTGTGGATCGAACTTCACAAAGGATTTCTATTCAAACTTACTAATTGTTGATATCTATTCGATAATCACTTCTGATCTTAACCTACTTTCATACCAATATTTATTTATCAAATGTACTTGTGAACTGTGGTTATTTGTTATTTGTGGTTACTTGAATTGCGTAACGAATATTTCCTACGAATTCATTAAATTATTATTGCCTTGCTTCGTTTCCTGTTCCACCAATCAGCTGGTTAGCTCCGCATTTCATTCACCCGAAATATAACATTTCAACTTGAGGATGAATGGCCAGTTTCTTCCCAGTAGAACTTCCTTATGATTCCGAAAATAACACAGCATCTCGAAAGGATCCGTATGGATTCCTCACTGAAACACATATGTTCAGTATAATGGCGCCATCTACTTATTTATTGGTGTCTATTTCAACTCTATGGTTTGGAAATCATGGTTTACTCCATGTGTATAATGAAATCTAATTTTTGAACGCTCGTTCTACTTAAACTAGTGCTATATCGTTTTGCCCGAATGTCTGTAAGTTTAGAATAATCAGCCGAAAAAGATCTCAAACGATAGGGTTCGACTGTCTGATGACGCATTCGATTCTGTCCGTGGGGCCGTTAGCACGATAACGTTCGAAGGAAAAGACCTATTAGAGACTTGAAATTTTCAGGGTGAATTCCATTCCCAAATGCCTCGGTTAAATTCGTCAACCAGCCATATCGTACAGGGTGTTCCATGAAATATGGCCATTGTAATATTATTTAGTTGTATTTTATTAATTTGAATTAGATCACTTAATAGTTTTAGATTATTTTATTTATTATGAAAGTAATTGTATAACTGTTGATCTTGAAAATTGGTAATGACAATACTGACTTTTATCAATTATCAATATCACAGACTACTTGTATATCATACTACATCTCCTTTCTTTACACAATGAGAAGTGGAACTTAAAGTTATCAACTAACATTAACAAAATGACTTTTACAACAATACTTCTACACTACGTTCAAAATGATTTTTTTTTTAACATATTTTCCTCACAAAATATAATCCCTAAATCTTACTGGATTACATACTTTCCTCTTTGTTCTTTCTTGCGGCATTGTTACATTACAATGTGTTCTTTCAAATTGATAAGGTTGTTTTCTCGGTGTATCTCTGATTATGTATTTTCTATTTCTTTCAATAACAGAACCACTATTCAGTTTTACAATATAAGATCTTGGTTTGTTTGATATTTTTATTACGGTTCCTGGTTGCCAACATGTTTTATCTTGCTTTTGAACTCTTACTTTATCACCTATCTTAAAACATATGTTTCTTTCAAGTGCGTTTCTATCATAATTGGTTTTTTGTTTGATTTGTTTAACTCTCAACGAGTCTTTGAGATTTTCGATTTTTATCCTACTATCCAAATATCAAATTTAGGTAATAAACTATTCACTTCTCTGTTGAATAGCATCTGCGAATATATTCCAATAAACATAAATACGGATCTTTTTTGTCATATTCTGCCTTTTTCATCAATAGTTTAAAACTCTGAATGCATCTTTCTACCATGCCGTTGGACTGAGCATGAGTAGGACTTGAGGTAACATGTTCTATATTCCATGATCGGCAAAATTCTTCGAACTCCTCTGAGCTATAATTGGTGCCATTATCTGATCTTATGATTTTCGGTATTCCATGTCTGGCAAAAATTGATTTCAGTTTTTCAATGGTGTGACTGCTCTCCAATTTCATAATTGGGGTTGTTTCTATAAACTTTGAAAAATAATCTATGACAATCAAATAATTCTTGCCGTTGAAATGGAAGATATCAGTACCAACTACTTCCCATGGTTTGCCTGGTACTTCCGTTACTAATAAAGGTTCTTTAGGATTTGTATTCCTGAAATTCAAGCATGTTTCACATGTGAGTACATATTTTTCTATATCTTTATTTATATTAGGCCAATAAAGTCCTTGACGAGCACGTAATTGACATTTTGATATTCCCATATGATTATAATGTATTTTTTCCAACATTTCTTGTCTCATTACTTTCGGAACAATTATTTTATTGCCCTTAAATAAAACATTATTTATGCTTACAATTTCATCTCTGAATTTGTAATAAACTTTCAGTTCTTCATCTAATGGACTATTAGAATCTGGCCAACCATTCAAAACAAATTTCAAGAGTTCATTTAGAATTGGATCTTTCTTAGTTTGATTTTGAAAATCGTTAAATTTGTCCTTACTCATTGGCAGAATTTTCTCAATTAAATTTACATGTGTTTCTATTTCTTCCAGCACTAACTTATCATCTTCTCTAACATATTGAATAAAATTTCTTGATAAACAATCTGCTAGCAGAAGTTTAGATCCTGGTACATATTGAATATCTATATCGTACATTTGCAATTTAATCAGCATTCGTTGGAGACGCATAGGACATTTTATCAATGGTCTTTTAGAAATAGTAGTTAACGGTTTGTGATCACTTTGTACTGTGACTTTCTTTCCATAAATATATTGATGAAATCTAGTACATCCGAAAACTACAGCCAATAATTCTTTCTCTATTTGTGCGTAACCTTGTTCACACTCTGTCAATGCCCTTGATGCATAAATAACTGGTAAATTATTTTGAAGCAAAACAGCCCCCATGCCATTTTTTGAAGAATCTACTGAGATTGTAACTGGCAAGTTTGGATCATAATACTGTAAGATTGGTTTTGTTGACATAAGTCTTTTTATTTTATTGAAAGCCTCAGTGTGATTTTCATTCCATTCAAATAGTACATTTTTTTTAATTAATTGTCTCAATTCATTTGTGTATTCTGATAAATTAGGTATGAATTTGGAAAGATAAGTTATCATACCTAAGAATTGTTCTACTTTCTTTTTATTTTCTGGAACTTCCATTTCCAAAATGCTTTTCACCTTATCTTCATCTGGTTTGACTCCTGAACTACTTATTATGTGACCTAAGAATTTTAGCTGATTTATACTGAACTTGCATTTATCCTTATTGAATTTTATATTTTCTACCTTACCTCGTTCCAGAACTTGTTTGAGATTTTCATCATGTTCTTTCTGATTTTTTCCAAATACAAGTAAGTCATCTATATATGATATTTGACCCGATATACCTTCAAAAGCTTGTTTAAATTTACAATGAAATATTTCTGGAGCTGAACATATTCCAAATGGAAGACGACAAAATGAAAACCTCCCAAATGGTGTTGCAAAAGTGCACAATTTTTTACTTTCTTTGGCCAAAGGAATCTGATAAAAACCTTTTGAGGCGTCTAAAATACTGAACACTTTTGCCCCTGCTAATTCTGATAAAAGTTCCTCGATTGTTGGTATTTGAAAGAACTCTCTTACAATAACTTTATTCAACTCCACAGGATCAAGGCATATTCGTATTTTACCATTAGGTTTTTTTACTACTACTATCGGATGGACCCAGTCCGTCGGTTCGTGAACCTTTTCAATAATACCTGATGACTCCAAATTTTCTAATTCTTTTAATAAGTCTTCTTTAATTGAAAGTGGAATTTTTCTTGCATTATAAACTCTAGGTATGGCATCTTTTCTGATTTTAATTTTATGATTTTGTTTCATACATCCTATTCCTCTGAAGACATCATCATATTCTTTCAGTATTGAATTATTAGAGGAGATCTCCTGAATTCTCCTGATAAGTTTCAAAGATTTGCATGCTTCTAGTCCTAATATTGCAGGTGAATTTGGAAAAGTGTCCACAATATGAAATTCTAAATTAATTTTTTCCTTTTTACCTTTAACTCTACATGCAAAAACTATTTTTCCTACATTATCAATAGTTGTTCCATTGTAACTAATTAATTTAACATTTGATTTAATCAATTGAGTATCAGGAATTTCTTCAAATAAATGTTTAGGAATTATACTGGCCTGTGCACCAGTATCCAATTTGAACTCCATGAAAACACCCTCCTTCAGTTCTAATGTCTCTTTCCAATCTTGATCTGTACTCATGGTTTTCTCCACTGCTCCCAATAAAAACTCTTGAGTCTCATCTTCTTCCTCTTGATTGGTATCTTGTCTTACTTCCTCCACTTCTCGACGTTGACGGTCGGTATTTTCCCTATTACTTGAATTTCTGCACATGTTTCCAAAATGGTTCTGTTTCTTGCATTTGAAACACTCCTTTTCGAAAGCTGGACATTCATTTATTGGGTGATTTCGGCCACATTTCGTACAGTTGTTGATCATTTTCTTGTAAGTACTTTTAAGTGTACATTCTGATGATGTTATTTTTTCTTTAGGTTTCCATTTCTTTGCCCTATTGGTTTGGTCAACTTGAATTGATGGTTCTATAATTTCTTTTGCCTGATTCATAGTTAGATTTGCTGCTCGGCATATTTCAATGCATCTGGATAATGTTAATTTATTTTCGCACAGCAATTTCTCTGTGATCTTGCCTTCCAGAAGTCCACATACAATTCTGTCTTTAATCAGAGACTCCCTCAAATTGCCAAATTCACAGGTTGCTGATAGAGATTTCAACTCTGTTACGTAAGCATCGAACGTTTCACCTGGTAGTTGATTTCTTTTGAAGAATTTGTGTCTTTCATATGTTACATTCACCTTAGGTAAAAAATATGCATAGAATTTTCCTATTAAACTTTGGTAATTATTTAATTCTCTTTCTTTCATTTCAAAGGTGTTGTAAATATCAATTGCTTCGGGACCCATACAATGTAATAAGAGATTGTATTTTCTTTTCTCATTGTCCTCCAATCCTGTGGCATTTACATAAATCTCGAAGTTTTGTTTAAATTTTTGCCATGTATTTGCGGCGTGGTTGCTTGTAACCTTAAACGTTGGTGGTTTCAGATCCATCACTGTTTTTCCTAGTGGATTCGACTCATCGACTGCGCCATGTAATATTATTTAGTTGTATTTTATTAATTTGAATTAGATCACTTAATAGTTTTAGATTATTTTATTTATTATGAAAGTAATTCTATAACTTTTGATCTTGACAATTGGTAATGACAATACTGACTTTTATCAATTATCAATATCACAGACTACTTGTATATCATACTACAGCCATTCAAAATGTTTGTTCCTCAATATCACAGACAAAACGGAACGAAATGACATTATGCGGCCACGTGCAAGATACTTACGGCAGTGAACTCTAGAATAACTGGAATGGCGTCGTAGGCAAAGGCGTAGCCAGGAATTAATTTCGGGGGGGGTTTTGACATTTTGGAAATTGACTTTGTAGGTGCCGGGAATTGTGAGGGTCGCTTTCTGTAGCAAATATTAAATAAAAAAATAACTCTGAAACATTTCGGGGGGGTTTGAACCCCCAAAACCCCCCCCCCCTGGCTACGCCCTTGGTCGTAGGTACTAAAGTTCGACAGAAAGTGTGTCGCGTTGAAATGGAGAAATTGCGTCAATCCATCTCTCTCTTCATAGGAAAAGCGGGGTTGTTATACCTCCGATATGCTGTCAGTTGTCAAACGTGCACGCAGTGACACGGCTCAGAGTGAGATGGATTGACGCAATTTCTCCATTTCAGTCTTCCTCACTTTTGCTGTATCGCGAAACCGTTCCAGTTATTTTAGAGTTCACTGACTTACGGTGAGCCTCATGCAAAATTTTGTCACCATAGTGTTAACAGAACCATAGAAAATTCAATTGAAATATTGAAAAGAAGGAACTTCATATTTCCATAACGAGACATCTGATTTAAATTAATGTTATTTTGTGAATGAAGATTGATATACTGAATGTTCATGTGAAATTTCAAGAAGATCGCAATATCATGATCATAAAAATTCAATTGGAATATCGAAAACAAGAATCTTTCTATTTTCAAAACGAGATAACCGATTTGAGTGAAATGAGCGTTTGAATTTTTATACAGATTTGGAAATTCACATCGAAAACATCCGATATACAATGCATCAGACAGATAATTCTTCCCTCCAGTTGCACAGATGAATAGTCGAGATAATATAGGGGTTTAACTGAATGAATTCCGTTGTCTTATTGCAATAATCTAGTCTTGTCTCTTTCTTATCGCATATACTCGATTCAAGTATTTACTGTTCATGCCATACTGAATGATTTACGCTTCTCTCAACGATAAGAGAGAGACAAGACTAGAATATCGCAATAAGACAACGGAATTCAGTGTGTTACAGCACGTCATTATATCGACTATTCATCTGTGCAACTGGACGGAAGAATTATCTGTCTGATGCATTTTATATCGTATGTTTCAGATGTGAATTTCGAAACCTGTATTCTTAATGTTCATGCAAAATTTCAAAAGGATCGCATTATCAGAAACATAGAATTTAATATTTCTATTGTCAAATTTCTACTTATTTCGGTTTTCGAATAATTTCCAGAATATTATTCCGATCGTGCTAAGATTTTGCATTTATATATCTGTATCAATCTCAAGTCCTATATAAAATTCTGAGGTAATAGCTTCATTGGTCCACCAATGAACAAGCGCTCAAAAGCACCTACTCAGGGCTTTCTTAATTATTATTTTTTTATAACAATAATTACTTTCTTAGTCTCACGTTCAAATAACATCTAACCTTATTTCCTTATTTTCCAGAAATAGCAAGAGTAAGAGCCAGTTTATTTCAAATAAATGGAGTTAAGAAGGAGCCCCTCATATTACCAGAACCTGAAGGTCAACCCACCACACTCACAGAAAAAGTATACGTACCAGTAAAAGAACATCCAGATGTAAGTAGAATTTTCAATATTTTCATTCCATTTCGTTCTGTTTTTCTCTCTCGCAACGCAGGAGTGCAGACATTGTGTGACTTCCCTTGAAAATACAACGGATAACTGTGTATGCCAAGCAACAGAGCTACAAATGATCAGTTTTTTGACAAAAATACTACCTGGAAGCCACCTGTGCCATTCCGTGCAGGACAGTCCGTAGTTTATTCCCACCATGTCCTCAACACAAAAATGCCATTTTTTTATTTGTTATTAACAAAAAACAACAAAAATTCCCGTTCTTTTTAGTTTTTTCGTTGCAAAATGGAAACTATTGATGCAGTGATAACGTTGCAATGGGATGAATTGTAGAGAATTACATTGTGAAGAGAATGATGGGTCAAACGATCCGATCGAATAATTAAAACTGGAGAAAAGCGGAAAAAACCGGAAAATTGCGTGTTTTTTCTTTTGACTCATTACTCTGCCATTTTGCAATATTAAGAACTGAAACTTCACACGATAGTAGCTATTTACGTGCAAATCATGTGTGCCAAAATTGGATTCAGTCGGATAAATAGTTTTCGCATAATTCCCATTTGAATTTTTTTTGGACATATTTTCGCGGAAAGTTGGATGCGTTTGAGGTCGTCCGATTGAAATGAAAAAAATTGATTTGGAAAGAAGACGTGATCAGTAACAAAACGTCTATTCTGATTTTTCAAGAAATCGCGTTTAAGTGTGTTAAAAACTAGTGAGAACATGAGGGAAACCGACCGACCAAGCGAGAGTGGTCGAGTGGTGAGGGAATGAGCGAATCGAGGGGAAACGCCGCGGAAGCCGACGGTCGCCGGGTATAAGAATTGTTGCGCGGAGAGCGCACCAAATTTTGTACATATATACGTTTCCCCTCGATTCGCTTATTTCCTCTCCACTCGACCGCTCTCGCTCAGTCGGCCGTTTTCTCTCATGTTCTCACTAGTTTTTAACACACTTAAACGCGTTTAATTGAAAATCAGAATAGACGTTTTGTTACTGATCACGTCTTCTTTCCAAATCAATTTTTTTCATTTCAATCGGACGACCTCAAACGCATCCAACTTTCCGCGAAAATATGTCCAAAAAAAATTCAAATGGGAATTATGCGAAAACTATTTATCCGACTGAATCCAATTTTGGCACACATGATTTGAACGTAAATAGCTACTATCGTGTGAAGTTTCAGTTCTTAATATGGCAAAATGGCAGAGTAATGAGTTAAAAGAAAAAACACGCAATTTTCCGGTTTTTTCCGCTTTTCTCCAGTTTTAATTGTTCGATCGGATAGTTTGACCCATCATTCTCTTCACAATGTAATTCTCTACAATTCATCCCATTGCAACGTTATCACTGCATCATTTGTTTCCATTTTGCAACGAAAAAACTAAAAAGAACGGGAATTTTTGTTGTTTTTTGTTGATAACAAATAAAAAAATGGCATTTTTGTGTTGAGGACATGGTGGAAATAAACTACGGACTGTCCTGCTCGGAATGGCACAGGTGGCTCCCAGGTAGTATTTTTGTCAAGGAAATATCTCTATTGCTTGGCCTAGTGATCAACTTCGACTGTTTTTCTTTCATGGAAATATTTATTTTAGCATGAAACTCAGCAGTCCAGAAAAAATGATTCACAGGATCACAGATGCTTATAATCTAGTTGACACTTATCATTTCAATCACAATTTCTCTGAAATTAAAATGCACTTTCTTTTGTCCACCCAAGAATGATTGATATCGGAGTAGGCCCTAAACGTCTAGGCGCAGCTTTATTTCTCGTTTCATAGAAGAAACCAAAATTTCCTGTGGTTTCAATCATAGATATTGAATATAACCTAGAATTGTATTATGTTGCTTATTTCTCGATGAATACCGGTTATTTGGCAAAATCCTAACGACATTTTTACGGAATGAGCTATTACCAACTTCATTTCGATTTTTCAAAGCCGCCTGTGATGTCAATCATCCTTGGATGATCTATAAAGGGTTTTCCAAAAAGAGGTGTTATTTTGAATACCCCGCCATTTCGGTAGATGTCACGTCTGAAGCTGTCGTTTTTTGACATTCGACAAGTAGAAACTACGCCAATAATAAAAATGGAACGATACACGCTTCAAGAACGTATTGAAATTATTGAAATTCACTATATATATAAAAATGGTGAAAATTTGGCAGGGACGGTTCGTAAAACTCGAACATTTTTGGGTCGTTGTGAAGCACCTTGTCGGACCGCAATAAAGAAATTGGTGGAAAAATTCGAGCTGTTGGGACAAGTAGGTGATGTGAAGAACAAAACCCGTTCACGTCGCTCAAAAACAGCCGAGAATATTGCTGCTGTAGCTAAAAGTGTTGAAGAACAGTTACGGTGAATGGATTGCGCTATCGAGAGATGATTATTGGTTTTTTATGGCCGAAATGGAATAGTATTGATCTGAACAACGTTTACTTTCAACAAGCCGGCGCTAAATGCCACACAAGCAACGAAACCATTGATCTTTTGCGGGAAAAGTTTCCGGACCGTGTTATCTCTCGAAGAGGTGACCACACGAGATCTTGTGATTTAACACCTTCCGACATCTTCCTTTGGTGCCACGTGAAAGAGAAGGTCTACGCCAATAGCCTAGCGTCGATTCAAGACCTCAAAGATGAAATTCGTGAGGCTATCGAGGACATAGGGCCGCCACTTTGCGATTTAGTTATGGAAAATTTCATTAAAAGGATATGGTCCTGCAAGCGTGGTCGTAGTAGTCATTTGCCTGATGTTATTTTCTACTATCAACGGCCTAGCTTCTTCTTCATAATGAAATAAACATCCGATCATTTATATTCAAATTTGGCATTTTTCTTTGAATACCAAAACAACACCTCTTATTGGAAAACCCTTTACATTTCTCGCATGCTTCGTATCTATGTATCCATTGAACTGTTCTCCCCGTAAAAAATAAATAGTAGATTATCTAAAAAATGTTTTTTCAAGACCATAAGCTTGTAGATAATGATCAATAGCTAATCAATGTCGAACAAAGGCATCATGATGACTGCATTCTCAGTAGGCGTTACGTAGGTGTAGTCAATTTTCGTAACACATATTTATCTTGTCATCCGTAATAGGTGAGCACACTAGATATCGGTAGGACGCGATTGGCGGCTTACTGAAGTTGTTCTTATTGGAAGTTTATGATTGTATATCTATCCAATCTACAACTATGATTCAATCTTATCTATAAAACATGACATGATTCATACAGTTTTCTCTTTCGGGAGAAGCCAATAAGATAACCAGTTATTCGAAATTTCGATATATGAAATATTAATTTTATACGTACTCCGTGAGTCATTTTTGAGCGCTCGTTCTACTTAGACGAGTGCTATATCGTTTTGCCCAAATGTCTGTAATTTTCGAATTTTGAGCCGAAAATGGTCTCAAACGATAGGGTTCGACTCCCTGATGGAAAATATGAGGTCAAATCAAATTCTGTAGGGCCGGCCGTCCGTCCGTGAGCACGATAACTCTCGAACGGATTGTCCTAGAGACTTGAAATTTTCAGGGTGTGTTCAGCTTCCAAATAGCTCGGTTAAGTTCGTTAACCAGAAAAATCGTACAGGGTGTTCCATAAAAAGTGGCCATTCAAAATTTTTGTTCCTCAATATTTCACACAAAACGAGGGCAAACGGAATGAAATTTTGCAGCAACTTGCCAGATGTTCATAGTGAGCCTCTCGCAAAATTTTGTGGCCATAGTATTAACAGAACCATAGAAAATTCAATTGGAATATTGAAAAGAAGAATTTTTTTATTTCCATAACCAACTTTCCGATTCAAATGAAATTCATTTTAGAAGTTGAGACTGATATACTGAATGTTCATGCAAAATTTCAAGAGGATAGCATCATCAGAACCATAGAAATTCCAATTGGAATATTAAAGGAAAGACTCTTTATATTTCCATAACAAGATATCCGAATCAAATGAAATTTATTTTTGGAATTGAGATTTATATATTGAATGTTTGTGCAAAATTTGAAGATCATCGCATCATCTGAACTATAGAAAATTCAATTTGAATATTGAAAAAAAAATTATATTTTCATAACAAGATATCTGAATTGAGTGAAATTTATTCCTGGTATAAAGATTGATATACTGAATGTTCATGCCAAATTTCAAGAGGATCGCATCATCAGAACCATAAAATTTAATTATTTTAATTTTCAAGTGTGACCATAGAATTGAATTTTTTTAATTGTTTACATATAAAGTATCAATTTCAAGTCATATACAGAATTTTGAGATGATAGTCCTATTGCTCCACCAGAGAACGAGCGCTCAGAAGCTCCTGCTCAGGGCTTGCTTCCATTTATTATTCATAGACACAGATTTATATGACACTTTCATTTTTCGACATAGAATAAATAAAATCTTTGTTGTGTTTATTTTTTGGAACGAATCGATTGGTAATACCTCAGAGTAAGAAATAAACATAGAGATGCCTCTACGCGTGAATAGTACCGCATTGTAATTAACAAAGCATTAGAGTGAGATGGAAACTCAGATCAACAAAATAACCTAGATAGACCCCAAGCGTGATATCAATAGTATGAATTTGAGGACAATATACAAAGCAAATGTTTGTTTTTGTTTTGAAATTTGACAGTCCAAAGGCAGAGTCGTGCTTTTTTAGGGGTAGGTACTGAAAAGGGGTTGATATATTTTTTTAATATTAAAACGCATCCACCTTATGGTTATTAGTAGCGGTACATCATTCAGCTTATTATAGGTTCACACTATAAAAGAAATATAATTATTTTAATACTTACTACCTATAATCTGCCCACGATACTGTACTCAATTCTGGAATCTTGCTTTTCGTAAACAATCGTGTTTTTCACAAGTCTTGAAATAATACTTACAGTATTTCGGAATTTTTCTGAAGTAAATGAACTTCAATATCAACGCAAGGTATATTAAAATGTAGGATCATGAAAGTAGGCCCCAATATCTCGGAAATCATGAAAATAACCAAAGGTTAATGTTTATAAACAGCAGGGGGGAATATAAACTAGAGATCTTGTCCTCATTTTTGTATTTGTTTACTTCTGAAAAGGCCTATCTATGAATTCTATTGATCTGAGGATGGAAAGCATTTCACTGGGACACTGGAGTGTAACCAATAGGTTAGATTTTCATTTCTACAATTCCCGAATATTATACAACATTTTCGTCATTTTGCCTTAGCTATAATTACCGGAATAGCCTTAAGCAACAATAAATTGCAACCTAATCAGAAAATAATTCAGTTTATGAACGAAATGGAAATAACACATCGCATCGAGAAACTAAACACTAACAGAAGATGTTGCCAAACTGACAGAAGTTTCTGTAACTTTCGGAATATTGTTCGCGTGCATAAACAGATTCTAAAGGGGTTTCCAATAAGAGGTGTTATTTTGATATTCAAAGAAAAATACCATTTTTCGATATAAATGATCGGATGTTCATTTCATTATGAAGAAGAAGCTATGCCGTTAAAGTGGAAAATAACATCAGGCAAATGACCACCACGACCACGCTCACAGGACCATATCCTTTTAATGAAATTTTCCATAACCAAATCGCAAAGTGGCTGCCCTATGTCCTCGACAGCTTCACGATTTCCGTCTTTGAGGCCTTGAATCGACGCTGGGCTATTAGCGTAGACTATCTCTTTCACGTTGTTGTGCCTGTGATCCTTTTGCCAGGAGATCTAAAGATAACCTGAAGATTGTCTGGCGCCTCTTGTGTTAGTTCATTTAGCGTTACCCAGGGTGCACCACGTGGAGGCGAACTAACCCCACACCCCAAACAAACGATGACACAATCATTAAACTGTTCTTCTAAGGACCAATTGACAGGGAAACTCGGACCAAATGTACACGAGTCTGCCACCTCAACATAGATGGCTAAAGCAGTTCATTATTCTTGTTATGTTATTACCTGTGATGTTGCCATACGCTAAATAAATAAATAAAATCTCTTTCACGTGGCCCCAAAGGAAGAAGTCGCAAGGTGTCAAATCACAAAATCTCGGTGGCCAATTGTGATCACCCCTTCGAAAGATAACACGGTCCGGAAACTTTTCCGCAAAGGATCAATGGTTTCGTTGCTTGTGTGGCATGTAGCGCCACAGTAAACGTTGTCCAGATCAAAATACGGTGTAATGACGTTTGTGGAATGCCTAATTCCAAAAAACGACGAGGACTGGACAAACCTGGGTTTTCTTCAACACTTTCGGCTCCAGCAGCAATATTCTCAGCTGTTCTCGAGCGACGTGCACGGGTTTTATTGTTCACTTCATTAACTTGTCCTAACAGCTCGAATTTTTCCACCAATTTATTTATTGCGGTCCGACAAGGTGCTTCACGAAGACCCAAAAATGTTCGAGTTTTACGAAACGTCTCTGTCAAATTGAATAATTTCCATACGGACTTGAAGCATGTATATTTCCATTTTTATTAATGGCGTAGTTTCTACTTGTCAAATGTCAAAAAAAGACTTCAAACGAGACATTCACCGAAATAGCAGGCTATTCAAAATAACTCCTCTAATTGGAAAACCCTTCACTTGGTGCATAACAAATGCGCGGAGGCAACTCTATCTCTACTTTTTACTCTGAAGTCGCATCCACACTATGCCGAACGACATCATTCGACTTGTGTCGTTCGACAAAGTCGAATAAGTGTGGACGTTGTAGAAGTCGAATCGAATCATGTCGCTTCCAACCCGACTGAGCGCGGTCCCGATCAAAGGAAGTCGAATCGAATCATTCAGTCTGGACGTGTCGACTGTCGAATGGGCCATGGGCCGAATGGGATTCAGTTGCATCCAAAAGCGCTGCGTATTCACATGCCGTCTCTCTCTAAATTGAACTTCCTTTCACTTTCAATGCTCGCTCACAACTGAGTCGAACCGTTTATCGTTCGACACGTCCACACCGATTGTCGAATCGAACGTGTCGCCCCGAACGTGTCGAATGATGTCGTTCGGCATAGTGTGGATGCGACTTGAGGGTAACACTGATGATCGAATATAGAGGTGGGGTTTAATTGAAAACTCGTGTGTTCCAAGAAATTATTTTCTATGCTCTTTCCGATGTTCATGCCTGAGACATAAAATACCTCACCCCTCACCAATGACTAGAATCGAAATTAGGCATGAAAATTTCCGCGGAACCTTGATTTCGAGTGATTTCGAGTCGAAACATGCTATTGTTCCAGATCTGTTGTCGTTTAGGGCTTTTAAGTGACCGATAAAAATGAGTGATGGTGTCATGCTAATACTACTTGTAACAACAAACTCATTGAAATTCTAGGACTATATTCGGTTACTAAGAACATGTTCTGGGAATTCTTAATGTCGATGACTTGACTGTTGGGTTATGACAAAGATTTACATTTTAAGGTGAGGACATACATGTAACTTCACGAGTTTATTTCATTGTGTACGGCTATCAGAAAACGCCATATAAATACAAATACTAGACTTCAAGTCTCGTTAGTTGTAGTTATTTCCTGCTTAAGATTTAACAGTGATGTATACAAGGTGTTTTAGAAAAGGTGATCTTTTTTCAAGGATAGGTAGAAAACGGGGTTTGTTCAGTAAAAAATTTTCGGAGCACCATCCGTAAAAACAAACAGATCCAATGAATTTGTTTTTATGTCTGACTCTCATTTATTGAGAAATTTCTAGTGAACAATTGATATTTTGATTTTAACAAAAAGGTACCTACTCTTGAAAAAACTTGATGATATGTACTATTTTCGAAATATTCTTATTTGAAAATTTTGAACCTAATACCCGATGAAAAAAGAGATATTTTGAACATCTGTTCTGATCGAATTCGGTTTTGTGTTATTACCTCTTGTTTTATTTTTCATCTTGCTTAATTATTACATTTATCATTATTTCATACATGCATCGGGTATGACTTCACAATTTTCAAATCAAAATATTTAAAAACCATCGAGATTTTTCAGGAGTACCTTTTTGGTGTAAAATTAACTGATGTTTTTGTTCACTTGAAATTTCACTCAATAAATCTTGTATTAAAAAATTTATGTACAATATTAGTTGTTACGAACCTTGTAACTAGCGCCCTCTATGAGTGTCAGATATAAAAACAAATTCATTGGATGTGTCAGCTCCCATAACATATTCGTATAAAATTTCATTGCAATGTTGCAAAATCTTAAAAGATGTGTAGGATTTTGTTTTTTCAACGCCTTCTATCACAAATACGGATGGCGCTTCGAAATTTTCTATTGAACAAACCTCAATTATTTTTCAGTTTTCTATCTATCCTAGAGAAGGGATCAACTTCTTTTGAATTTATTTAATGTATACATATTTATAAGTACAGGGTGAGCATATTTCGATGTTTTAGCACTACAACTTTCAAACCAGAGGAGATAGACAAAATCTGACACCCACTTCTCGATCTATTTTTCAGAGAAACTAACAAGAGTATTATTCATTTTTGGCTATCTTCTTTTGTTTTCGAGTTATAAGCGGAAATTGGAAAAGTGGCGATATCATATCTCTGCTGATACTGATGATAGAGCTCTGAAATTGAAATATTATAGAGGCACTTTTTTGCACAGAATCCAGTGGCATGCTCGTCATTTTTAATTACGAAATTATGACCCAAAGTTATGTTTTTTGAATTGGAACACTAGATTTTTGTGCCATTTTCTAAAAGCTTAATTTTTTCTGATTTCAAAAATATACATATAACATTGTATGGTTTTTATCAATATGAGTACAGAAAATGTTCAAAACCCTATTTTCATCTGAATCTCAATATTTTCTATAGTTTCAATTGTTGATGAGCACAGAAAAATGGCTTCCTATAACAAGAGCAGTCTCCTTCCGTAAATCTCATTATTTCTATGCTTTCAACTAATTTCTACAAAATTCCAACATGGATGTATTTCATAAACTCTCAAATCTTAAAATGGATTTAGAAATAACGAAAAGATCCACATGATCCTCCGTTTCAATCGATATTCTTAGTTCTAATGAGATGCATGCAGGAGATTATTTTTCATTGCTCTCCAGAATAAATACGCACAAGTGCCAGTCTATTTCAAATCGCATATAAAATAACGCATATACATATGATTGAAGATTGTGGTAATTATACGATGCTAAATTTTTCTGTGCTCATCAACAGTTGAAACCATAGAAAATATTGAGACTCTGATGAAAAAAGGTTTTTGACCATTTTCTTTACTCATATTGATACAAACCATACAATGTTATATATTTTTGAAATCAGAAAAAATTGAGCTTTCAGAAAATGCTACAAAAATGTAGTGTTCCTATTTAAAAAAACATAACTTTGGATCATAGCTTCGTAATTAGAAATGAAAAAAATGCCTGTTTAATATTTTAATTTCAGAGCTCTATCATCAGTATCAGCAGATATATGAATTTTTTTCGATATCGCCACTTTGATTCGAATTATCAAAAATTCGATTTATTGAAGTTGACTTTATATTTGGGAACCAAAATGAATAACATGTCACGATATGCCGAGATATCACATTTTGTGCGAACTTGATATACCGATTTGGAAATTCACATCGAAAACATACGATATACAAGGCATCAGACAGAGAATTCTTCCTTCCAGTTGCACAGATGAATAGGCGAGATAATCAAGTGCGATAACTGAATGAATTCAACTGTCTTACTGCGATAATCTAGTCTCGTCTCTCTCTTATCGCAGTATGGTAGGGAACCCGAACTACACGTATAGAATTTTTAATTTGTCAGGCTGCCCGTAATACTCGATTCAAGTATTTACTGTTGCCTACCATACTAAAGAATTACGCTCCTCTGAACGATAAGAGAGAGACAAGACTAGAATAATGAACTAAGACAACTGAACTCAGTGTGTTACAGCAAGTGATTGTCTCGACTATTCATCTGTGCAACTGGAGAGAAGAATTCTCTGTCTGATGCATTGTATATCGTATATTTCAGATGTGAATTTCCAAACCTGTATAGTCCGTTCACGAAAGTTTGAGCGCATAGTAGGCGTTTGTTTACTCATCTGAAGTTGGCAGTATTTGCTATCAAAACGTAAAAGTTAACGTTGCCGAATATACCTGACTTCGTCCGACGAGCTTCCGAGTTATCAGAGAACTCTATGCAATATTGATAACATTGCGTAGCAATCTGACAAGAGAATAAATAACATAACCTCAAACTTTAAACACAGTGGAATAAGCCAAATTTCCATGGCCAACCGACGACTCAAACTTTTGTCAACGGACTATACCTTGTCACATGATTGAAAATAATGTTCTGTGCTCCTTTCAAATGTTATAAATAAATAATCTATTTAATATGGCCTCATTAGTAGGTAATTGTTTATATCTTTATCGTTGCTAATCACGATTATTTTCTATAATTGCAGTTCAATTTCGTCGGGAGGATTCTTGGTCCGAGAGGTATGACGGCGAAACAGTTAGAACAAGAAACAGGCTGCAAAATAATGGTCCGAGGGAAGGGCTCCATGAGGGACAAAAAGAAGGTGTGTTCCATAAGATCATTCGAAACAATTCTTTTGTATTCTTCGACCGTAATGTTTCATTGATGGAAGCAGATATTACGGCCTATTTGATTTATGTTCTTTGAAAATAAATACTCTATGAACCAACTACTTCATGTTGTCGTCGAATGTGATCACATCTGACAGCGATTGTTGTTTTTGATAGATTGCCTTTTGATGGCGCAAAGTAACATCGTTTAGTATCACACCCGAACAATTGATATAACAGAAATAAATTGCTAGTTATTTGATGTCGAAAGTGATAAATATCTGTCATTCTTGAAACGATTTCATCATTATTGCTTCTGTCATCGAATAATACTGTTTTTTCGATTTCAACTGAGCGTCCTACATTGAGGTTTAATAAATCTATGTATCCAAGTAAGTCGTTAGTATAATATACAGGGTGTTTCCTAAACATGCGGCAAAAATTCAGGGGCTTGTTCCTTGGACTATTTTAAGCATGTTTTGTCCTTTGATGGTTTTTGAAAATCCTCTTTGTTTCGAAGATACAGGGCGAACAACATTTTTCATATTTTTAAAATTAATAATAGTTTAAATAAAAATGCGTACTAAGTCCTCGAAGTCGTCCAGAGATATTCAACTTTTTATCAACTCTTGTATTTTATGCATTGGCCATGAATATTTTCGCAATCATTTGTCCGATTTGAATGTTTTTTTTTAGTTGAAGCTCTTTTATTGGCGAATATCATACTACAATGAGATGTTCAAAAAAAGAAATGCATCATGCAGTACAGGGCGTTTAAATTTTCGGGGTTTTTTCATTACAGTTTAACGCCTTCACTGGTATAGTTTTTAGAAGCCTCATATATCTGGTATTACCCACAGAAGGCGTTAAACTGTAATGAAAAAACCCCGAAAATTTAAACGCCCTGTACTGCATGATGCATTTCTTTTTTTGAACATCTCATTGTAGTATGATATTCGCCAATAAAAGAGCTTCAACTAAAAAAAAACATTCAAATCGGACAAATGATTGCGAAGATATTCATGGCTAATGCATAAAATACAAAAGTTGATAAAAAGTTGAATATCTCTGGACGACTTCCAGGTTAATTGGTTTTTGAAAAAACAAAATACTCAAGAGATCCTAGGCTACAACGCTTTATTCTTTTTATATGCCTCAGCAACCTGGTATTGCCCACAGAAGACGTTGCAATTTGACTATAAAACATGACATTATTTAAACGCCCTGTACAACATGAAGATTTTATTTTTTGAACTTCTGTTCAATGGAGAGAATTCGACAATAACAAAACTACTATTGAAAAAAAAAAACGTTGAAATCCGACTAAAGATTGGGAAGATATCAATTGTTAAAATTCAACGAAATTTTAGGTGGTGCGCTAATTTTGTCCATCAGTATATATTCCTTAAATTCCAAATTTTTTCAGACTCAAACACTGACGGTTTCGAAAAGACATAGGTTTACAAGACTGGTAATGTTCTCGAATGAAGAATACTTGGATTATTTGTTATAGTTTCAGTACATAAACAAATACCGAATGTAAGGTTTCAAATGCAGTCCCAATATTTGATTGCTTCTTTGAATTGCATTAACTAATTCGGTTCTCTATTTTAATATCTGAAATTCTGAAATGATAGCATTTTTCTTTTTCATGCTATGTTCTGAAGGTTCAAGGTAAGAATCACTAGGTCTCCAAATCAATGTTAACTATGTAATGTAAAAGTCAAAAGGTGTAAATCTGGCCAACTGTTTCATTTGTTTCGATTTTTTCTTCTCGTTATTTTCAGTATAGCGCCATCTAAAAAAACGTTATCCGCCGACCTCGAAATAAAACGTGATTTCAATGTGTACGAAATTGAACATTAATGACCCATTTTCATGTTCAATTTTTTTTCTATTTTAATGTGCAATCCTTTATTGAAATACATTCTCACTTTGCACAAGACACACATTTGACATAATACAATTTCTATGTTCCATTAGAGTTTTGACATCTCTCGTAGTGCTTCTGAATACTTTGTGTACGGTTGCCATGAGGATTGCACATTAAAATAGCATAAATTGAACATTGAAATGAGTCATTAATGTACAATTCTGGTACACATTATAATCCCCTTTTATTTTGAGGTCGATGAAAAAAATGATTATTGTATTCATACCTCAGAGTAAAAAGTAAGTGTTTATTTCTTGCTCTGAGATTCATTCCCTAATCAAAAACTTTCGTTGTAGTGATACTGCTCGGAGTTTAATATTTCCAGTTGTAAGTGTTATACACAATTTCTCTTCCAGGAGGACCAAAATAGGGGTAAACCAAATTGGGAACACTTATCAGACGAACTCCACGTTTTACTCACAGTAGAAGACACAGAAAACAGAGCACACATTAAGTTAGAAAGAGCCGTAGAAGAAGTGAAAAACTATTAGTACCTGTGAGTATCCATATTATTGATTGACAAGACATTTTTAAATGGCATTTGTGATGCTGTATCTATGTTCAGATTATACTTTTCTCTGGTATATCGTTTTCTTAGAACGAGAATATTTTTCCCTCATAGAGCAATACCTTACTAGGAGTAAGGTAGTGCATAGAGACGCAAGAAAAGTTGCTTGTCATTTTTGAGTGCTATAGTTATAGTTTTGCCAAATGTCTATAAATTTCGAATTTTGAGCCGAAAATGGCCTCAAATCAAAGGATTCGACTCCCTGATAAAGAATCCGTGGTCAAACTCAATACTATCCGTGAGGCCGGCCGTCCGTCCGGCCTTTAGGACGATAACTTTCGAAGGAATTGTCCTAGAGACTTGAGATTTTCAGAGTGAGTTAGGGTCCCAAATGCCTCGGTTAAGTTATTTGACCAGTCAAATCGTACAGGGTGTTCCATAAAATATGACCATTAAAAATTTTTGTTCCTCAATATCACAAAAAAAAACGAAACCAATCGAAATGAAATGTTGCAGCCACATGCAAGGTGCTCATACTGAGGCTCATGCAGAATTTCTTGGCCATAGTGCATAAAGAACCATAGAAAATTCAATGGAAATGATTGAAAAGAATAAACTTCGTATTTCCATAAAAAGTTATCCGATTCGAATAAAATTTATTTCGTGAATGAAGTTTGATTTACCGAATGTTCATGCCAAATTTTGAGGCCAGAGTGTTGACAGAACCATAAAAAATTCAACTGGAATATTGAAACTAAGAATCATTATGTTTACATAACAGGATACCCGATTCGAGTGAAATTTATTTTGTGAATGAAGACTGAAATACTGAATGTTTATGCAAAATCACACGAGGATCGTATCGTCAGAACCATATAATTAAATCTTTTTTAATTATTCATTTTTTACGTAGTTCATTTTCTGAATAATTTCCAGAATATAATTCAGATTATGGCGCGATTCTGCATTTATATATTTGGTATCAATACCAAGTTTCATATAAAATTTTGAGGTAATAGTCTTAATTCTCCACCAATGAATGGGCGCTCAAATCTCATTCTCTGGCTCAGGGCTTGCCTTAAATTTTTAATATTTTGTATTCATAGAACAAGAACGTATTTCCCAAAGAGGCGCTTTCAGATATTATTATGATGCAGATTGTGAAGATATTACTTTTATGAATCGTAAAATGCAAGAATTCAGGAGTCACGTTGACCAATGGCGATTATTGCTTTTATAGTCTCATAAAACAGCAGAAACAACAGCTTTCAACTCAGTTCCGCAATAAAGAACAGTGCTACACGCTAAGACTTTGTACGCTTCTTGCTTATCGAGTGTTTTTTTTCAATTTCTCGAAAGCTCGGACATATGAAATTATGTTGGCTAACGTTCAAGTCACATTATGCACCGTTGGCAAGGAGAAAGTCATTTACTCGAATTTATTAAAATTATTGTGGCTGTGTAATCTTTTTTGTATGTACAGTGCATCCCATTTTGGGTGAGACAGCCAGTTTTCTCGCTTGGTATTTAATATACTATACAGATTTGGAAATTCACATCTGAAACATACAATATACAATGCATCAGACAGAGAATTCTTCCGTCCAGTTGCACAGATGAATAGTAGAGATAATCAAGTGCTGTAACTGAATGAATTTCGTTGTCTTATTGCATTAATCTAGTCTTGTCTCTCTCTTATCGCAGTATGGTAGGGAACCTGCAGTAAACGTATAGAATTATTTAATTTGTCAGGCTGCCCGTAATACTCGATTCCAGTATTTACTGTTGCCTACCATACTAAAAGAATTAAGCTCCCCTAACGGTAAGAGAGAGACAAGACTAGAATATTTCAATAAGACAACAAAATTCAGTGTGTTACAGCACGTGATTGTCTCGACTATTCATCTGTGTAACTGGAGGGAAGAATTCTCTGTCTGATGCATTGTATATCGTATGTTTCAGATGTGAATTTCCAAACCTGTATATGTCACAAAACTCGACGTCAACCCGGAACCAGGTGAAAAGGCAATGCTGGTTGTCAGAAAAATATTAAAAAAAAATCTAAGTTGCATGATTTTAAAATCATAGGCATTTAAAAAAACACGCAAAATTCCACACCCTGTGACAGTCTTTTCGCTCCTGTTGCCACAAATATCAACTTTTTTTTGCTGTGTAACCTTGTCTAAACTGTAATCAAAATTTGGATACCAGCTGCTCTAGATTTCATGAAAATAAGGCTTACTTCTCAGAAAAGAAATTCAAAATAAACAATTGCCTATAGTCCGTTCACGAAAGGTTGAGCCGTCGGTTGGCCATGACAATTTGGCATATTTCACTGTGTATATTAAAATGTTAGGTTATGTTTGTTATTTTCTTGTCATATTGATACGCAATGTTGTCAATATTACAAGAAAGATTATAAATCGCGGATTTCTTACAATGTCAATTCACATCTGAAAATTGACAAATTGATAACGCAATTTAGACAGTTCTAAATATCGAACGACAGAAGATTGAAATTTTACGTTACAAATTCACAACCTGACTCGAATAAAAATATCATTGTTTGAAAAATGGAAACTAATGGTATATTAAAATGAATTCGAGAATAATGTAAAACATGTTGTGGTTATGTTGGACCTTAATAATGGGGAATAAAAGAAGAAATCAAACCCAGATGAACGTTGACGACGTTTCAGGCTTAATCAATCCCACCATTTGGAGTATTCGAGAATTATCAATCAATAGAAGTGCGAATGAACAGAATCAAGTCAATTGAAGAAAAAGTTCTGAAGCAAACATTATGTGTAAAATGAAAACATTGTACCTATATATTTATGCTCAAAACGAATCAAGATATATCTAGAGTAATAAATGTGGATGCTTTGCTTGAAGTGCAACCCACATCTTCATAACATCTTCTAGAAAATCAGTTATATTTATGATTGTTGATGATGTGTAAATATGGACTTGAGAATATCCTATGGATGAGGAGCTTGAAAGGATTAATTTGTATTAATTTATCCTCCTGAACCCAGAGTTTTTTCAATTTACACTTTATCGAGGATTTGATGAATTAACTCATCTATACAGTAATGATACCTGTAAATGCAAAAGTGCTTTGAGCTCAAAATAATGTTAAATTTCATATCTTCAATAGTTCAATAAAAATCATGTTCAATAATATCTGACAATGAAGTTATTGAATAATATTAATTGAGTTGAACTAAAATCAATAGTTTACAATGAAGTAGGTACCTACCTAATGTTGAAAAATATTAAATCGAAGGTAACAATAAAAAAATTCAAAATAGATCATATGCAATTGTTTATAATTGAAGAAGTTTTCGATTTACAATTTAACAAGTGTTTAGTTAATTTACTCAATATAGTTATGATGCTCTTAAATGAAGAAGAAGAACTTTGAGTTGAATCCTTTATTATATCAACAATTATTTCTATCAATATTTATAAAATATTTCATGTAACATTCATATTCGTAACTTCAGGTAATAGAATTGCAATTGTAAAGAATTATAACAGGAAATAAAAAACAACAGAGCTATCAATCAACACTATCCATATACAATACAATGAATCAAGGTAGAATTAAATTATTAATGCATTTGAACAGAAATATTGGAAAAGAATTGGAGAAAATATACGATCGAAATTTGTACTGGATATAAGGATTTGAACAATTCAAGTGAAAATCTACCCAAAACAAATGTAAGAAAAAATAATAATTATTATCATAAAACTCCAAAATTTTGTTGTCCATGCTGCCATATCATGAATTCTTTTTCATCTTCTTCTCCACTAATCTTCTGATTATAGGTAACAATGTTCATATGGAGGTATATAGATTATTTACCACCAAATTCAAAGTTTCAAAATCCAGTTATGTTGCATAAAACAATAAAATTGCTTACATATTTCACCATCTTCAATTGCAGTAACAACCTAGACAGAGAGAGAAATTAAATTTATTGATGTTGCAATCAAATGGTTATCGACCACAGTAACGACCTACAATTCAGAAAGTATTCATTAATGAAAGTATGATTCCAAGTTCATTGTTTTACAAGTAAATATAGTATTCACAATAATGAATTATTACTTTGCAGGATGAGGACAGAGCAAAATTATCAATTCTCAAAATTCATTCAGCGACAAGATGTACAAATCCATCCAATACTCATCATCAATCATATATAACACATCTATTTGATGGATTTACATCTCAAACCTCTAATTTGTAGGTGCCTAATGAAGCAGACGAGAGCTTGTGAAACGCTGTTGAATATATTCTGAGAATTCGTAATTCTTTGTCCATATCCAGCAAAATAACTGATTATTCTGGACACTAATACTAAGAACATAAAAGTATTATCATTTGGGATATTTCCATCATCAATAACTCCTCATCAACGCCCATATAAAATCTTTGATAAAGCTGGAATTAGTTGATTAACAACCCAATTTTGAAAAATTTCACTTGTCATGGTCTTGTGATAGTCACGGTCATTATATTTTGAATCTAACATCAAGTCACATCCTTCCAAAAACCCAAAATTACTTCCTGCAAGCAACACCGTGAATCGCTTGCCTTCATTTTTTAATGTCGATGGATTCGACTTCATATCAGATTCGTGGGTCCATCGACGAATAAATGAACCTGATATTTTCTACAGATTTAAATTGTAAAAATTTTCGCAGGAAAGTAATTCTGGGTGCAACAACATGCTTCTGTTCACATAAAATTTTGCGTTCATTAACTTTTTTGTATTTATACCCCATTGACTTTATAATTTTGAAGAGTTTTGTACGTTGTTATACTCCAAATGTTCCCTAGCATAAGTCAGTAGTGCGTTGATCGAAAAGTATTAATTTTTCAAATTAAAATTCCAAATTCGTCGTTGCAGATCTTTTCTAAATATAAAATCGTCTACTGTGGATGTCTTCTTGGGTCTTCCAATAGAACGAAACTCTTTGTCATCATCTTCATTAATAACTCTTCTAATTGAAGTCATGTGCATCTAAAATACAATTTCTATTAATATAAAATATCTTATATTCTTCTAACTTACGTTGAAAATGTTCGCAACTTTCGTTATGATCGTCGATTCCAATATGTGTGAGTGTGAAGCATAAGCTGTTTTCAATTCCAAATAACACCGCTTCACACACTGCCTCATTTCAACGGAAATTCTTCCTGGCATTTTGATTGAATTAGAATGTTTAACTGCGGCAAATTGTTATATAAGATTATAAGAATAATAAACAATAGTGTAACCTCACCAGTTAGCCTATTCGTTTTGAGATATTTCGTGCTCCTGAGTAACTCAAAAGCTCGAGATACGGCTTGCCATTGGCTGAGCACAAGCACTGGTACAGCTCAGGAGCACGAAATATCTCAAAACGAATACTACCTCACTTTGTTTTACTGCGAACCAGAGTTCTCGTCGGACGAGGCCGGTTACATTCGGCAACGTTGAATTTATTTTACGTTGTGACAGCAAATACTGCCAACTTCAGATAAATAAAAAAACGCCTACTATGTGCTCAACCTTTCGTGAACGGACTATAGTTTCAACTGACTGTATTGAAAAAAAAATGTACTACGCAAGTTTGGCATGTTTTGTCAAAAGTTGGATACCAGCTAGGTTTCATAAAAATTGGGCTTGCTTCTCAAAAAAAAATTCAAAATAAACAATTGCCTAGTTTCAACTGACTGTATTGAAAAAAATGCATGTTTTGTCAAAAGTTGGCGCATTTAGTAAGGATTCCAAAATGGTATAATACTTGGTAATTTGTAGCTACCGTAGTTCAACTTCCTAGTAAAAAAAGTCCAATAGATTCAAGTCCGTTGTACGGGCCGGCCACGCCATTGGACCAGAACGTCCGATCCATCTTCCGGGAAAAAACGTTACCAGAAAAAAAATTTCCAGAAAAAATTTTTCCGGAGAAATTTCTCTGGAATTTTTTTTTTCTGGTAACATTTTTTCTCGGAAGATGGATCGGACGTTTTGGTCCAATCTCGTGGCCGGCCCGTTCACCGGACTTGAATCCATTGGACTTTTTTACTGGGAAGCAGTTTAAGAAAGAGTGTATTCAAAGGCAATCGAAAATAAATAAATAAACAAATTCGAACTACGGCAGCTACAATTTAACAAGTATTGTACCATTTTGGAATCCCTACTAAATGCGCCAACTTTTGACAAAACATGCCAAACATGCGTAGTACATTTTTTTTCAATACATTCTGTTGAAACTAGGCAATTGTTTATTTTGAATTTTTTTTTTGAGAAGCAAGCCCTATTTTTATAAAACCTAGAGCAGCTGGTATCTAAATTTTGATTACAGTTTAGACAGGCATTATTCAAGGTTACACACCAAAAAAAAAGTTGGAAAAAGTTGATATTTGTGGCAACTGGAGCGAAAAGACTGTCACAGGGTGTGGAATTTTGCGTGTTTTTATAAATGCCCATTATTTTAAAATCATACAACTCAGATTTTTTTTATATTTTTCTGACAAGCAGCATTACTTGCCTTTTCACCTGGTTCCGGGTTGACGTCGAGTTTTGGGACACCCTGTAGAGCCTTTGCATAACTGTTTCCGTTCAAGAGGTACAGGGCGATATTGGAAATTGATACTTTTCGGGTCCCTCCTTTATCTCCGAAGCTATTAGAAATAATCTAAAGCTGAAAATTACTTCTGAATCATAATTTTGCGTAGGATTCAGTGGCGTACTCAATTTTTTTCGGGGTATGGTTTTGAGGATTCAACATACCTATATTTTCTAATGGAACACCCTGTATATTATTACTTCATTGAAATCTTTATATTTTTCCCTTCAAAATGATGTATGATATTATGTAGGTATGATATTCAGAAATGTGAAAAAAAACACTTATCATATAATGATGATTTTTTTGTTAATGGGCAATGGATTTCCCATATGAAAAATAATCAATTAGATAATTTTCATTTGTGATTTTTATTTATAGTTGAGTAAGCAAACAAAGATAATACACTCATCACTGAAATGAAAAACAAAACGTAGGTATCTTCCTATTAACAACAAATAAATAATACAAAAATTCAAAAACATATCTTACTGATTAAACTGTTCAAATTGCTGTGTAAAGGAGGGGATCGAAAAGTATTAATTTCCAATATTATCCAAGTTAAATTTTCATCAACAAAATAAGGTTTTAGAGATTATCTTTTCGCTAATTATGAGTCATCTGTGAACATTCCCTGAAGGGAATTTTCTTCAGATTAAAAAGTAAACTTAGAGTTGCCTTCACGCATTTGTAATGCAGCCAAGTAAAATCTGTTTATACGCGCGAACAAACTTCCGGCGTTGCGAAATCGTGCCTTATGTTTATTCCGTATTGGGATAATTGATTTACCGCTCCCCTACTCTGATACTAACGGCTTGCATCTGTTACAGATAATTCTATCAGTTTGGCAACATTGTCTGTTGGTGTTCAGTTTCTGGGTGCGATGTGTTTACATTTTCATTTCGATTTGACGTTCATAAACTGAATTATTTTACTGATTTGGTGGCAATTTGTTGTTGCTTAAGGTGATTCCGGTAATTACAGCTAAATTAAGAAAATGTTGTATTATCTTCAGGAATTGTAGAAATGAAAATCTCAACTATTATTTACATCACCCCAGTGCGGCAGTGAAATGTTTTCCATCTCACTCTGATACTTGGTTGATTGCAATGCAGTACTATTCACGCGTAGGGGCATCTCTATTTTTATTTCTTACTCTGAGGAATATACTATTATCGCTCTTGGGTTGATACTTCAAACTTCAACATGCAAGCGTTTGAGTTACGTAATTCCACATCTTTCTGTGCGTTTCTTTCGATAACGTTCATTAGTAGGATAAACAAGCAACAATATATGTATTCTTTATCCCCATAAAGTTGCTAATTGCACATTTCTGTAGGACGAAAATGGCAACAAGAAATGCTAAATGTATGTTTCGTTTGTATCCGGACTCCTTGTTATGTAAAATTTGCGATTTACGTACAGTAGCTGACCCAGATAGATATTTTCCAGTCAATTGCGAAATTGTGGTGAGCGTCTGTCGACTCTGCTCTTTTGTTCTTACGGTTTATTTTCTACACAAGTTACCGTCCTGAAAAAGATATATTTTATGATAGAAGTTCTGTAGGTATAGAATAAAACATTCCATTCCATTTGAAGAAAAAGGTTAGCCGATGGTTCTGAACATAAAAGATTCAACAGAAGTTTCGACTTGAGTCGCACACAATCATAGATCAATAAAATGATTAACAAAGTTCTAGTCCGGTCTATTTAGACATTCGAAGTTACATAAAGTCCCAACAAGCTGAATTTCTGTGAAGTTGTTCAAAACATAATTATAAACAATGTCTAAAAGTTCCTCATCATTCCCCTGTGAGGAAAAAATTTTATTCGAGGTCAAATGTCAAAAAAATGAGTTTTTCGCGATTTTCAGCAAAACGGTAAGTTTTATCATAAAAGTACCTCGGACAAAAATTGTAGATCATAAAATTATCTATAAAAAATGTATCAATACTTTTTTCTTATGAGCCACCCTTTCTGAGATATAACGATTCAAAAAGATATAAAAGTCATTATCGTCATAATATGCACACGTTTCCACGCCACCTATGAGGTAGTGTACTTAGCGCGTAGTTATAACTTTTTGAATCGTTATATCTCAGAAACGGTGGCTCGTAAGAAAAAAAGTATTGATACATTTTTTATAGATAATTTTATGATCTACATTTTTGTCTGAGGTACTTTTATGATAAAACTTACCGTTTTGCTGAAAATCGCGAAAAACTCATTTTTTTTACATTTGACCTCGAATAAATTTTTTTCCTTACAGGGGAATGATGAGGAACTTTTAGACATTGTTTATAATTATGTTTTGAACAACTTCACAGAAATTCAGCTTGTTGGGACTTTATGTAACTTCACTGTCAATTTTTGGTCTAAATAGACCGGACTATTCTCAGGTTTTCAGTGATATCAACTGCATGATTATTATGCAATCTGATATTCTTCGAAATTTATTCACTACGGATTTTTCTACGATAGTGATATGATTTCTAAAGAGGTTTTCACTCCTAGTCATTTTTTAATTATTTCTGTTTCAGAGATTGGGAGTAAAAAAACTATAAAGTTTTTTTAGAAATGTATAATCCTCCCAGATTATATTTCAATCATATCTGGTCCGTTCACGAAAGTTTGAGCCGTCGGTTGGACATAGAAATTTGGCATATTCCACTGTGTATATTAAAATTTTAGGTTATGTTGTTTATTTTCTTGTCAGATTGATACGCAATGTTGTCAATATTGCATAGAGTTCTCTGACAACTAGCAAGCTGGTCGGACGAGTCCGGGTACATTTGGCAACGTTGACTTTATTGTACGTTATGACAGCCAATACTGCCAACTTCAGATAAATAAACACACGCCCACGATACACTCACACCGGTATGCCAGATTCGGAGTCTAAACTCGTCCGGCGCGCTCATCTACGTCATTGAGGAGCGGAGATAAAAGTGGAGTTATATTATTATTGTTATGATACCTGCATTCATGCCTAATCGCGCAGTTTTTGGCTGTAAGAATTACAGAAGAGTTAAAAGGGATTCAAAATAAGGTACTTTTGCTTTTCGAAGTCGGAAGTATCCCGTCAGTACTTCATTATCTGAGGAGCAAGGGCGTAGCCAGGAGGGGGGTTTTGGGGGTTCAAACCCCCCCCGAAATGTTTCAGAGTTATTTTTTGTTGCAAAAATAATCTTTCATTTTGCACTTAAACCAACTTATCTCCGAAAATCTAGTTAAAATTATCAATTCATATCAGCAATATGGATGATATTAAAGTTTCATAACATCGCACACAAATGGATCCGTCGAACTAATAATTCCTTATTCAAGTTTATATTTCTTCTGGTGGAAATCGTACCGAACGCTTTGCCTGAAGCGTGCAGAATTTTAACAGAGAATATGAATTAGAAGACGCATTATCGATGTATTCTTCACAACTCCCAGAAAAAAATAAAAACGTAATTAAAGCAGAATTTGAAATATGGAAAATGTCAATGAACTCCATTTCAAAATCGGCATTAGAATGCTTCACTCATCTGAGTGCAATCAGAATATGTATCCGAACATCTACATCCTACTACAAATTTTAGCTACGATTCCAGTATCTACTGCTACTCCAGAAAGAAGTTTTTCCAGCTCGAGGAGAATTAAAAATTACCTGCGAAATTTTTCTAGCGAAACTAGATTGAATGGGTTAGCGCTTATGAATATTCATTATAGTGTGAAAATTGATGAAAATGATGTGGTTGACCAATTCGCTAGAAAAAAGACTGATAGACTTTAACTGAAGGAATTCACCATAAAAAATATTGTTTGTGTTTTCTCACTGTTTCATTTTTAATACCTATTCATATGTTGTTAGCACTATTTTGGAGTAAAACATTAAAAAACTCTTGTATTTAGTTTCAATGAAAGCACACATCCTCATCAATTTCATATTGATTCATCCTGTAAGTATTGTTTGGGAAATAAATATTGTTTTTTAAGTTTTTATTTGAGTGAATAAAAATTAAATTCTGAAGCATATTTGAAAAATAGGTTTACCTAACCTAACCAGGAATATCTATGTTGAATATTGTTTCCGAAGTAGGAAAAGGATTATTGAATTCTTAAAAACAACAAATACTTGCTACAGAAAGCGGCCCTCACAATTCCCGGCACCTACTAAGTCAATTGCCAAATGTCAAAAACCCCCCCCGAAATTAATTCCTGGCTACGCCCTTGCTGAGGAGAAAATATTTTCAGTGTTAGAAGATAACACGGTTGCAAAACTGAAAAATGACGTTCAGATTTCATTCGATGTTATTCTTTGCTTGAGCACAATCCGTACCAACTTAAGACAGGGATCTAAATGAGAAGATCAGTTTTCAGAATATGAAGAAAAAAGTGGAAAAAAAACTTTTCAAATTCACGAATTATGAGTGAAATTCATTGAAAATTCCCTAGAAATGATGAAAATATTTTCACTTATTCGAAGTTTTTTAATGAACCTCCAATAATTTATTCTGTAGTAACAAATAGATACTGTTCACTTACATTCATATTTATACAATTTCATTGATATCTTTTAGAATCAACAAACAAAGACATCGGAGAAATTTCATTTGAAATTAATTGTTAGTTAATTGCATTTTCAATGAAACTTGCGATTAATTGCATTATTCCAATTATTCGTTGGAGTTCTAACGCTAATGCCATGGAAAGGCTACGCAGTGACGTCACTTCTCGATGCGCGTCGGCATACCGGTGTAAGTGTATCGTGCACACGCCTACTATGCGCTCAAACTTTCGTGAACGGACTATAGTCATGAAATTCAACATCGGAACCAAAATTGAGTATAGATAATCTTTGATCGGAACTATTGGTATCTCTGCGACTGCGTTAAGGTTAAAACGGAAATATACTCGTTCTTGTCATGCTAGAATGTTCTATTTTCTATTGTTTTCATCAACTTTCAGCAAGCCGAAGGTGAAGATGAATTAAAGAAAAGGCAACTCATGGAATTGGCCATCATAAATGGAACCTATAGAGATTCGAGTACGAAAGCTGCCGCCGCAACAGGTTGGTACACTTTTTTTCCACAAGATCATTCATAGAAATAACCAGATTGGATCTTCAAGCCGTTTGACTTTCTGTTCGTATCGAAATTTGGGTAATCCATCGGTTTAAGCATGTAAGATGGCGGCGGTCCGCCAAATGACAGCAACGTTGCCAAGTGCAATAATTATTCTTGTATTTGAAGAATCGATTGAATTCCCTTTCAATTTGTTATATCGAAGTTCCACTATACAATTCAAATTAATTTTTACTAAGTCAATTCTAATGAAATTGCTTCAACTTTTGTCGAACAGAAATGTGATATTTTTTTAAATAGTTGCGTGAAAGTATGTTTTCCTTGCTTAGTTGTTTCCTTCCTTAGCACTTCGAACTAAGCAACTCTTAAATAAATCAAATATATTTCAAAGTGTGCCTTGATTATATTTCAATTTAAAATTATTTGTAATCAGGTTGTAAAAAGAGAAAAAAATTCAGAACTCACTGAAAATGAGTTCTGAGTAATAGCGTAATTTATTAAGTTTTGGATACAACTGGTCGTGTTTATTTCCTTCTTAAAGCTCCCCTTCAGTAATAATTGCGCAGATCATCTGAATAGACGATATTTGTTAAAACTTATTTTATAATTTCTTTTTAAAATAATTTCGTAAATCCTATTTACAAGTCAACATTCGATTCCAAAGATATAGCTTTTGCACAATCTGGCAACCAAAAAGACTCTCCCTGCGCATGCGTTATTCCGTTGTCAACAAATCGCCGCCATCTTACATGCCTAAACCGATGGTTTACCGAAATTTGTATTTAACAAGATGATTTTTCTTTGCAGCATGTGATGAAGAATGGAGAAGATTAGCAGCATCTGCTGCCGATGCTCAAAGACTGTTGTCACCAGGTATACCTGGTCTAGCAACACCTCTGAGGACGCCAACCACACCACTAGGAGCACCACTCATCCTGTCTCCACGTATGTCTGTACCTACAACAGCTGCGTCAATATTAAACGGTTCTGCACCACCAGGTACGAACACAGAATTTTCGTAATATGTGGTTCTAACTTCGTTTCAGTTACAATAAAATACAGAAACCGAATGAAAATCGTGTGCGTTAAACACCGGTTTATTCAACAGGTATCATAGAAATGTATACGTTAATTTATCAATTCAACACGATATGAAATTATATGTATTAGGTATAGGTATATGCAGGGTTTTCCTTTTTAAGTTGGCCTATTAGACGTTTTTGGAGAACTAGTGAATATTTCGTTCTGAAATTTTAGGTGGAGCGTTAAGGATGAGGGAATTCTTCGCCTAAAATATTTTCAAGTCGACAGTTTTGCTTACTATCTCAAACGCATATCTACTTTCTTATTTCAAATGGAACTAACTATATTTTTATTTATGTATCGATTCAATACCAAATTCGCAGTATAACTTACTGAAAAAATTTCTCTGCCATGCACTGTTGCCAAGTTATGCACACATTCTGGAAATTTTTGACATCTGCATTGCAAGTTTAGAAATGCAATATCTCGATTATTTTCTATGCGAACTGAACCAAACTCAGCAGTCTCATAGTAAAGAATCCATACATTCATGTGGTATAAGCAGTATATTGATACATCGTGTGGTTCTTAGAAAATTTTGATCCAAAAATGTGGAACTTAAAATTGAAATATTTCGAGATTTTCAAATGGCAACCCCATATTTATTTCATAGAATTCGATTCTAAATAAAAAATGAATGAGAGTCTCCTTTTATGCTAATGATTTATTCTGGATGATTTTCGAATGAGATGAAAAATACTGAATTTTTTTTAGGCTCCACCTAAAATTTCAGAAGAAAATATTCACTAGTTCTCTAAAAACGTCTAATAGGCGAACTTAAAAGGAAAACCCTGTATGTCTATACTCTATGGTATTATGTAATATTTTACTATATGAGCTTGTTGATATTTTGAACAACATGGTTGATTATTTTATACCATGGTGGATCCACATTTGTATTTCATTCTGTTTTTGTCCAACCTCACCACGTTTTTGTGCCACTAACCGCTAATTAATAGAAAAGTAATAAACTACTCAAAAATAATAAATTGCAGAATTCCACACAGAAGCCTTTGATTTAAATGGAAGATGTGTGATAGGCGGTAACAGATGGATGTTCTGTAGGTACCACAATACTAAAAACGACTAAAGAAATATTTCACTCATTAACAGTCTAAAAAATATTCCAGAACATAAACTATTAATTCGAATTAACCACTGAATCCACTATATTTTTTTATTCTTGAAATTAAAAAAAATATGTTGAAACGTAACTTTCCAACGCGGTTGAATTTATACTTTTGAGTAGTTTATTTCGAAACTTTTTATGTTTTTAGTAAAAACGTTCATTAGAGGTAAGATGTCTAAAAAGATAGTGTAAGCACTGATTAGATTCTGTTTCTCCAAATTTTGCGATACGGGAACAGTTTCGATTTTTACACTATAGGGTCCGCTTAACACATATTGCTTGGCAACGAAAGTTTGAGCCGTCGGTTAGCCGTGGAAATTAGGCATATTCCACTTTGTAAATTAAAATTTTAGGGTATGTTGTTTATTTTCTTGTCAGATTAATGCGCAATGTTGTCAATATTGTATTGAGTTCTTTGATAACTCGCAAGCTCGTCGGACGAGGCCGGGTACATTCGTCAACGTTGACTTTATTTTACGTTATGACAGCAAATACTGCCAACTTCAGATAAATAAACAAACGCCTATTATGCGCTCAAACTTTCGTGAACGAACTATAGGTATTATTCTTCTCCTTGCTTGCATTACTTTTTTGACTTATTTGTTAGCTGCAAATTATAATAATGAATGAAACTTCATTCAAAATTTGTATTTTTGTAGTTTAAAACTCCCATAGATTTGAATTGAGGGAATTCTTGATAACACCAAGTATATAATTATAAAGGATTTAGAAGCAAAAATTAAATATAAAATTGACAATTATGACCTTGCGCCAACTAGCGGCGCCGCCAACCAAACAGTTCCGATTTCTCAAATTTTGTCGAATGTGATCACTTTCAAGAAGTGACAAGTGATTACACCATAATTTTAGACATCTTAATTAGATTAGAGGGTCCACGCCTTAAAATTCTTCTGAATCGGAAAATGAAATTCATTTTGGGTATTCTGAATCGGAAAATGAAATTTATTTTGGGTATTCTGAATCAAAATATCATTTTTGGCTTTATGGCAAATTTCACTTAGTACAGATAATAGAATATCATTTACATATTTGTGATTTTATGTTATGTAGCATTAATTAAACGAATTCAATGTTCGAGCTGATTCATAGATAATATGCACATTACGTTCTAATATCTAACCTTCAAAACTTGACACCATGTGGAGAGGTTGGTAACACTGAAGCATACTTACCATTATTAACCAATGCATTTTGAATTTTCCCCATACAGGAGTTGAATATTCACTATGCCACACTACAGGTTCCCTTCTGTCTCCTGGAGATCCTCATGGACTCATCTACGCCACATACCCAGAATACGCAAACTACGCAGCCCTAGCCCATTCACCTCTTCTGACTGAATATGCAACAGCAGATCATTCTGGTGGGTTATTTGCACGTTAATAGTTAGCCTTTATAACCAGGTTACTTAGTTACGCTCTTTATACTTAAGATATTCATTTTAGATTTATTTTATTATATACATCAACCGTCGGTATTTTCTATGTTCTGAAGATTGTGTGGTACAATTGGAGACTGAAATCATAAAAATTGGTTGTGTAACGACAGGAGTCAAAGAAGTTATTTTAACAGAACCCATGCGTTCTATGTTGAGTTGACATGTTTACGAATTTAACACAATCGTGTTGAATGTCGCACAGAGTATTAATATTGTGTTGAACTAATCCTGAATTAGATCAATTCTGAAACATTTCCTTGATGTTATTGATTTTACAAGGATTGTATTTGTTTCCCAGAGTTCATTTATGTGATATACTTATTATGTTTTAATTTCAGTAACGTAGTTTTAATATGGTCATTTGAGAAAATGAAAAAAATCGATTGAACTGATATCTGTTTAACTTAGTTCATTTGAAAGTATTCCCACAAAATCACACTTTAAAATATTTACTTATGTATTTCACTTCAGTATTTTTATGCGCTACACAATTTTCAGAACTTTTTTCTTCAGGCATATTATTACTGATGGTGTTTTAGTCAGAATTTGTTTTTTTTTATTTTTATTATTTAGTATATATTTCTGTGATACTTAACCCTCAATTGCACTCAAACAAATTGTTACATGTGTAAAACTTACACAAATCAAAAAGTTTATTTAATTCTCATAGAAATACTCATCGTTTATTTATACAAATATACTCAAGGCTTTCATATACAGGATTGTTAGAATAAAATTTAAAATAACCAGATCCATGAAAATTTGAGCAAGCAAGCCATTTTTATCATTGTTCTTAGATGAATATGAGATGAGTGCCATCTTAGTCTAAATGTTTGAGTTTTCATATATTTGTATCCTGTATATGTCGTCTAGTCATTTTGCAATAGTCAGTTTTTATTCAGCGCCCTCTACAGCTTATATGGGGGTCAATTAATAAGTGTTTATGTTACACTCGAGCGCAATTTCAATTTGGCAAACAGAAAAAACAAAGAGAAATAAATCAGGTTAATACAGACGTTCTTCGGCAATTTCTCAGAGGAAGTATACCGTGAATGAGTTTGCCGGTTCAAACTGATGTCAACTTCTCTATCTGTTTTTTAACATTCGTATTTATTGGTTGGCCCTTGTAAAATCGGTCCAACTGTTTTTTATTAGTTTTATTTGGAAATCACAATCATTTCTATTTTATTTATACTCGAAAACTCTGGACCGATTTGTTTAGCACAAATATGATATTATATTATTGACTCTTTAGATCTGTATAGATTTTATTGATTGTTACATCACATTTTTATGTAAATATTTTTTTAATTTTATATGGATATATTTTAAAGAACATATTTCATTGTATGCATTTACAGTACGTTACCTTAAGATATTTATTTCGTTTAGTTTATATACACGTTCGTTACATTCTCGAATGTAAAATCATGTCGAAAATTAGGCAACTATGCGGTAAAACTACGTGTATTCTCTTGACATAATGATTTATCTGGTAGTATTACATGTGAGCAATTGAATCTGATCCCAGTGTTTGTTTATTGTCAAGTAGAAAAAAATTTTGTATTTTCGCAATTCAGTAAGTTATGTATATTGCTGACTACCTGAATTTTTTTCTGAATTGTTCTCGTTTAGATTAATTTCAGATTTAATCATTTTTATGTGGAATTCTCGTCCAAATTGTATTAAACTTGTGATTTTGAGCAATGGAAAAGTTTTAACAATTTTCATGACGTACTATAGGGTGAGCCAAAAATCAATCATAAACATCCACTTGATTTTCAAAAAGTAGATAATTTTCTCTGAATTTTCTAATGAATAATTGACTCGTTCAAGAATACAAACCGTTGAAAAGGTATAACATGAATAAAGATTGTGAAAAATTGTTATTTGTGAGTACCATATATCAAGTTGAGTGGAATTTTTTTAAAGGTTAAGAACATAATACTACTCTTCGGTTAATTGAAGAATAAAAGTGTTCATAAATATTAGAATTTTTCAATCTATCGGTTGCCGGATCAGGAAACTCAACATAAAACAAAAAAATATAAAAAACAAAATTCTATGGATAAAATTGCTTTGATCCGTCGAAATAGACCGATTGAAAAGATCGACATCCGATTGCTTAGATTTTTATGCCGAACGGTCCAGATGTGTACTCCCCTTAATCCGGATGTAATAAACGAACGGTTCAGATCGATCCGAACGCCCCTATCGTACTCACGAATAACATCTCAGAATCTTCATTCATATTATGTCTTATTGACTGTTTGTATTTTTGATCGTTCTTTTTCACTTTTGTGAACTTTTATATATTTTAATTGAAGTTTTACCATATGGCAATGGAACCTTAAAACCAATCTTTCGTTTGAAAATAGTGTACTCCAAAACATGTACTCGGATGATTTAACATACAAGGTCCCACCACCAGTGTTTTATACACTTTTCGTACAACTTCATACAGAATATTGTTTAAAAGCATAGAAAAGCAAACACTGATAAACTGTTGGTATTCAACTTGATTTATGTTTGATTATTGATTGCATGAACTTTTCCATTGAATCAGAAGTTTTTCATGAAATCAAGATTTGCCGAACTGAACACTTCTGTGTAAGGGAGTCTTCTCTTTGAAAGTTGAATGTTTTAATGACCAATCTGTGTATAGGTGCGGCGGCCGCAGCAGCAGCTGCTAAGCAACGAAGGCACTTGGGACAAATGAGGGAACACCCCTACCAAAGGGCTGGTGCTCTATCTTAGATAGATCTAAGAAGGTTAGTTTTGTCTTTTTATAGTGTTCAAAATTTCAGCTAGGTAGTCACCTCAAAGAATTTTTCATCCCTTGAAGAGTAAATGTTTGCTCTTCTCCTTCCTATTTCAATAATTTGTCTGTATTGACAAAAATGTCTTAGACACATTTTCATTTTTATCTTTTTTTTTTTTTCCGAATCTTGATCAAATAAACCACGCAGCTTTACCATATCTCAGTCTTGATTATCATTTTTCAATGAGTCATCTTACACGTTTCTCCAGTTTGTCAGTATTTTTTTAACGGGTTGTGTCTATTGATAATCGCCATATATTTCCATCGATTCGATCTAAAAAGAGAGATATTTGGGTGCCAGTATGAAATATCCATTTTCCGTTCTTCAAAATCCCTGAAATTAAGTCCTTTATTTATCCGAATTCTGCATTTTCGTGTCCTCCTTTATTTTATGAATATCGTCTTCGAACATGTCCTCATGCTTTAAATTAAGCCCTAGTGTTTGTATTTTTAAATATTTCGTAGTTTTATATACATTTATATGGTATATACTATTATATTTTTTGTATGTTGTTGACTTGCGCCAATGTGGAACAAAATATATTTATACAAAATACATGATAATGTTTTCAATGTTTTTACATCCCACGGAAAAGAATTTATATCTTATGCAGGGTTACATTTTTTTAAAAGGCGTTTAAAACACGGTCAGCAAGGTACTAAGTAATTAATGAAATAATTCAAGTATCTGGAAAACAAGCATCACTAATCATTGATGAAATGGTATTTTTTCCAAATTTGAATCAAGTGAGATGCTTCATAGGAAAACTCGATAAAACCAGATGGAAGACGACTTTAATTTTCATCATGAATGGTAGGTATTATTGCTTCAGCAATTCTTCTCAGAAATAATTCACAACTTAGTCTGGTATAACAACCGAAAAAACTTCGTCGAAAGATATTAATAGCATGCAGAAAATAAAATAATAAATAATAATAAAAATGCAAACTGAAAATTAATATTAACAAAAACCCTGTATAAAATATAACTTGATATATAGCACATTAAACGTTGCTTTGTCAGTAGCTGAAATTATCGATATTAGCCACTTGATATTCATGTATATTCATAATTTATTAACTATATTAATAATATTGCATTAACCTTTAAATTTTCATAACTATCTAATTCCACATGGCCAAGTGAACTAAAAGTGTATGTATGTTTCGGTGGAAGGAAAACTTAGGAAAAAGAATATTTCATGTTTATTTTCATTGAAGATTTTTATTTTTATAGTTCTTTTTCCTATAGTTGAAATGTTGATCAGATAGCACTATATTAAAATCGCACTTTTCCTTCAATTTCTAGTTTTCTCTTCACGGAATTAATTGTTAGTTGATATTATTTTAATATAGTCTATGACGAACAACAGACATTCCATGTTGATTATATCTCTTATGTGTATTTGGCCATTTTGGTGACACTTTTTTCAACAACGAGACTTAGCATGCCTCATAACATGTTAAGACAATGTTATATGCTTGTATTTTTCTCTTCTAATTAATTAATAGTCATCACATCAATCTGTGGTAAATAGCCAGGGTATTTTCTAACATGAAGGGAAAACGTAGAAATTTCACAGATAATTAATTTTTACCATCATTCATTAACATTGCTTGATTAAGAAAATAACAAAGGCACACAAATGGAAAAAGTGTCACCAAAAACCATTGGTAGTAATACATTTTTCTATAACAAACCACATTTCGTGGTAAAGTCGACAGGAATTTTTTAGCAGAGAAATGTACTTTTACCAATGTGCGCCATTGGAGCAGCTATATTGATAAAATACTAACAATCTGTTTTTCTTTTCTTTTCTTGTTAACCTGGTTGCCGGCCTGTAGGCTTGGAGTGCTAACTTGACACCTGCCGCGGCTCTCCAACTAACGGAACATACACCGGACCATCGAGGTAGCGGTATGTCTAACATAACCACAGAATCAAATCATCTTTTCTGTGAAATTACATCACTAACACACAGCATATTTATGTCGTGATTCAAAAATTTTCCAGTCATTGTCCAACCTCACAGAACAGAGGGGTAGATAGTTCTGTGGATTTTCAGTAGTACCACTATACTGATTTGAAATGTATCCGTAGATTTGTATTATTTTGTAGATTACTCGCAGATATTTGTTAAGGTTTCTAGAAACGAATTTCTAATGAGTTGATATTTATAGTCATATCCCACAAAATAATCACTAAAATATTTGGATTATGATAAAATTTTTGAATAACTTGAATTATCTTGATTGCCATTTTAAATCAGTATTTATTGAAATCTCAAAATTCAAACTGTAGAAATCTCAAATATGACCCTGATTTTGTATAGTTATAGATATTTTTCACAACTTTATTAGATCTGAGCTTGAGGTGTTATTATGGATTTTTCCATGATATCGATCAACAATTCTGTTGTCAAATACGCCATGTTCGAGATTTATATACATTATAGAAAATTCTATTCAACCAACTAAAAATTTAATCTTCGAAATGGCACTTTGAAATTGTTAAATATTCAAATTGATGTACTGTCGAAAATATTTAATTGGTCTTGATTTAACAAAATGATTCAATGATATTTGTTGATAAAAGTACAAACTACTTTGAAAGTGCCAATACTATTTTATACAGAGTGATTTTTAAGTTTCTAAATTACTGGAATGTAAATAGTTTTTTTATTAGGATAAATTATTACTTCTGCCTTCATCACACTGTATGAAATAAAAACTGTAATTCTTGAAATTGAGATATTGAACAATTTTTTCATTATCGGGCTATTAGATATGAAAACGAGCATTTGTTTCACTAAAAATTAATTCATTAAAAATATATAGGGGGTGAGAATGCAACTCAAACAGTGCGATCATCTCAATTAAACAATTTAAATTATATTATTTTATTTTCGTTAAGTTGATAGTTCATGATAGTCATGCTGGTAAAGTAAAATATAATGAAAATTCTTAATTGCAAAATATGTAGGTTGTACCAATAGATGTCGCGTTTCTAGCCAGCCTCTTTATCTTGTAAGAAATCAATCAAACCAATAATAGCCCTTTAAAGATTCGACAATTAGTATTACAATATATGCTTCTTTTTGAAGCACCGCGAGTTAGTACTTATAAAATAAGTTTATCGATCAAAGTAACAAGAAGGAAGATTTTTAAGGTAGGTACGTTCATGTGACTTAAAAATCATACTCAAAATGTAAATTATCTGGGGAGTACAATAATCTAATTTATTTAATTATTATCCAAATTTGAGCTTTTTCAGATTCAATTTTTTTTGTACTCCCATTGTGTTGCTTATACTTAAGAAGTGACTGAAAATTTAATTTCCAATTGGTTTGAAATTTTGTGCATCAGTATGAGAATAAATTCAAAATTTTATACCTAGGAAACTGCTTGAATATGCCATTTAATTATTTTCAGTATATTAGAGAGTAAAAAAATTTCTCCGTCCCTAAGGTAAATTTGCAATACTTAAAGCAATAATATACATTGAATGGAAATTTTCGTTCAGCTACTCAATATATTCTCAAGTAAAATTATATGGTAATTTTAGTTTGTTTGCAAAATGAGTTTATATAGGATTTTTAATTGATATTAGGTACTAAGCGCGTGCTTTATTTCAACTGAATAGAAAAATCTTTACAGTTTGTCATGAAATAATTTAAAAGTCGTTTACAATAAAATTTTCACTCGGAAAGTGCCTTGAAAAGTAACTATAAGTAAAAAAGACTGGTTTAGAAGTTGAAAAACTCGATTATTTCTTGCTGTTGAAGATTTCCAGTAGTTTGAAGTAAATACGTTTCCCAACTTTTGAATTACTCTAAAAGTGCAATGGAAAATTTGAATTGTGCAATCGCTTCCTTCGTATAGTAAATGTTTTTATTATGAAAAGTTTAATTCCTGTTGTACTTAGAATCTAATTTATAACAACATATTTTAATTTCTTTTGTTACTTTTTTACCATAATTTAGAACTGATTGCCCAATGTAATTTCAAATAATCTTTTGATTTAAAAGGTATCAATGAGGTAGCTTAAAATCTCGAATCAATTATAGTAATAATCGTTTTGTAGATATATATTATTGTGTCATATTAATAATATTAATGTTATTGAAGGATTAATTGTTGATATCGAATTATTATCCGTTATCGGGTAGATCTGATTGTATTGAGATTATGTATTCTTAAATCGCACAAATTAAACTTTAATTGTATTATATCTTTGTTTTCTTCCTTTATATCATGTTTCAACCTGTATATTTACATATTCATTACTAGGAATTTTGTGTGAAAGATAAGATTCCACGGTATCATCAATAAGCTGGAGCTAATAATTATTAAATTAATTACCTGTGGGTATGTGACTATGATGTAAAAGATCAGTTTTCATCTGCGTTTTAATTTAAATAAGCGACCAAAAGGTACCGCATACTTTGGTTTGCATACTTCGGCATAACTTTTGGATGCCATATTGAATTTCTGCAATTCACATATTTGGTCCATTGAAAATCCTAAAGTGACTAGGAAACGCAATTATCAACATCGTTTTTCAGTAAATATTTGCTGTGGAATTTACAATAATCGCTCAATCTGACCATATATTCTTCCACACCGGCTGAATAGAGTGACATTTTTACAATTTTTAGTCTATAGCCCGTTCAAATATAAGAAGGAGCTTTGTAAACAAACAGAATCGTCTGGTTTACGTCGGTTCGAGTCCCAACTAAGTTTCACTGATTTTTTTTGTATACATTCGTCTAGAATGTTTGGACATGTCAGTAATTTAATTATTTTGACTCTAGAACTCAAAACAATTTTTTTTTCATTATTTCAGAGGTCTGAACGAATCATTTGAATGACTGTAGTAACGAAACCGTTCGATATTTTACAATTCTGTTTTCATATTCGTGATTGATAATTCAAGACGTACAATTGTACAAAATTTCATTCATTTCGAGTGAAATTTTTTCATCGCTGTAGACATGTAAAAAAAATTTATACTGAGATTTGACCAAAAACCGTTACTTTAAGTGTTATACATAACTGACCACACTCATAAGAATCTTGCTCAAAAATGACGTTTGACACCCTGTATCTTGCTTATACTTCGAAAACGGGATATATTGTATAAGGCAAAAATGATTCTCCCGATGTCCTCTACACGAAAATATATGTTTGTTCAGTTTATGATGAAACACCCTGTATATTTCACTTAGATGTGCTGTAAGAATGGCATTGGTATAATAATAGTCAGTTATAACTGAACGATTGTAAGAAATCTCCTCGATTCGACTCTGGACAGAAATTACCTATCCGAAGGCCCTCCTACCTTTGAGCCAAACTTGTTATTGCTCCTTCTTACATTTGAACAGACTATAGGCTTTGCCAGGGCTCTTGAATGATGGAAGCAATGTTCCAAGAGTAATGTATTTCCAACATGAATTATGCATTTCACCCGTGCAATTGTAGCGCATTTGAATGCAGTTTATACGAGATTTTGGTTTGGTTTGGTAGAAAGGGACCCCAGATCTTACATGAATGGATTATTTTCTCTGGGGACACTTGAAAAATGAAGTTTTCTCAGAAGTAAGCATAGACAGGGAGCATCTGATTAATCGTATTCAAGCTGCATGTGAAGCGATACGAGACCGACCAGAAATTTTGAAGAAAACTGTAGCTCATAACAAGAGCTAAAATGTTTAGAAGCGGTATTATCGAAAACAAGTTATAATTTTTTCTTATTTATTGTCAATTTTTTTCGGTTCAACACAACATGTTCATAAGATACATACAGGATGTCCCAAAACTCGAAGTCAACCCGGAACCGGGTGAAAGGGCAAGTAATGCTGGTTGTCAGAAAGATACAAAAAAAAAATCTAAGTTGCATGATTTTGAAATAATAGGCATTTAAAAAAACACAGAAAATTCTACACTCTGTGACAGTCTTTTCACTCCTGTTGCCACAAATATCAACTTCCCTTTTTCGTACTGAATTCATAATGAAAATATTCAATAACCACCCACTACTTCCTGACCTAAGGTATGAATCTTCTGAATATATTACCAAAATTTAAATTATTTCATCAACTGATCTTGAAAAGTAAAATTAATTATATCCTGAAATTCGTGTGAAGTTTGGCAACGTTGCCTACGAATTTCACCCTATACCTAATTGAACAGTCTCTACGTCAAAAACTGTGGCTGGAAATGTGTGGATATCTTCACACTAATGTGTAAGGAAAAGTTCTCCTCAAACAATGGTTTGAGAAAAAGTTCTCAACATCAAAAATGCTGACACTATGACAAAAAATGTCAAATAACATGAAATAAACTTGTTTTTTTTATTTTCAATTGCGAATTTAATTTTTTAGAAATAATTAAGAATAAAAGATTAATTAAACTCAATCTTATAAAAATAAATTTGTTTATAATCGAAATATTAAATAGATAATCATAATATAAAAGAACTAGAACATATCTACAACTATTTCCTAACCTTCTTTATTAAATCATATTTGATACTTTCTTTATTCTTCGTGTACCATTTCAGCCAATTTGCCACTATTTCATTGTTCTTATCACCGTGTGCTTCAAGTTGTTGATAATATGCTGCTCTAATCAATTTGAAACTAGCCGCATTCGAGTATGGAACACAAGTAACTGGATCTATATATTTGGCGGTTTGACTGTAATAAAAGAAAAGGTGAGATAAATTACTGATATTACTAAAAATAAAATTATGCACTTTAGATACTTACCCTGTTACTGTGCATCTGATATTTTTGAGCCTCTTCAAGGGTTTTCTAACCTTGAAGTATTTTTTGAAAACATCATCGTTGGGATCGTTCAAGAATGTCAAAAATGATCGTTCGCAGTATGATTCTCCATTTTGTTTTTCCTGTTTAACCTCTCTAAAAATATGAATGTTATTAAGTTCATCAAGAAAAAAAAAGTTACCAACAACCAACACTCAAATGATTTAAAAATAAAATAAATTGAACATACAGGGTTTTCCTTTTAAGTTGGACTGTTAGACGCTTTTGGAGAGCTAATGAATATTTCATTCTGAAATTTTAGGTGGAGCCTTAAGGATAAGGGAACTCTTCACCTAAAATATTTTCAAGTCGACAGTGTTGCCACGTCTATCTCAAAAGCATATATACTTTCTTATTTCAAATGGAACTACCTATATTTTTATTTTTGTATCGATTCAATACCAAATTCGCTGTATAACCTACTAAAAAAATTTATCTGCCATGCGCTGTTGCCAAGTTATGCAAACATTCTTGAAATGAGAGAAAACTATTAAAAACCAACACTGTACTACTCCAAAATGATGATTGTCTTAACTATGGAACTAGGAAAAAAGAAAACCTTAGAAATATCTTCGCCAGAACTACAAAAGCCTTAAATTCCCCCATTGCTAGCAGCATTTCCTCATATAATCAATTACCGATAGATTCACTAAGTGCTACCTCAATAAACAAAATGTGCCATAAACTGAAACTTTATTTACAAGTCTGTGATACTCTTTTGTGATTATAGGTTGTAGAAAAGTATTATATTAGAATGAAATAATGATATTTTTTTGTATATTTTTTTATATGTTTTTTTTTGTTCTTTATTTTACTTTGTTATAAGCTATAAACTAGGCCCTGGTGCCAGTACTTTTACTGTTTTGGGGTCAGGAATAAAGATTGTTTATTATTATTATTATTATTTATTCTGGATAGTTTTTGAATGAGATGAAAAATGCTGAAATTCAGTATTTATAGTCATGCTCTATGGACATAATGCTGTGTGATTATACAGTGAATTATCGGAATGAATTCTACAGTTAAAGTCATGAACATTGGGCCAGTATTACCGGAAGGCAAAACAGTTTTCGGAATTTATTTCCTGTCATTCTTGCTAAATTTGAATATTGATTGTAGAAGGTCCTACAGATCCTTTCAATAATTTTTTGGCATTCCCCGTGAATTTTGAAACAACCTGAATCGTGTTTGAATAACATGGGTGAACTTTTTTCTATGGCATCCATGATCATCGAACACTATTTATGATTTCAGTCATAAAATCTACTTTACCTCATAATCATAGAGCTATTTCATCTTAAACACGACCATACATCATGATCTAAATACTGAACAATTTCAGTATTTTTCATCTCATTCGAAAAATTTCTAAAATAAAAACTTAGTGAGAAAGGAGACTGCCATTAATTTTTCATTTCGAATAGAATACTGTAAAATAAATATGGGGTTGCCATTTGAAAATGTCGAAATATTTCAATTTTAAATTCCACATTTTCGGATCAAAATTTTTGAAGAACCTTACGATGCATCCAAATACTGAATATACCTCTTGAATGCATGGATTCTTTGCTAAGAGACTGCTGAGTTTGGTTCCGTTCGCATAGAAAATAATTGAGTTATTGCGTTTCCAAACTTGTCATGCAGATGTCAAAAATTTCAAGAATGTTTGCCTAACTTGGCAACAATGTATGGCAGAGAAATTTTTTTTTAGTAAGTTACACTGCGAATTTGGTATTGAATCGATACATAAATAAAAATATAGTTAGTTCCATTTGAAATAAGAAATTAGATATTGGTTTGAGATAGATGTGGCAACACTGTCGACTTGAAAATATTTCAGGCAAAGAGGTCCTTCATCCTCAAGGCTCTACCTAGAATTTCAGAACAAAATATTCACTAGTTCACTAAAAACGTCTAATAGACCAACTTAAAAGGAAAACCCTGTATGACCAACACTTAAGGTTATAAACTCAAAATGAATTAAAGACAAAAACTGCAATACAAAATAATTTTACCCATTTTCTGCATCCAACTCCTCAATAAGCGGCATTCGTACAGATCTATACTGAATAACAGGACCATTGGTCACTTTTTTGGTTGTTCTTTTTGTTTTCTTTTCACTCTCCAGTTTCTGATATTTTTCTACAATGAAAATTATAAAGAGTTTATCAGAAGCTTGGGAGATGCCTACCTAGTGATTTCAGATTTTCTATTTCTGTTATTTTGGCTTCTTCCAATAATTCTTCTTGGGTAGGAATCCAGTCGTCTTCTCTTGTTCTCTTTGGTTTTTTCTGGGATTCAAGTGTTCTAACTTTGAGTCTTTGAAGAGTAGCAGCGGATTTGGCAGCTGTTGATTTTCTGATGGATTTTCTTTCTGAAATTTGGTTTGAAATATATTCAATAAAAGCAGAACAAAAATATGGAACATCAACACACCATAATAATCATTAGAAGGTTGTAAAACTTTCGGCTTAATAGAAGATGAAGGTTTGGCAATTTTCGGTTTGCTTTGAGATGGAATCGGTTCCTACAAGCAAAATTCGTTTAATTGAAACAATTATTTCATTCATGAAAATAACAAAGATAAAACCTGAAGTCATATATCTTACTTTATAAGCCTTAGTAACTAATCTTCTTTTCTTTTTTGATCCCTCTTCTTCGTTATCTGATATTGGTTCATCATTTTCGTCAATACTGAAATCTGAATCTACAATATCTTCACCTTCTTCTTCCGCCCTGAAAAAACACAATTCAGAAATAGGAAAAATACTTGTGATCATCGAGCATACTCGTATTCTCTGTCAGATTCGCTATCAATAAAACCTCCGTAGCTAGTTTTGTAAAACTCATCTTGACATTCCTCTTCCTCATCTAGCAGTTTCGATAATCGGTTACCGGCATTAACCCTCCGTTCTCTTTGCATTATGATTTTTTTCTGATTAAATGTTGCGGTTCTCGTGTTTTGATTATGTAGTTTGTAGTTTGTCAGTTTGTGGTTATGTTTATATTTTATGATCTGTGGTGATGCTATCACAGAAAATAAATGCTGCTCGACGCCGGCGACTACAAAAAAACGCTTTCACAGAAGTAATTTCCCCTCCCAAAATAGTTTTTAAAAGAGGTCCTCGCCAAAAAACGCCTAGAGATCGGGGAATCACAGAAAACCCCAAATAACAAACAAAGCAAAGTATTTTCGCGATAAGTGAGGTTCATAGATAAAATATACTATGGTGAGGTTATCGAATCATCTGCTTTTGCAAATGCCAAAAACTCGACGACTTTTGGCTTTTCAATTGCGCAAAAGATATTTCTTGTAGTCTTTATCTGATCAGAGAAGTATTTTGATGTTTGTATATAATTTTATCGTGTTGATTTTAATAAACAATTTTACATACATATTTTTACAGCAATATGAATCCCCAAGCTATTTTGTATGCAATTACAATAATAGGAGGAGCAGCATTAGCAGTTTATACCACATATAAGCAATATCAATCCCAATATGAAACTCGTCAAACATACACATATGATGATTACAGGAGAAGGAGACGATATTCTAGACCCTTCAATAGGTACCGTCCAATCAATCTAATATATTTTCCCAAATGTATAATTCTGGTTGGATAATATTTTTTCGGAATACTGTAAGAAATGTTTTTTCAGAGGATGTGAGGACTGTACTATCTGTCTAGAAACAATGGGAGAACAGCTGTTAAAAAGACTAGATTGTGGCCATATATTTCATGAAGTATGTCTCACAACATGGTTGAATCAAAAGAAAGATTGCCCTTTGTGTAGAGCCAAAGCACAATCTGCTTGATAAGGGAGCCTCGGAACTTCAAACATTTTGGTTGTTTGATTTATGAAGCATCAAACAGATTTTATGACAGACACTTGTAATTTTTTTTAGATAGCTCCTCTGTTCGATGATGAAAACAATTTTGGGAGTTAAGATTAATTTATCTCTGTGAGAATAAGGATCCAAATTTTATTTGTGAAATTATAGTTTTTAGGGTATTTACACTGATAAATAACAAAATCTTTTGTATTTGGTGTTTTATTATTATCATTTTAGGAAAATATATATGTCTGTTTAGACGTCCGATGGCTAATTGCCACTTTACTCTGTCATCACAATGTGCGTTGTTCAAGCTTCTCTCACTCATAGACTTATTTACTACTCTTTGCCATTCTTGACAGGAATATATGAATTTGGGAAAAGCATCAATTATTCATAATGTATATCCATATTATAAGTGTTATATCATTACTTAAACAATGGTTATATAATATATCCAAAAATTGTAATGACATAAACAGTATGACAAAGTCTAACATTCTTAATTTCCAGTACAATCATTTAGTAAAATGTCTGTAACATCATTATAATCTTTGGTTTTGGTTCGTATTTCTTACAATTATAGCATTGTTCAAGGAGAAGATAGTTACTCCGGTTCAATTTTTATTGGAGGATATTGGGGAATATCGTTAGAGAGCGCCACCCCGAAGATACCCAACATGATGGGTTGCCTATGTATAATGTTGAAAATTCGGACGAGTATTAATTTTTGCGTATGGTGAACAATAGATGTCTCTAGTAGCAAGCAATTTTTCTTCACGTCAACGTGTCTTGCAAAAAGTATGTAGCAGGGGGGTGAAACCTCAGAGGAAGAAGTAAAGTTTACTTCTTCCTCCGAGGTATGAATGTAGTTTGGATTACCGATGCCCGTATGTTTATGACCACAAATCAGATCAACAGATGGCGCTGTAGTCGTTATTCAGGTTATTCATCTACTCTGCAACTAAACGGCTCGATCGAATTGAATTAATTTTTGTGTATATAGAACAACGTCTGTTGGGTCTGCTAGTTGTGTATAATTTGATCAGATACTCGCATTCGGAGTTTTCGTTATTGAGATATTTAAAAAATAAGAATTTTTCAGACCTAAAAATTTCAATTTTTTCCATGTTTTAACTGCAATTTCTGTCGCTATTGAGGGCGCATTGAAATGATCGATACCTCAGATTATTCGTCGATAAATTGTGTAAAATTTGATGAAAAAAACTTTTCATTCGGAGTTTGCGTTTATTGAGATATTTCGAAAATAAGAATTTTTGAGGGACCTAAAATTTCAATTTTTAACTGCAATTACTGTCGCTATAGAGGGCAATTATAATTTGATAAAAAAACTTTTCATTTGGAGTTTTCGTGATTGAGATATTTCAAAATAAGAATTTTTCTGACCTGACCTGATTTTTTTCATGTTTTAACTGCCTCCGGTGTGCTGTCAGTTGTCAAACGTGCACAAAACCAGTAGGTCCAAAAACTGATAGGCAACTTGTTCGTAGTTCAAATCATAGCAAAACAACGAGTTGGAAGTTTTTGAGAAGAAGATGAAGATATACTTTTTAAAGTCACAGAACATACAATATAAGAAGTGATACCTGCCTACTAAATCCTGGCAACACGGATGACATTTAAACCACAGAAACTCCAATATAGCCGCCATATTGGAGCCGGGTGGAGACGATTCCATTTGAATGTCTAGGGGGTGTCCGCTGTCCGGATTTCGAAGCTTGTCAACTACTATTTTGTGGTTGCTTGGTTATTTAATGATATTCTGTGTTCAGCATTCCTCGAAAATGAGAGAGAGAGAGAGAGAAACAACATCATCTCTTTTTAAGAAATTCGGAACAGGAAAAATATTTATTGAAACTAATACAGTTTTTAATAATAATAACTTTATTTATATTATTTTTACAGTTTCCAATTATTGAATATTCAAACATTCTATTAATTAAAAAACACATAATATAATGATGGTCAAAGGTGAATGACTCACCAAACGTGACTATAATTTAAATGTTATTTTTAAAAGAAATCAAATTTACTTGTTTTACTTGCTTCTTAACAAACCAAAGACCATGCATGATTAAAAAAGACCGAATTCTTGTAACCACCCACACAGAGTGAGTGGTCTTACAATTTGAGTGATTTGATTTCCAACAAAATGATAAAATTATCTTGAATGAAATGTAAAAGATATTCAAAAAAATTAAACGGTCATTATTGTTCACATAAGTTAACTAGTTTCACTTCACAATAACACTGTGAGCGATTGATAATTGCAGCAAATGTGAATTCTTACGATTCGGATCATAGTTTTCCAAATAAAATGAAATCAATTTGATTCTTTAAAAACCTACGGGGTTCAATGAAACAGAAAATTATAGATAAGGATATTTGAATTGTCCATTATTCCACAGTTATGTACCTATTATGATCACTATTTTCACTTCACAATAACACTGCTTCAACTAAGGAGGGTAAGAAAGATCTGCAGTCAGAACATTCAAAACCTGGATCGGGGCAGGCAGTAACACTTCTTACTGAAAAGAGCAAAAAGTATCATTCAATTATTAAGTCTCACAATATGAAAAGTTAAATATATATGTATATTAGTTCATTATTTTTGAACCTATCTTTTCAGAGTAGATTACTTGCCAATTGTTGTTTTCACACAAAATTAATTTCAGAATTATCAGTTAAATATTTGAATAAATCGAATATATATTGCAGACAAGTCTGTGTATATTGCAAAAAAAGATTTTCAACTTGATACCTACTGAAAACAAAGAAAAACATACCTGCTGGAAAGAAAATGCATCTTATCTTACAAGATCCCTGCAGAAACATAAATAATAACTTGAATCACAACACTTTATTTCGCCCAAAATCATTAATCACTTTCGCTATTTGCAATAAACATTCACTTCTATCATTTCTCAAATCAAACAACAAACAATGAAAATGGCTGCACATGAATCTCTGCTAAATTCAGAGTCTGCTAAATTGTCAAAATGTCAAATCTGTCAGCCACCCCATAAGACATACGCTTGTCTATAATCGCTACGGCCGCCATGACAGGGCCGGGTGGGAGGACGTATGTCTGAGTGGTCGTGTTTCCAACTTAGCACTAGCCGTTTCACCCCCCTGTTTAAAGTGAACTGGTAGAAATAATTCATTAATTATCAATTATCAGAAGAAATACTAAAAAATGTTAGCCATTCAAGAATATGTAGATAGTGATGAAGATATCCAAGAACAAAATGCAGAAAGTGACCACAATTCTACAGATGTTCCCACGGACCATAATGCTTTGATTCATTTAGCACCGATACCAGAAGAAAATAAAGAATTTTCTATCAAAATAAGTTACAGATTTGCGCTGCTCCTTTGGTTCTTCCAACGGTATGTATTGTAAGCATAGTAAAGTAGCTTCTAATAAGATTTGTTTTAGGGCAAAGAACAATCAGATATTATTCATATTGATCCAACGGCAAAGAAATAACGTACAATGCGAAATACGAAGAACTTTTTGCACCAACTTTAGGTCCCGATAATCCATTCAAAACACAACAACATCAAGCCAATAGAAACATGCTGTCGGGCTTCGTTGAACCAGCACATGTTAGTTCCTTTCAATTTGAGAATCAAAGGAGGACATTTAATAGTTTTGGTTATGCTCTTGATCCAACAGTTGGTGAAGTAAGCCAAGACAAACTGATTGGAGCTATTGAAGAAGCTAGTACTTCTAATGTTAAGACAGTTTTTGAGTCAACGAAACTCAGACCTTTGGACAAAAGGAAAAGGTAAATTTTCATTGCTGTATATAATTGAAAATATGAAATATGGAGTGTTTTCGTTATAATATACGTATTTCATTATACAGGGTGGCCGGACAATTGACGTTGTACATGGTCCTGCTGTCAGCACAGTAAAGGAATATAGCCTGAATAATACATATAGTTCGTTCACGAAAGTTGAGTTGTCGGTTGACCATGGAAATTTGGCATATATTCCACTGTGTATATTAAAATGTTCGGTTATGCTGTTTATTCTCTTGTCAGATTGATACACAATGTTGTCAATATTGCATGGACTTCTCTGATAACTTGCAAGCCCTTCGGACGAGGCCGGGTACATTCGGCAACGTTGACTCTATTTTACGTTATGACAGCAAATACTGCCAACTTCAGATAAATAAACAAACGCCTACTATGCGCTCAAACTTTCGTGAACAGACTATAGAATTCTACATATAGCAAATAAATTTAATTTCTGTTTCTTACAATTATTGTATTGCAGAAAAGAAATAGTGATCCTGGTGATATAGAAGGTTTTCTGGGTCCTTGGGGTGGGTATGTAGATGAACAAAAATCGCTAAGCCATCAGAAGAAGAAGCTGCTGAACTTGAAGAACTGATATCAAAAAGAAACAAACGCGGTAAACCAGTTGAGGAAAAACCATTGGAAGAAAAATCAATATTACACAGTGAATATTTAAAATATATTTTTAGCAAACTCCTTAATAATCTTGACCCATTTTAGTTAAAGACCCTCTGGATTATCAAGGAAGATCATTCTTACATGCACCACAAGATGTAGGTGTCAATTTACGGTCGGACAGCCCGCCAGACAAGTGTTTTTTTTGCCGAAAGCTCATATTCACACATGGACTGGTCATACAAAGGGTATTCATGCTATACGGTGGTTTCCCAAATCTGCCCATTTGTTGTTATCTGCTAGTATGGATTGTCGTATCAAAGTAAGTTCGCTATTGGAAAACACATCTCATATAACCTATATGAATGAAAATTTGACATAGACATTCAACAGGGTGTCCCTGAACATGTGAGAAATCTTTCTATTCCAGATAGATCATAAAAAAATAAGATGACAAGTTCCCATAATTTTTTTTCCTAGCGGCCCTCCCTACGAAGATACGACCTCCTAAATGACGCCACTGGAAATTCATTTTATTGGAATAAATTTCAATTACACACTTATTTCATTTTTTTTTTTTTTCGAAAACGGTTCATTTTATCGGCACTGAACAAGAGTACCTTTTCTTTAGCTTAATGTTCAAGGTATCCAAATTGTTTTTTTAGCACCTTATCATACAGGGTGTTAAAAGGTAAGCATTATAATGTACAACCCAGTCCGCCCCTGGTAAACTGAAAAAGGTAATTGAAATTTGAGTGCTGTGATTTAAGAGGTCCCTAATACTATTAATCATATCAAATTTTCATCAAATTAGGTATATCGAGTAGGTTGAAACTTATTCCACTAAAATGGATTTCCAGTGGCGTCATTTAGGAGGTCGGATCTTCCTAGGGAGGGCCGCTAGGAAAAAATTATGGGAATTTGTCATCTTCATTTTTTATTCTCTGAATCCGAGAGATTTCCCACATTTTCCGGGACACCCTGTATACTCTAAGAGAATATTTTAACTCTTCTTCAGTTGTGGGAGGTTTACAATGAACGTAGATGCATCAGAACGTACTATGGACATCGTCAAGCAGTCAGAGACATCAATTTCAACAACTCAGGAAAACACTTTCTATCAGCAGGTAGTACATTATATTTTATTCATGATGAATGGAAATTTTCAGCAATATTTTTATTACAGCTTTTGATCGTTACATAAAACTGTGGATACCGAAACTGGTCAAGTTATTTCGAGATTCACAAGCCGCAAAATTCCATACTGTGTTAAATTCAATCCTGATGGAAATAAACAACACTTGTTCGTCGCTGGAACTTCAGATAAAAAGATTATTTGCGTAAGTAACATTGAATATTTTGAGCATTGAAAATCTTCTACGACTAACAACTATAAAATTGCTTCACAAGCAGCTTACAATCTTTTTAACCACCGGCCACGTCTGACAAGCTTCCGAGTGTTCAGAGAACTCTATAGTCCGTTCACGAAAGGTTGAGCCGTCGGTTGGCCATGATAATTTGACATATTCCACTGTGTATATTAAAATTTTAGGTTATGATGTTTATTCTCTTGTCAGATTGATACGCAATGTTGTCAATATTGCATAGAGTTGTCTGATAACTCGCAAGCTCGTCGGACGAGGCCGGGTACATTCGGCAACATTGAATTTATTTTACGTTATGACAGCAAATACTGCCAACTTCAGATAAATAAAGAAACGCCTACTACGGAGCATATGCAATATTGCGGATCAATCTGACAAGAAAATAAATAACATAACCTAAAATTTTGATATACACCGTGAATATGTCAAATTGTCATGGCCAACCGACGGCTCAACCTTTCGTGATCGGACTATAATTAAAATTTCATGCAGATTTCAAACGTACTCAACATGTAGAAAATTGTTTTCAGTGGGACACAAGATCCGGAGACATAGTACAAGAATACGACAGGCACTTGGGTGCTGTAAACACAATAACATTCGTTGATGACAACAGAAGATTCGTTACAACTTCTGATGATAAAAGTTTGAGAGTTTGGGAATGGTGAGTAGATATGAAATGTGCAAGTTTCCATTTATTGATGATGATTTTTCAGGGATATTCCTGTTGATATGAATACATAGCAGATCCTACCATGCACAGTATGCCAGCTGTGACAACCGGCACCCATGGAAAATGGCTGGCTTGTCAAAGTTTAGATAATAAAATCGTTATATTTTCTGCTTTGAATAGGTTCAAAATTAACAGGAAGAAAACGTTCACAGGACATAATGGTTGCAGGGTATGCTTGCAGTTTAGACTTTTCCCCAGATATGAGGTAAGTAAAATCTCATCTCATTTTGCTGAACCTTTCAGAGTAAATCTTGCTGCAATATTCAGTTTCACACAGATAGAGGCGAATTTTGGCGATGTAAACACAGCTTACCATAGTTACGTGTAATTGACAGTTAATACACATATAGTCCGTTCACGAAAGTTTGAGCGCATAGTAGGCGTTTGTTTATTTATCTGAAGTTGGCAGTATTTGCCGTCATTACGTAAAATAAAGTCAACGTTGCCGAATGTACCCGGCCTCGTCCGACGAGCTTCAGAGTTATCAGATAACTCTATGTTATCTTGACAACATTGCGTATCAATCTGACAAGAAAATCAACAACATACCTAAAATTTTAATATAAACAGTGGAATATGCCAAATTGTCGTGGCTAACCGACGGCTCAACCTTTCGTGAACGGACTATACATAACCTAAAATTTTAATATACACAGTGGAATATGCCAAATTGTCGTGGCCAACCGACGGCTCAACCTGCTCACGTAACTATGATAGATAAGCTGTAACCACAGCTCCCCAAAATTCGCCTCTATACTAAATGTTGGTACTGGGAACTCTTGTGTCTCGAATATATCTATTATCTGTCAATTCAGCGATACAGAAAAGTGTTCCGCCAATCAACACTTTTCAATGCAAATATCACCAAACGATATTTATGAAAATATTCTATTCACTTCAATAAAAATCCAGTGAAGTAGCGAAAATGATGTATAATATTTATACTGAAAGTTTGTTCTAACACTTGTTCATCTAATTAATTTTGAACTACTCTAAGAATATTTAATGCCTTCAGCATTCGGAATATTAAATAACTATTATTAGTATAATTTAATGAGAATAAAAGTTCAAAGTATCGAAAAACTACCAAATTTCTCAATAAATCGCACTTAAATTGCAAAAATCAGTTCATTATAGGTTAATGTTGGTCCTCCAGTCTCGCCTCAACCATAAGGCGTTTTCGGAGACTTACTCAAGGTTACAAATGCTTAGTCTGAAAATATGATCTGCGGAGCGAGCAAGATTATCTGTGACGTCAAGACATTTGTTGTAGAGTGAAAATAATAAAAGAACGCTCAGGCGCAAAGGCTTGTCAAATCAAAGAATTCTTAACCTCAAAATTATTATTTGCTGTCTTTCGCTCTGAAACGGTGTCTCTGCTTACGCGATACCACATATTGTAACAACAAAATTAGTTTCATCTTTCGTTAAAACATCCAGAACATAAATATCTAACCTAAATTGTCCTAAACTAACTCTTAGGTTAGAAATAAAATGACATTTGGAAGAGCTCTCGCTTTTGAGCGGGAGCGAATATATCTGATCTTCTTGCTCGCTCTGATAATAAAAGATCACGATGCAGAGTGAAGTGAGCGAAGAGAGCTTAATAAAAGACCAGCTGAGCGCAAGAAGTGCACGCCGAGCAGAATATTCAGACTAAGCATAACTCGATCCATTGGGTCACGTGACGGATCTATTCGGATCACTGACCCGGGTTCTAAGTTTACGAACACATGGTTTAGGATTTGAAGTGACAGTCGTATCAATAACATAACCAAATATTTTATGGATTTATTTTTTCACTCCCAGTCTATTTTCCAATTGTCTAAAATATTTCTTATAATTTCTGGTGTGCCCTTTCGTGTTTAATGTTAATTTTGAGTACCTATGTTATAGAAGTAGATAATTTATTTTTTCAGTTTCAGTTTATTTACTGATTGTCTCTATAGCTTTGCTTGGATTTATTGACTTCTGTAAAATCTGTCTTATAAGTTCTGGTGTGCCCTCGCATGTTCAATGTTATCTTTGAGTCTATGTTAAAGAAGGCTTTATCTTTAACGCAGAAGGATCCGCATACAAATTTATGTATGTAAGAAGTTGTTTCACATTATTTTCTCGGCTCATGGAACCACACGTTTTACACTGAGCCAAATTCTCTTCTCTTTCCATAATTTTTAGAATAGAATATATGAAATTACTAAGAAAAGAGTAGAAGACTTATTCCCGCCTCTTTCAAATACAAGATTAAACTGCAGTGCGCATGCGGTGACTGTATAACCCTGCTCTCGCGTAGAGTTACGATTTTATTTCTTCAGTCCCAGTCTATTTTCGGATTGTCTCTAGCTTTTGTGAAATCTTTCTTATAATTTCTGATGTGCCCTTTCATGTTAAATGTTATTTTTGAGTACCTTGTCAAAGAAGTAAAGAATTTGTTTTTTTTCAGTCCCAGTTTATTTTTGGATTGTCTCTAGCTCTGCTTTCGTGAAATCTTTCTTATAATTTCTGGTGTGCCCTCCCATGTTTAATGTTATCTTTGAGTAACTATGTTATAGAAGTAAAGAAAGCTATAACTTAGCACAGAAAAATCTGTATACAAAGTTATGAAGAAGTTGTTTCACATTATTTTCTTGGCTCATGGAACCACACATTTATATATATATATATTGAGCCAAATTCTCTTCTCTTTCCATAATTTTTAGGAATAGAATATATGAAATTACTAAGAAAGAGCAGAAGACTTATTCCCGCCTTCTTCAAATACAAAATTGAAATGCAGTGCGCATGCGGTGACTCTACAACCCTACACGAGAGGGGGGTTGTAGAGTCACCGCATGCGCACTGCATTTCAATTTTGTATTTGAAGAAGGCGGGAATAAGTCTTCTACTCTTTTCTTAGTACCGTACTTTCCGAACACGGGTTGGATGATCGGGTTAGGTAAACGAACGTGAAAGTTAGGGATTGAAGTTAACCTGAGTAAGTATCCGAAATTGCCTATAGACAACTGTCAGAACGGCTCGTAGCCTATGCAACTTTCCGATGTGAATTTCCAAACCTGTATAATCTGAAAAACATATTTTTATTTGTTTTACAGTTACCTCGTTTCTGGGGATGCTGACGGAAAATGCTTTATTTGGGATTGGAAATCAACGAAGGTATTTAAAAAATGGAAGGCCCCACGAAAATGTCTGCATTAGTACCCTTTGGCACCCTCATGAGCCAAGTAAATTGGTAACAGCAGGATGGGATGGACTCATTAAATACTGGGATTAAGATATTTCGATTTGAGGAGTTCGACCACAATAAATGTTCAAAGTATAAATATTCCAAATGATGTATAATATATGATAATGAATGAAAAGAGGCTATAATTTAAAACCTTTATTCTTTTAATTTGTTGATGAATTTCAGACAAAAATATATACTACTTCATATTATAGTGGATGATATACTTCATATTGATAATAAATTATTTCGATATAATCTAATTACAGATACTACTGGTAGAACGTAGTAAAGTGAGAAATATTGTCCAGGATTCTAGGAAACGTTACTGTAAATAAAGAAAAAAAATAAGAAAAATACTTCGAAACAAAAAAAAGCATCACCAACATACCAAGCATGGACATATCAGGAAAGCAAGATATCTAAAAACAGGCAAAAAGACTTGACATTTTACATAATGAGACCACACCCATTAGTAAACCCATTTGCTACAATTATGCTTTCAAATTAATAAATCGAACTCACATGCAATCTGTTAATTATATATTTTTCTCAAATCAATATAAAAAATGCACTGATATCATGCTTGTAAATTTTTGAGGTTATATCGCTTAGATCAACTGTCATCATTGACAGACAATCATCACAAATTTTATACAACTTTAGTAATCTTCGAAAAGTTAGTACAGTAGCAAAAAGGATTATAAATGTTTAAATCATTAAATTAAAAAAATACACCACATCCTAAAATATGTTATATATTTCTCTGAGTATTGGGGTTAATTTATGCGATTCATTTGCAATGGCATTCTGTTTCTGATACGTACACAACTCTCATGGTATTTGTGAAACCTGAACCTTGTTTCCATCCCGTAATGATAATGATTGGATCTCCAGATTTGATGAAACCTTTGGCCTTGCCAAAGTTGATACCTGCACCAACACGAAGGTCCACATCTTTCAACCAATCTTCAACTCTTTCTTCTTCGTAGATAATAGGCAGGATCGCCCTGTAAACGTGGCACTGTCTGGCAGTCAGAGTATTCCTTGTGACGGCTATAATGGGGCACCTAGGTCTGTATTTAGACAGAAGATGCGCTGATCTACCTGTTGTGGTTATAACAATTATGGCAGCCGCCAGACACTTAGCCGATGCTTCTACAGCAGCGATGGCAACAGTGTGAGCTGCATCGATTGGTGGAACAGCCTAAACAAATAAATATATGTTATAAGTAGTGCGTGTTAATAAGTATCTTCGGTAACTATTTAGAACTAAAGAATCGTGTTGGAGATGGAAAAAATTGTACAAACCAAGTTTGGGTCCCAGATTATGAAAATGATAACGAGAAGTCTGTAATCCTCTTAGTTTTTTCAAAGAAAATTCCAAAGTTTCAGTCAGGTAGTTGGGGTTATACATAGTTCTAGCCAATTTTCCTCTATTTTCTCAATCAATACTCGTTGGAAATATTTTATTTAACAATTTCTGAGAGTATCCTGCAAAATAAAGCCTTCATTTTGTCGAAATCGACGATTTTATTCATTGTTTATATTTGTTACGGCAGCCATGATAATTTGCCGTTCGGCTGTCAACAGTCCCGAATTGTGCTACGTTGCCACTGTTTCAAACTTGTAGTTAAATTTAGGGCGGATAGTTCGAATATTGTTTCGAGAATTGAGTATTGAGAGAAAATTGAAAAAGAATATCTATGTTTGTATAAAAGGATTATAGAATAGCTTGAGTTAGGTTAGGTAAGCTAAGAAAGAAACAGTGCCAAATATTAATAAGAGTGGAAATAACTCAAAAACACCTATTTTCCAAAAAAATGATCTGGCTCGTATTAAAAGGAATGGCACTCAAAACTTTCATTCATAATTCAATGGCCATTTCTCTTAATACTAGCCTTTTTTCAGTGGACAATAAGTGTGTTATTAATACTTGGCACTGTTCCTATCTTAGCTATCCTAACCTAACCTAACTCAAGCTATTCTATAATTCCTTTCATACTAATATTGGTAAAGTTCACAAAAATGGGCTACCCCAATCCCATCCTAATAATTTGAAAGTAACTGGCTATTCGATTTGAGACATTGGCAACGCTGTACAATTCGCTACGGTTGACAGCCGAAATACGCCGAAAGGCAAATTATCATGGCTGCCGTAACGAATATAAACAATGAATAAAATCGTCGATTTCGACTAAATGAAGGCTTTATTTTGCAGGATACTCTCAGAAATTGATAAATAAAACATTTCCAACGAGTATTGATTGAGAAAATAGAGGAAAACAGGCTAGAACTATGTATAACCTCACCTACCTGACTGAAACTTTGGAATTTTTTTTTAAACTAAGAGGATTGCAGACTTCTCGTTATCATTTTCGTAATCTGGGACCCAAACTTGGTGAGTACAATTTTTTTCACATCTCCAACACGATTCTTTTAGTTCTAAATAATTATCGTATCATCATACTGCAATTATTACCTTATTGGACAGATCGCTGAAAAGTCTCCGTTGCCAGATAGCTGCTTCGGCCTCTTTACAGATGTCAGCCATGGTTCTTACGCATTCCAATGGGTATTCCCCTTTGGCGGTTTCTCCAGATAGCATGACACAGTCAGCGCCATCTAAGACAGCGTTTGCAACATCTGAACTCTCGGCTCGTGTTGGTCTAGGCTTGTACGTCATCGATTCAAGCATCTGTGTGGCGCATATAACAGGTTTGCCCTGTTTGTTGCATTTAGCGGTGATGGATTTTTGTGCAAGGAAGACTTTTTCGGTGGGGATTTCAATACCTTGAAATATCAGATAAAGTTAATTGAAGGGTACAAGTGTGACAAACTAATGAGGTTATAATATTACAGAGGTAATCTCACCTAAATCTCCTCTTGCAATCATGATACCATCAGATGCAGCTATGATTTCATCGATGTTCTTCATTCCTTGCTGATTCTCGATCTTTGAGATAATCATTATTTTCTTTCCCTTTTCACCGATGATATTTCTGATCTCAGTTAAAGCAGATGCATCTCGGATGAAAGAAGCAAAGATCATGTCTAAATCTTGCTCCACAGCAAACTGCAAATCACCTCTGTCTTTTTTCCGAAACAGCTGGCAGATCTACCGGAACTCCGGGCAAGTTTATACCCTTTCTGCTACCAAGTTTACCACCATTTTCGATTGTGCATGTCAAGAAAGAACCTTGGATGCTGTTAACAACTAGAGACATGAGTCCATCATCAACATAGACCTTGTTTCCTTGTTTCAATACTTTGGTTATGTTTTCGTAATCGACGTAGATGCAACTCGCGTTTCCCTTCTCTTCGTAGGCTTTATCGGTTGTCAATTTAATGGTTTCTCCTTTTTTGAGCGTTACTTCAGCTGATCCACCCTAGTATAAATAGGTTTAATTTAAGCAGTTTATATTTATATATAATCTGTTCATAAGAGAAATTAGTCTAATCACTTCGAGGGTTTTGATACAAATGGTTCTTGAGACCTACAGAATTTCGTTTTCATTTGAAAGAAACGTTCGTAGTGATCAAATAATGGTAGTATATTGATATTAAAATTTCAAACTTTTCGAATTGCAGTTACGTATAACTTCAAAAAGGGTAAGTTAGATCTGATCTGTATATTCCTGATAATATTGAAATTATAGAAAACACCTCAGACAATAAAACTGCACAAATTAATATAATCTATTTTAAAATACCGTCCTTTCAAATATAAAATAACTAAAGTGAAAAACTAATACTGGAGAGACTTGAAAGACCAGGTCAGAAATTCATTGGGAAGCAGTAGAGCAAAGATATAAATCAATTTCAAGCGGATAACCAATAATAACTGCAGTTATCATTGGTTCAGCCCTTGGGTTGAACCATTATGAAACACATTATACATCACAGTCAATACTGCCAACATTACCAATTATCAAACACCTACATCTTTAAAGTGACTTTTATAATAAACTTATTTTATTTTTAAACAAATGTATAGTGTAACTGACAGGAATACTTTGGTACATAGCCAAGTGATCTTCAGTATCAATAAAAGTAAATTTCTCTGTGTCTTTCTAATGCGAAAACTTACACCTTCGAGTAAACCTGTACGAATCTCAGGGCCTTTGGTATCGAGGGCTATGGCAAGAGGAAAAGCCATTCCAATTTTTTTGCTGTAACTTTCAACAGCAGTACGGATATTCTTTATAGTTTCAGCGTGGTATTCGTGAGATCCATGGGAAAAGTTGAGACGTGCTACATTCATTCCTGTTTCCATCATTTTTTCCAAGAACTCTGGTTCTCTTGAGGCGGGTCCTAGAAAAGTATGCCAGAAAGTAAAAAATTGAATAACAAGTTAGTTCACAGTTTGAGAAAGAAAACAATATAAACGACCAGCAGGTTCGCTTTGGTCTAGTTTGTTATTTTAACCCATAAGTGGTATGGTACGTATTAGGTAACGTGGGGTGAGTCAGACCACAAACTTTTTCAGCAAAATATTGGCTTTTTATAGGTATGGTATGAATTTTTAGGTATTCCTGAAAGTACAGTGTGGATGATATAAATTGAACACTCAGAAAATAGTATATTATATTATAAGGATTAAAAGTGCATATTTTTTTTACGAGCAATATTTGCAGTTGCGAGGCGCACCCGAGCCAATGCAAAATTGCGAGTTAAAATAGGCACTTTTAGTCCGAATAATATATACTATTTTTTCTCCAACCAAGTCAAAATTACAATAAAATTGGTTTCAGTCAAAAATCGTTAATAATTTGGTTATAAATTTGAACACATACTAATGACAGTGATTGTCAAGTAGACGTCAAATGCAATTACTTTTAATCCAAGGATTAAAAGTAGCGTTTTTAATCCTAGGATTAAAAGTGTTGCTAAGTAACGAGTGAATTTTTGTACGGTAAGAAAATTTATGACTTTTGCACCTGAAAATAGTACAAAAATGTCAACATTTTTTGATGGTTGGAGAAAATAGTATATTATATTATAAGGATTAAAAGTGCATATTTTTTTTACGAGCAATATTTGCAGTTGCGAGGCGCAGCCGAGCGAATGCAGAATTGCGAGTTAAAATAGGCACTTTTAATCCGAATAATATATACTATTTTTTCTCCAACCAAGTCAAAATTACAATAAAATTGGTTTTAGTGAAAAATCGTTCATAATTTGGTTATGAATTTGAACACAGAATCATGACAGTGATTGTCAAGTAGACTTCAAATGCATTTACTTTTAATCCAAGGATTAAAAGTAGCGTTTTTAATCCTAGGATTAAAAGTGTTCTAAGCAACGAGCAAATTTTTGTACGGTAAGAGAATGTATGACTTTTGCACCTGAAAATAGTACAGAAAAGTCAACATTTTTTGATGGTTGGAGAAAATAATTATTTTATTCGAAATAAATGAATCTGGATGCGGAAAGAGCTGAAAAATGTCAAAATTTCGGATTTCACATAATTCGGAAAAATTCAAATGATATGTGTTTCTGAAGATTCAAAACATAAAATATAAATTCTAATCTTAATAAACAACTGAATATAACAACATTTCTGTGATATTTAATAAAAAACTACAACTGAGCAGTCTTCGCAGATGCTTCATCCACAAGTGCCATACTGGAAAATGGAAAACGGCACATGTTACCAAGTCTTTATGTCTTGCTCGTGTGAACATTTAGCGCATCTGACTTCCTTTTCTAATGTATTAGATCTTATTCCTTCAGCTTCTGAGAATCGAAAGAAAGTTCTGTTTCAGAATCTTAGGAAGATACTTATTTTCTATTCTCTTTTTCATATGGGGGGTAAAGCTTTCCAGAGTATCCAAGTTTTGAAATTACCATTCCTCAAACCGTGGATCATCTGTTCACATTCGCTTTCGTGCAAAACTTGATATCACAACATCCAAAACGACATGCCTTTGTTTATTGGTAAGGTGGGGTCTAGTATACCCCAACCCAACAAAAATTTTCAGCAGAATCGTGCTGAATTGTAATATGAATAGATTCGTAACACTCAACTATACAAGAAACATCAAATGAAAGGTACTGTAGTGGATGGCATCATAAATTAACAACTATTTAAAGTATCGAGGAAAATAAAATCTTGGGGGTCTGGTGGACTAAACCAGTTACAGGTTAAATTACAGCATATTTTCAGAACGAAATGGCGAAAATTTTCAGGAAAAATGTTAATTTACGGTCTTACCTATAGTACAAATAATTCCTGTTAGTCTAACATAAGAGGCTCTGGACAAAATGTCCAGAGCACAGGTATGATCCAGCTCCGTTTTGGCATCAGCCGCTTGCATTTGCTGAGGAAGCACATCTGGAGTATATGGCATCTAAAAAACAATTTGTTGAATTCAACACAATAAACATGGAAGACACTGTTACTTTGTTCTCCTCATTATCATGAATTGATGTAAACACCATTTTTCTAAGAGATTTAAAAGTACTCAAATGAAACTGACAACTATACTTGACTGTATAGGTGACATAACTTTCGACTAGGAAAAGTGTACTTGATTTGTCCTTTCCCCTTCCCAAAATAAACTTTAAAATCATTTAAAAATTCCCATACAAATGATTTGATTAATCAGAAATGGTAGAGAATAGACCTAATTGTTTTTATTGATTATCTTCTATAAGAGCTGACAAGAAGCCTTATAAATGATGTTTTTTTCCAATATTTCCTCCAGACATGGTATTTTAAAAATAGCAATGCAATGTCGCTTATTTTTAGACCTAGACCAGAGCTTGAACACACTAGCGTTCTGTTTTACTTTAACGTAACAGTTTTCTACATACCTGTAATATATAAGTCAATATTTCCTTAGTAAACAATTTCGTTATATGTATTCCGAAGTAAGTAAAGAATTATTTCAATATTATCTATCACAAAAATATTTTAATTGAACTAACTGAATAACTAATGTTATTTTTTATAGATGAAATGAAAGAGATACTTTGATTTGTTCACCATTTTCATATTGTTTTAAGCTTACTTGAACCTTTTTTCTGAGTTCATTAACATTGAATCTATACCATACTCAAAATAGAGTTGATAAACTAACAATTTCTGTAGCTTTTTATATCGCAATTCATTATACTGATTCATCAAAATGTTATTCTATTATTTATATTCACAAAAAATGTATCAAATAGATTAAGTAACATTTAAATCGTAGTATTTTACAATTATACCCCCAAGGAAATTCGATCTATTTTATTTAAAAAAAGGAATTACAAAATATCGTATGAGATAACATATTTGCCGGTTTCTGTTCAAATAGGAAAATACATCTTGATATGTTTTTCAATTTATCCAAAATAATATAGAAGTTTTATACCTCTACATCACCCATTTTCACTTAAAGAATATTAGAACTTTTGATATCACGTTTTATAAAATGATTATGACTTTGTTAGAAGATTTCCAGCTGCAAATGACAGGAGGTCAAATCAAGGAGACTTCGTGCATAGATGCGGAAAAACAGATGAGGTTTATTTCCTTTAATGGCTTGATGAAAAAGTTCGCAATTTTCCAGTTAAAAATGTCTCAATTTAATAGTTATGCCTAAATCAACTCTTTCAAGTCTTAGAAGTTACATATTGAATAAATTATTTATAAGGCTTGAAAAACAATTTTGTTTACATGAAAAACAAGCGTGCTATAAATAAATTGTTTTCTTCAACGTAAAGCAATTCAAAAATATATGAATATTTACTTACCCCACGTCTTTCCACAGCTTTCATCCTGAAGACTCAAAATATTAAATTTCGCACCAAAGAAAACAAACTTTTATTCGACCTTCTATTAACTAGATTATAAACATACTGATTGATTTTTGGGATCGAATTTTGTTATCACTATCTACATAGGTCACATCGAAGATAAGAATATTATCTTGGACGTGGAGCATCAACAGAGATGCTGTAAAATAATTTTTCAAAATTATTCAAAAGTTTATGATATTTCCTATAGTGAAAATTGTAATAGAAAGTCGAGAAAAGAGGTGTGACATTGATTGAATCTATTTTTTTCCTGAGGAATCCCGTTCACGAAAGGTTGAGCGCAAAGTAGGCGTTTGTTCATTTATCTGAAGTTGGCAGTATTTGCTGTCATAGCGTAAAATAAAGTCAACGTTGCCGAATGTACCCAGTCTCGTCCGACGAGCTTGCGAGTTTTGGCGTTTTCGGAAACTTACTCGATCACTAACTCTGTTTACAAATTGACGGATAAACAGTTCAATTGCGGTCAATTTGTAACCCGGGCTAGTGATCGAGTAAGTTTCCGAAAACGCCATATGTTATATTGACAACATTGCTTATCAAACTGACAAGAAAATAAACATCATAACCTAAAATTTTAATATACACAGTGGAATTTGCCAAATTTCCATGGCCAACCGACGGCTCAACCTTTCGTGAACGGACTATAAATAGCTGTTGTTCATGTCTCAGATCCGCCTAAGTCCGTGAGGCTGGAGTAAATTTCCAAACTTTCTACCCATAGACAACATAATATGCTTCTACCCATGATGTCCCATACATGCTCTATGGGCGAATGATTGGGTTATCTGGGCGGCCATGGCAAAGGATTCACATGTTTCGCTTCAAAAAAGTTGATACTAAAACTTTCAACATGAGTTCTAGCATTATTATATTCTGAACTATTGGATTGTCGAGCCGTTTAATGGACGTTCCTGCAACTGAGCAATAGACTCTAAGGACAAATAGAATCCACAGCTTACTTGACCACAAATTTTTTTGAACGCACGATATAAAGTCACTGTGGACTGTAGTAATTCCGTTCATTCGGAAGAGAAACCTTCCAGCCATGAGAACGTTATATTCAAACGGAGACATCTTGGAATGGAAATCAGAAGTTATATACCTAGGAATAACACTGGATAGTAAACTTCTGTGGAATAAGCATGTTGATACTGCTACTGACAGAGCTAAAAGGGCTCTAATGGCGTGCAGACGTCTATGCGGCAAAAATTGGGGTTGTAACCCAGCAATACTGCAATGGATGTACGTACGTCATGCTTGTGAGACCTATAATCACATATGGGACAGTAGCCTGGTACGAGAAAAAGGCTCGATAAAGTACAGAGGCTTGCCTGTGTGTGTATCATTGGAGCTATGAGAACGTGCCCAACTAGGGCACTTGAGGTCACGGATCTCACACCTCTACATCTAGTGATTAATAGGATAGCACATGAGGCTATCCTCAGAATAACTAAGGAAGGCACTGGTAATGAGAGAATAAAAAATCAGAGAGTCTGATCCTCTCTGAACAACTACATCGCATCTGCGGACCTCCCTAGTGACGTAATGATCAAGAAAGTAAGCACTGAGAAAAATTTCAGAACATTGCTAAGTGAAAGAAAGGAATGGGAACGGGATTACGTAGATCTCAAAGAAAATACCCTAAAATGGTATACAGATGGTTCCAAAACCTTTACAGGAGCTGGCGCTGAGATATACGGGCCAACTCATTCTGTCGCTAGGCTCCTGTATGAGCGTCTTTCAAGCTGAAATCTTAGCTAGATCACGATACACAAACACCGGTATGCCGACGTGCATCGAAAGTGACGTCACTGGGAACATTTCCATAGCATTTGCGTGATAGAAGTGTTAGAACTCGAGAGAATTGATTAGAATTTGTTCCTAATATTCTCCCAATGCCGTAGATGCTCGCGCCGGACGAGTTTAGACCACGAATCTGGCATACCGGTGTTTGTGTATCGTGAGCTAGATGTCTAGATCTAGAAATCCATACTAATATTATAAATGCGAAAGTAACTCTGTCTGTCTGTCTGTCTGTCTGTCTGTCTGTCTGTCTGTTACTCTTTCAGGCCTAAACGGCCGAACGGATTTTGATGAAATTTGGTATGGTGATAGATGATAACCTAGAAATGGTCATAGGCTATAAATAATCACGCCATCGTTCTTAGGGGGTAGGCAGTAGACAGATAACTAAATTGAGTTAATGATTTTTAGTCGTTTTTGTTTGGACTTTTGCTCTTTCACGTCTAAACGGCTGAACAGATTTTGATGAAATTTAGTAAGGTAATAGATGGTTACCTAAAAACGGATATAAGATCAAAATGATCACGTCATCGTACTTAGGGCGTAGAAAGTAGGCAGAAAACTGAATTGAATTAGTGATTTTTTTATGGTTTTTGCTGGGAGTTTTGCTCTATCATGCCTAAACAGCTGGACGGATTTGGATGAAATTTGGTATGGTGATAGATGATAACCTAGAAATGGTCATAGGCTATAAATAATCACGCCATCGTTCTTAGGGGGTAGGCAGTAGACAGATAACTGAATTGAGTTAGTGATTTTTAGTCGTTTTTGTTTGGACTTTTGCTCTTTCACGTCTAAACGGCTGAACAGATTTTGATGAAATTTAGTAAGGTAATAGATGGTTACCTAAAAACGGATATAAAATCAAAATGATCACGTCATCGTACTTAGGGCGTAGAAAGTAGGCAGAAAACTGAATTGAATTAGTGATTTTTTTATGGTTTTTGCTGGGAGTTTTGCTCTATCATGCCTAAACAGCTGAACGGATTTGGATGAAATTTGGTATGGTGATAGATGATAACCTAGAAATGGCCATAGGCTATAAATAATCACGCCATCGTTCTTAGGGGGTAGGCAGTAGGCAGATAACTAAATTGAGTTAGTGATTTTTAGTCGTTTTTGTTTGGACTTTTGCTCTTTCACGTCTAAACGGCTGAACAGATTTTGATGAAATTTAGTAAGGTAATAGATGGTTACCTAAAAACGGATATAAGATCAAAATGATCACGTCATCGTACTTAGGGCGTAGGAAGTAGGCAGAAAACTGAATTGAATTAGTGATTTTTTTATGGTTTTTGCTGGGAGTTTTGCTCTATCATGCCTAAACAGCTGAACGGATTTTGATCTTAGATTATTTACACCAAGATGGAGCAATCCCTTACTAGATGAACTGAATGTTTTGTTCCCATAATAAACACTGTTTGTTTACAAACAAAGTGTGTTGTCGTAAATAGAAGTCAGTGGCGTGGATCTAAAAATTTGTTAAGAATAGAAATAAATCCTTCAAAGGTTATCGAATCTTTAATTATTATTTCATTGGATGCATAATTAATGTCATTATTTTTATGAATTTTGTTGACCTTCCCGATGTTTTCATCTTATTCTAAATCATTGTTATACGCAGAATTTTTATAGTGCGGGCATATTTTCGATTCGAAAAAAAATTCAATATGAAAAGAGATTTGAAATAGCAAATATGATATTCAAATATTGTTGTTCTGGTTTTAATAATTACAAATACCTATACAATTGAATGTTATATCATTATCAATGATCTTATTAACAATCCTATTATATCGAATACATCTATTCAGGTCACTTTTCAGTAAGGCTGCATGGTACGTTATTACCATACAAGACGATGCTGTATCTAAATTTGGATTTTAACACAGCTTGATATCTTGTTCTGAGTTGAGTCCAGATTTTTATTGGGGACCACCATGTTATTACAAATGGAGCTCATTTGACTGCAAAGGTTTGAAATTTAAGGATATTACACCTGAATACTATGTTAAATTGAATAACAAAAATAACAATAAATTTATTGATCCAGTTCGACATGAAAATGTATTAGATAGGTCAGTTTTACATCAAGTGTGAAGTATAATCATATCAGATCTCATTAATGCTGTAATAGGCCTTACTTACTTACTGAAACCTTGTCCATCCATTACCTGCACCTTTGAAGGCAAATGATAGTATGAATGTATAGTTTTGTTCCACTATATAAGATAGATGATTGGAATTTTGTTAGTTTTGCAATGGAATGGACGGGGCATCAGTATTTAAAGTGGAATAGCAATTGAAACTTGAAAGCCTGCATAATCAGGATTGATTATCAAGCAAGGATGTATTAATAACTTCCATAAAAAATAACATGTAACATAAAATAAATGATTTTTACAATAATGATTTGAAGAAATACGATAGGTAACTAAAATATACTGATAATCGATTCTTCAGAAATGTTTATAATAAAATAACTAAGAATCTACTACTGCTATTGTCCTTGGTAATTGAATCCAAACAGGATCGAAAAGTACACGATCAAAAAAGAGTGTTTTATACACCCTGATCACCCTAAAACTTAAAACTAACAATTGTAAAGATAAAAAAAAACTTATTGATTCTGATACAAAATCAGATGTGTGAGCATGCTTCTTACTCGATTCACCACTTGATCGCTCATTTTTCTTGTCTCGTGGTGAATTCTTATAGTGAAATATCTTTTCAATATCAGTTTTATCAAAGGCAATTCATGACTTTCTAGAAACCCTTCATCAAATACATGATTGCCAAATGCATTTAAAACATCATCTGGTAAACAGACAATACAATTATGAATCAACTTATTGATTAAATTTTCAGATTTTGTACTCAAAATATTAGGGTTGTTAGAAATCATATATCTTATTGTTTTTTCTGCTTGTGTGCATATCTTAATGACAAATTTGGATGCCTTGAATAAATTGCCATACGTTTTTCTTTTCTGTAGAAATGAATATGTTTCACAAGTCTCCAACATATCAAGACATTTTGAGCAAGTGATACATTTTTTCAATGACTTGACAACGAATCCTGCTATATAAATTAAAACATCCTGTATATATGAAGATAATTGCCATCCTGAAGAGCCAAAGTAATCATGATCATTTAACGCTGCACACAAATTTTTATACTCTTCAGTCTCCTCCAAGTCCTCCTTATGATCATTTATTGTTATTTTTTTATATGACGAAACATGAAGAATTGATGTATTGTCCAAATTAACAACATTTCCAGAATCAGCACCTCTCACTTCCCTTGCTATCAACAACTTTTTATATGCTGACTGAAATTGTCTGGCTGTGGGATTGTTGTTGTATCCATTCAGACTCCTGATAGCACCAAAAAATACCTCCAGATGGTCTTGAGAGAACTTATAGGTCAATAAAAAGTCTAATTTTTTTGACACCACATACATTCTAAATATTTCCTCAAGACTCTCCATACATATTAAAAACCCTAGAAACCCTGTTTTCCTTCTTGAAGATAATACTGGTGTTCCATTCAGAGTCAGTTCCATGAAGTATTCTTTTGCTTCAGAAAACCTTTCCACGTATAAATCAATGTTTTCGAAAGACAATGCCCTCTTATATGTATATGGAGAGAATTTATTTCTTGAGTTCAAGATGTCAAATAAATCATTAACTAAGAGACAGAAATTTGCAGTCTCTTCAGCACCTTTAAAATTTGTCAATTTCAAATCAAACTCAAGGAATTTAAGAGCATCCGACACACTCCTGCTGAATGTCTGCGCAGCAATCTTCACTCTCATTTTTTCTTTCACAAAATGTAAATGACGTTTTCTTATCTTCGTTGCTGCATTCAATCCTTCTATGTCTTGAAGATTCACAAGTTCTTCAAGATAGGTCCATTTGATTAATTTATCATTTTTTGTTTTCAAAATCTTACTGTCTCCTAAACAATTTCTCAAGAGTTTGAGCATGTGACAAGGGTCAAGAAAAATTAATACCTTCTCTTTGGTGACTGGATGTTCGAAGTGAGTCTTCAATGATTGAGGATTCGAAAAATCAGCACCCAAATGACTCGCCATATTCAAATTCGAAGCTGCTCCATCAAAAGTAACAGAAGTTATTCTCAAATTTACTTCATTCAAAAACTCCAGACAGTTAATTACCAAATTGGCTCTTTCTCTGCTTGATAATCCATCTATCAAAAAATAGCCTACTGGAATTTTCCAGTGACCATTGATGCAGGTAACTAAAAACACAAGTGCTTCCTTAGCTTCTGGTAAAGTATCCACTTCAGGTTTTTCTCCAAAACTTATTGATCCATAAAATTTACCAGCAATGAATTCGATTTTTTTTCTAATAGCCATCTCGTCAATCACCAGATTGCAATAAATTTGTTCTCCCGCAGACTGCTGCACTTTGTTCTTCAATGCACTGAGGGCTTCAGTTGTGAAGCCAGGAGTTCCATCAATGGTCTGATACCACTTAGAAATAGTCTTTGGGTGTGGAAGTGAATTATTGAATTTTTCCCTAACATAATTATAGGCCCTAGGCGAGTAAAAATGTAATGATAGGGCAAATGCTCGTAGAGAAGGTGTAAATTTCTGATTTTTTGATCCCCTTATGAGTCTATTTACCATATCTCTACTAGGACCTGGTAACGATGCCTGAAATATTGAAAATAATTACATTCCACACATATATGCAAAGCTGAATCTTACTTACCTCTATATAATCTTGAGCATTATCGGATATAAGGTTCATTTCCCTCAAATTATTCAGTAGTCCTGAAATATCTGAAATTTTCTGTTGCAGTCTTCTGTTCTTCATCCTCAATGCTTTCAGTCTCTTTTTCTGTTCTGCAATTTTTCGTTTAGCAAGGGAGAAGGCAAATTTTCCTTGTTTTGGTGTCCTGAAATCTTCATCCGTTACATCACCAACAAAACATTTTCTTTTTCTTGGCCTTGGTACAGAACTTTTAGCTTCAGAACTGAAATAAGATAATGAAGGTTTTATATAATGAACCAGAATATATTTTGCAATATTATAAATATAAAATTAAGTAAAACTTACGTAGTTGGATGTGCTACTGTTAATACTTCCGAGGATACCAAGTTGCTTGACGATTCTGAAGCTGTCATAGTACCGGACAATTCTGAAACTGTCAAAGCACCAGAGGATTCTGTATCGGTCAAAAAAGCAGATAAATCTGAAGCGGTTAATGTATCAGATAAATCTGAAGCAGTCAATGTAGCAGATAAATCTGAAGTAGTCAGTGTAGCAGACAAATCACTAGCTGTTGAAGTTCTGGATAGTTCAGAATTACTCAGTTTTGAGGATTCCCTGACACTACCTAGCTTATTAGTATCTAATGGTTCTGGAGTCACAGGCCTTTCATCTGGAGATGTGCTACTGGAACTGAAATTAGAAATATTATATTTAGAGAATGCAAATATTAGTGTCCTCCACAATAATTAATAAATTGATAACTGTATTTTGCGGGATAAGGACAAACTCTCAAAAGATCTTAAAGTATATTCAGCAACGTTTCGCAAACTCTCGTTTGCTTCATCAGGCCTAAAAATATTATGAAAATGTCATACAAAACATTTACAGTGAAAAAACCAATAAATACCTCTATACTATAAATAAGACATTCAGATGTAAAAACTTTAAAATATATATATTTAGATGTTCATATTATCCAAATCAAATTTGAATAAAACACCCTCATAATATTCAATAGACTTACCAATGAATCGATGACGAAATCCTGGACGGAATAGCTTCAGTTTTCAAAAATCTTTTTGCTGATTTATATAGGAAGTCTTCATCAGAAAAATGGTCAGAACAAACATATACCTCCTTCGCTAATTTTGTATTTCCCAAATTTAATTGATCCATCCATAATTTCCGTCTGGCATTATCACTAGGCATTCTATTAAAAGAAAATGCTTTTAAAATAAGTTTACAATATGCTTATATTGAGAGCTAGGTACTCCTAGCTACGCCTATGGTAAATTATTATTTGTTGTGTTTACTTACCGATGTATGGATCGCCCGCAGTCTTTACTGGTGCTTTTTTTACATATCACACAGGAATTAACCATTTTTCAGCTTAATACAGCAAATAATTATTGTACAACCTCGTTTTCACTACAAAAATCACTTGGTTAACTCAAAACGATAAGTTTGAACTTGTTCCACCTAAGCATCAGCTGTCAAAGAAGGCGGCCATAATGAAATTCATTCGCACGTCCAGGTCACGTGGTAGAAAGCCACCAATAGGGAGCTGCGGGAATGTGTTTTGATTTTGACGAAAATAATAAACATATTGCTATCTTATTTCGGCCACGTTTTCTCTCTCACTATGCTCTATCTTGGTGTAAATAATCTAAGATTTTGATGAAATTTGGTATGGTGATAGATGATAACCTAGAAATGGTCATAGGCTATAAATAATCACGCCATCGTTCTTAGGGGGTAGGCAGTAGGCAGATAACTAAATTGAGTTAGTGATTTTTAGTCGTTTTTGTTGGGACTTTGCTCTTTCACGTATAAACGGCTGAACAGATTTTGATGAAATTTGGTAAGGTAATAGATGGTTACCTAAAAACGGATATAAGATCAAAATGATCACGTCATCGTACTTAGGGGGTAGGAAGTAGGCAGAAAACTGAATTGAGTTAGTGATTTTTTTTATGGTTTTTGCTGGCAGTATTGCTCTATCATGCCTAAACGGCTGAACGGATTTTGATGAAATTTGGTATGGTGATAGATGATAACCTAGAAATGGTCATAGGCTATAAATAATCACGCCATCGTTCTTAGGGGGTAGGCAGTAGGCAGATAACTAAATTGAGTTAGTGATTTTTAGTCGTTTTTGTTTGGACTTTTGCTCTTTCACGTCTAAACGGCTGAACAGATTTTGATGAAATTTGGTAAGGTAATAGATGGTTACCTAAAAACGGATATAAGATCAAAATGATCACGTCATCGTACTTAGGGGGTAGGAAGTAGGCAGAAAACTGAATTGAGTTAGTGATTTTTTTTATGGTTTTTGCTGGCAGTATTGCTCTATCATGCCTAAACGGCTGAACGGATTTTGATGAAATTTGGTATGGTGATAGATGATAACCTAGAAATGGTCATAGGCTATAAATAATCACGCCATCGTTCTTAGGGGGTAGGCAGTAGGCAGATAACTAAATTGAGTTAGTGATTTTTAGTCGTTTTTGTTTGGACTTTTGCTCTTTCACGTCTAAACGGCTGAACAGATTTTGATGAAATTTAGTAAGGTAATAGATGGTTACCTAAAAACGGATATAAGATCAAAATGATCACGTCATCGTACTTAGGGCGTAGGAAGTAGGCAGAAAACTGAATTGAATTAGTGATTTTTTTATGGTTTTTGCTGGGAGTTTTGCTCTATCATGCCTAAACAGCTGAACGGATTTTGATGAAATTTGGTATGGTGATAGATGATAACCTAGAAATGGTCATAGGCTATAAATAATCACGCCATCGTTCTTAGGGGGTAGGCAGTAGGCAGATAACTAAATTGAGTTAGTGATTTTTAGTCGTTTTTGTTGGGACTTTTGCTCTTTCACGTATAAACGGCTGAACAGATTTTGATGAAATTTGGTAAGGTAATAGATGGCTACCTAAAAACGGATATAAGATCAAAATGATCACGTCATCGTACTTAGGGGGTAGGAAGTAGGCAGAAAACTGAATTGAGTTAGTGATTTTTTTTATGGTTTTTGCTGGCAGTATTGCTCTATCATGCCTAAACGGCTGAACGGATTTTGATGAAATTTGGTATGGTGATAGATGATAACCTAGAAATGGTCATAGGCTATAAATAATCACGCCATCGTTCTTAGGGGGTAGGCAGTAGGCAGATAACTAAATTGAGTTAGTGATTTTTAGTCGTTTTTGTTGGGACTTTTGCTCTTTCACGTCTAAACGGCTGAACAGATTTTGATGAAATTTAGTAAGGTAATAGATGGTAATCTAAAAACGGATATAAGACCAAAATTATCACGTCATCGTACTTAGGGGGTAGGAAGTAGGCAGAAAACTGAATTGAGTTAGTGATTTTTCTATGGTTTTTGCTGGGAGTTTTGCTCTATCATGCCTAAACGGCTGAACGGATTTTGATGAAATTTAGTTAGGTGATAGATAGTAACCTTGAAAAGGATAGGGGCTATTAATATTCATGCTATCGTACTTAAGGCGTAGGCAGTAGGCAGAAAACTAATTAAGTTAGTGATATTTAATCGTTTGTTTTAAAAGTTTACCTCATTCACGCCTTAACGTCTGAGCGGATTTTTATAAGACTTGGTTTATATAAAGATAGGATCCTAGGCACGGACACAGGCTACTTTTTACGGCGGGAAAATACCTCATTCCCACGGAAATCTAGCGTGATCGTGTCAAGAAGCGCATGACGCCATAACTACTGAAATGCTTTGATGTTTTTTTTTTAACTGAGTGTTACAAAGACTTCAAGTTAGTATTTGATCACTTTCCTAACTTAGAGGGTCGGTAGGCGGACGAAGTCGCGGGTAAAAGCTAGTAAACTATAAAAAGTGCGATGTAGCCATACTCTCAGATATACATATACGTAGTCTAAGAGTTTTACCTACATATAATGGAAAATATTTATTAGGGAAATACTTTAGTGATTTAATGTCATTTGTGCTTTCATTCAATCTGCAAAAATATCATTTATGTTGTAAATTCTAAACGTTAGTATTTCTAAACAATCAGTGTTTAAGGAGTTCTCCTCTAACAATGACAGTATCATCCTGAAGCCGACCCTGTGTTTATGCACATGCGCAGTTGCGCACTGAAATCCTCAACAAAATTTTTACAGCAAAACCCCATAAAATTAATCATACTCTTCAGTCTTCTCTTCTTGTGAAATTATTAACTAATTGAGATTTCACAATTTCACATGTCTGCAGAATTATCCTATGCGCATTTACGAAAAAAGAAAGGTCGGTATTCTATGTCTCTTGTTTACATCAGTCGTGATTTGATTAATTTGATTTGATTAATCTTACAAAAAGCAAATGAAATATCATACACTCATACAGTTATTTTATCTTTACAAACTTTGTTTGCTGTATATTAATAATCAGTTATATATATAGATATTGATTTCAAATTCGATATTTGAAATATTCGCATATCATCAACATCCTAATTGTAAGTCAATGTTTATGTTTTCATTAAATGGATATTTCTAAAGACATCACTTATTACAAAGTAAAAGAAGCTCCTGCTGATGTGTATTATATACCGAATTTCATTTCGACCGAAGAAGAAGATGAATTAATGAAGAATGTGTATGCTGCTCCCAAACCTAAGTGGACATATTTATCAAACAGGCGTTTGCAAGATTACGGTGGAATACCGCATAAAAGAGGAATGATTCCCGAGAAGATACCAGATTGGTTGCAAAAATATATGGATCGAGTACAGGATCTGGGTATCTTTCAAGAAATGAAACTGAACCAGGTCCTCGTCAATGAGTATTTGCCTGGGCAAGGTATAATGCCGCATACTGATGGTCCTTTATTCCATCCCATTATTACAACTATAAGCTGTGGGTCACATACTGTTTTGAACTTCTTAGAAAATAATGTGAAAAGAAATAAAATCTGTGATTTATTATTAGAGAGGCGAAGTCTTATTGCTATTAAAGTGATATGTATACAAAATACCTACATTCCATTGAAGAGAAAAAATCGGACATTTTTAGTGATGACTGTGCCAACTTGGATTATTGTTGCGAAAAATATAAGATTGGAGATGAGTTGGAAAGGCAAATTAGGATTTCTGTAACTATTAGAAATGTCCCTAAGGTACTCAAAATTAAAATTTCACCATAAACCTGGTGAACTGAATTCAAATAAGTATAGTTCTTCCCATAAAAAATATATTCAAAAACTTGTGATACATTTGTGTTAGTGATTTAAAGTGTTTTCACTTTCTAAATGAATAAAATAATTTTTATCCTAACAAAGTTTTTGATATAGAATATAGACCTAGGTTATTGTTAATACTGAAAGATATCATGAACAAAGCAAATAGATTTTTCAAATCTTTCAGGAAGTTGAGAATAATATGAATTGGTAGAAATCAACAAATATCAAGCTCATACTTCGAAGCTTGTACTGCTGGGTGAGATGAGCTCGTATAAACCAAATATAACTTTTTTAATAAAACTATTTCAGTTCAGTTTTAAGTGGTGGTCTTGTTATAGTAAAAAAACATGAAATCTGAAGAACACTTTCCAAGGACATTCATCTTAATTGGAAGATAAGTAAAAAAATTTACGAAAAGCCCTGAGCAGGTGCTTTCGAGTGCTCATTCACTGGTGGAGCAATAATGCTATTACTTCAAAATTTTTCATAGGACTTGAGATTCATGCAAAGTATATGAATGCATAATCTCAGCACGATCGGAATTATATTCTGGAAGTTATTCAAAAAATGAAATATCAGAGACAAGACCACAGCCATTAGTAAACCCATTTGCTACAAATTAATAACTCACATGCAATCTGTTAATTATATATTTTTCTCAAATCAATATAAAAAATGCACTGAATATCATGCTTGTAAATTTTTGAGGTTATATCGCTTAGATCAACTGTCATCATTGACAGACAATCATCACAAATTTTATACAACTTTAGTAATCTTCGAAAAGTTAGTACAGTAGCAAAAGGATTATAAATGTTTAAATCATTAAAATAAAAAAAGACACCACGTCCTAAAATGTGTTATATATTCCTCTGAGTATTGGGGTTAATTTATGCGATTCATTTGCAATGGCATTCTGTTTCTGATACGTACACAACTCTCATGGTATTTGTGAAACCTGAACCTTGTTTCCATCCCGTAATGATTATAATTGGGTCTCCAGATTTGATGAAACCTTTGGCCTTGCCGAAGTTGATACCTGCACCAACACGAAGGTCCACATCTTTCAACCAATCTTCAACTCTTTCTTCTTCGTAGATAATAGGCAGGATCGCCCTGTAAACGTGGCACTGTCTGGCAGTCAGAGTATTCCTTGTGACGGCTATAATGGGGCACCTAGGTCTGTATTTAGACAGAAGATGCGCTGATCTACCTGTTGTGGTTATAACAATTATGGCAGCCGCCAGACACTTAGCCGATGCTTCTACAGCAGCGATGGCAACAGTGTGAGCTGCATCGATTGGTGGAACAGCCTAAACAAATAAATATATGTTATAAGTAGTGCGTGTTAATAAGTATCTTCGGTAACTATTTAGAACTAAAAGAATCGTGTTGGAGATGGAAAAAATTGTACAAACCAAGTTTGGGCAGAGACAAGAAGAGACGGATATCTCCTTCACTAAATTTGTCCGAATTTAAAGATATTTTTTATCCTTCTCTGTACCATGAAAATCGTATAAGCCTGTCCTTGTTACAGATTTTTGCAGGCACAGCTAGAGGCGCTGCTAACCGTTATTCCTGATGTTGCCAAGCGTTATTAAAAGCACTGAGCGCCCAGGATAAAAGAAAACAACTGTCCCTTTCTCTATGCTAAAATTTCACATCTGTGATCTTTCTGTGGCTTATGTCTTTTCCATAGATAAATAAACTCTCTAGATGCCCAACTAGCCGATATTTTTGGTTTCATATATTTAGTTCGAGCGACCGTCCGCTAGAGTATAAATTTTAAGGTTTTCTGTCATTTGAAATGTCTTCTTGGTTATATTTTTATAAACATGGCCGTAGAAAGATAAACATGAAAGTTTTGAACTGGTTTTTTGTGAATGTCTGCGCCGAAAAGTTGATAAATTGAACAAAATTCTCGAAATCATTCTTTAGAGTTCGTTTCTTGAACGAATAAGTTGTCTACAATTCCAGCCTCAGAGTAAGAAATAAACATTTAATATTTTCAACATGGGCATTACTAAATGTGCAGTTAACGGTTGTAAAGTGAACGCCCTTCCCAGGCATCGTTTCCCTTATTTCAAGAAGGACTTCTCTAGATTCCAGAAGTGGTTAGATATTTTACAAGATGAAAATCTAAATGCAATGACTCCAGAAGATGTTTGTGGCAAAAATCGTCTCATATTCATTTTGAGGAAAAATATGTATTATCAGGAACAAAGATATTGCATATAGATGCACTACCAACCCTTTTTATCCATAATGGATCTGCCTCAGGTTAGTAATTGTGTTAATATTAGTAAATATGCTGTAATTGCTACCTAAAATCATGTAGTATCTCCATTATTTGAACGTGAATTTAGTATTATATATTTTACGTTTGCCATTCTTAACCGGAACTCAATACTGCAGATTTTTAATTAATTATGTGTACTATCTTCTTTATAATTATTGCAGGTACTGGAAATTTGCTGCTTTCGCCAGACAGAGATATTGAAATACCATCTTCATATATTTGATTATTATGATTATTCTTTCACTTCAGCTGAAGAAACACCAGCAGGAACATCCTCCAAAGCCAGAGCTTTAGAAAGTAATGTTGAAATTTCCCTTGAACTATGTGAGTACTGAAATAATTAATGTTTATTTTTTTTCTGATGCAAATTTCATCGCAATATTGATTTAGTTCATAATAATAATAGGTTAATGTAAAGAAGTCTTTTTTGTGAGTAATACATAATATATTATCAGTTCATTGATGTTTACGTATACGTCAATATAACAGTTATATTGATAAATAAATAAATAGCCCTAATAATTGTATCGAATAATTCGTATTGTAATATATCATCCGATTATGTAATTCATATTCATAGACATGAAATTATTTAATATTTTATTCTTTAACTATAGCTGAAGAAACACCAGCAGGAACATTCTCCAATGCCAGAACTTCAGCTAAAGAAACACCAGCAGGAACATCCTCCAATGCCAGAACTTCAGCTAAAGAAACACCAGCAGGCTGAAGTATCCCAGTGATGGATTGGCCTCATATTTCAGCAATATCGTGAAAATTATTCAGTGAATTTGTTCCCGAAAGAAAAGAATCGTAAGAGGGGCAAAAATTCTCTGATTTACAAATTTTTCCTTATTCCTCATGTGAATAGACAGTTTTTGCATTTTTTTTTTCATTGTTGATTTGCCAACACCAGTATTGCTCCGCTTTTTCACAGTTGATAATTCTATTACCATTACTGACTCAAATATCGTTGAAAAATGCACTCTTGTTGACTATTGCCTGTTTTAATACTTTCATAAGATCTTATGAATGTATCAAGTAATATATTGAAGAATACCTTTGCTATTAAAATTAGATTTTAATTTGGTCTGTACGCATTTTTTTCTATTACCATTACTGCCTCAAAAATCGTTGAAAAATGCACTCTTGTTGACTATAGCCTGTTCTAATATTTTGATCAAATCTGATGAATATATCAAGTTTATCTGTATTTATATTTACAAATACCTTCAGTTGTAATTTCAATTTATCTTTTTCAAGTCTTTCATAAGATATTACTGTACACATTTCTCTTGTTATGTAATTTTTTCCTTTTCAATTTGTATTGTATATTATTTATGTATTTTTCCTACTGTAATTATTCTCATAATATATTATATTTCGTTGAAAAATTTTTCATATTTCTGCCTCTAAATAAATTCAAGATGAACTAAAATATCTCTTAGCTAATAAAATTGTTCCTGAGTTAAGTCGAATAAAAAATGTTTATTGTCATGTCCAATTGGCTTATTATCATTCAGCTTAAAATTCAAGTGAATGATAATAAGCAAATTGGATTTGACAATAAACAATTTTTTAATCGACTAATCCAGGATGAAAGCGTTACGATATTATTTGAATTCCGCCAAATTCCCGCCATATCCCCTCCATATCACCAGTAGTTCAAGCGACCGTCCGCTTGGTGTCTCTGATGATCGTGAAACCACCTCTTAGTACGTGCGTTGGGCATCTAGAGAGTTTATTTATCTATGGTCTTTTCCATTTTGATGTCATCGTGGCAACATTTCAATTTCATTGCACGTGTTTCACGGAGTTTGTTTACATCGTTTGTCAAAGGAAATTCTTTTCCAAATATGGTTTACAAGTGTTTAATTTGTGGTGCTTCAGAGGATGAAGTTTCAAAATTGCATTATTTTCCACGCAATGTACAAAAGTAAGTTGAAAAATCAAATTAATTTATGGGCATTAAATACTAATAATTACTATTTCTGTAGATCAAAACTTTGGCAGGAGTCCTTAGGTATGAAACCTATTGACAAGTGTTTGAGGAATTATAGGATTTGCTCGAATCATTTCTCCACGGACATGTATATGAACACGATGGATTACAAGTTGAGAGTTGACGCAATTCCGACTCGTTTTTTCAATATCGCAATTGACGCACTTTACTTAACCTCCACAATTCATGCAGAATTCGAAGAAAGCAATCAAGTTCCTTCAACTTCCACAACTGATGTAGAATTGGAAGATAGCAATCAAGTTCCAATGGACCTTGACATTCATCATGATGCTGAAGGTATAGTTATAGAAATCACTCATAGCGTTCTTCATTGCAAGAACTCAAGCGCATTGTTGTGTTCCATCAGTTCTACCAATGGAAAACGCTTTCGTTTGAAAAATGAAATACAGTCTTTGCTACACTTATACATGTATAAGTATGACTTAAAAATTCATAATTTTTATATCATTTTCAGATGTTGAATCTGTAACAAAAAATACTGAACTGGAGCAGCCTAAAACACCCAAACGAAAAGGAAGAATATTCCGAAATATACCCAACTTTTCCTTACTACATCTTCCCCCAGAAAAAAAAAATTAGTGAGAATTATATATCAACGGAAAGACCAATTGAGAAAAATAAAAAGGCAGTGTCGGGAAAAATCTAGTACGCTTAAAGCTATTTTAGAGATGGCTGATACCCCAGAAGTCAAAGATCTCACAAAAAATATGGGCAGAACAGCGTGGAACTTTATGATGGCGCAATTGAGAGCTGCAAAAGTCAAGAATACAAAGGGCAGAAGATGGACCTTGGACGATAAGATTGTTGCCTTGCTCTTATTCAAGAAGAGTCCAAGGTGCTATAAATTGTTGAGATCTTTTGTAGCTCTTCCATCCAGAAAAACCATTTTGAGTTTGCTGCAAAAGGTTCCATTTAATGCCGGAATAAACAACAGTATATTCCAAAATATTCATAAGAATACAACTGCGGACCTTGATCGATGTTGTATGTTGCTATTCGACGAAATGGACATAAAGGAAAATCTTTATTACGACAAGGGCAGGAAAAGGATAATAGGGTTTGAAGATTTTGGGAAGGAGCGATGTGAGAAGAAGTCTGCTAGGAAGGCTTTGGTATTCATGGTAGTTGGATTAAATCGTAAGTGGAAACAACCCCTTGCATATTATTTCACCCATGGAAGTTGTAGCTCGGAACTTATGAAGGACTGCCTGTTTGAAGTAATTGAAGCTGCTTCAAACATTGCAAAACTAGATATAGTTGGAACAGTATGCGATATGGGTGTAAATAATGTAAAATGTCTGAAAGAATTGGGTGTATGTGTGGAAAGACCATATTTCTTGTTCAAAAACAAGAAAATATTTACAATGTATGATCCACCCCATCTTTTGAAGAGAACATATTCCCTATTCAGGAAGTATGATGTTGTAATAAATGTTCAAATAGGAGAAACTCAAACTACCATGGAGGCCAAATTCTCAGATGTAGTTCGGGCCTACGAACATGACAAGGCAAGCATTTATCCCACCAGGTCTCTGTTTAAACTAAAGGATCATTTCTTCAACCCAATCATGAATTATGCCATGAAGGTCCATATTCCTGCCCAAGTCATGAGCTACACCACATCAGCTTATTTATATTCCTTGATCCGAGAGGGTAAGTTTCATTTAATTTTCTCATATTTCATCATTTTTTCATAAAACAGCTCTTCATTGTTTTTTAATTTATCAATTCATGTGGTAATATCTGTTCATTCTTCCAAATTTTTTAGCCTTAAATCTTGTGAGCAATCTGTATTATTCAATGGGTTTCAGTAACATTTTGATTTCATTACTTATTACTTTGACACTCATTGATACATCTAACAAGAATAATTGTTGAATTTGAAGTTCGAAATTAGTTCTTACAGCATAACTACTTCTCTGAACCGTTGATGAAAATGAATTGTGAAAATCTTTTATTTAACTCTTACAATCATTTTGTTATATGATTGCAGCTTCATTTCTACATACTGTGAACGCTAATAAATTAATGTTTGTTTATAGGAACCATGGATCAAGGCGCAATTGGTACAGCTGAATTTGTGCTTAATGTTGACGAGTTGTTCGATAGCTTCAATGGAATTTCCGACCAATCTGGCAAGGAGCTGAGGCATTATATTTCGAAGGACTCTCAACATCGCGCATATTGCCGAAGGCATTTCAGATGGTAAAGGGCTGGAAATTCAAAAGGATGTTGAAAAATGGCCAGATGAAAACAACAAAACCTCCTTCTCAATTAGGCTGGTTAACATCTCTGAATGCAATACGAAAAATATACCCTTGCATGCCTCTGAACTCATCAAGAATACAATCGATTTTTCATGGCTTGATTGTGAACTTCATATTGAAGAAGTGAAGACAATTACAGCCATGTCGATATTCAATATTGGTATTGGCTGGTGGGTTCAGAGGGAAAACAGAAAATTTAAAGAAGAAAAAACTGAAATAAACCGATCAAAAAAACTCAAAAAAATTAGAAACATGTAATTAAGGGATGCAAAGGTATATACCTAACTGATGGTTCTGATTTTTAAAATATTCATTAATTCAAAAAATATCCTTTACATAAGTGTCTAAGAAGGAGAAAATATGTTTTTATCAAATTCAATTTTTATATTTTCCTCATAATTTTTATTTATTTGTCATAAACAAACAACACTATATAAAACCGAAAATTCAGAGATCTAACAACTTGAAATAATTTCTGATCTGAGAGAGAGATAGAAATTTATTGTATTAAAATTACAAAGGGCCATCGTCTGAACTCTTTCAGCCATAGTTACAAAAAAATGTCTTTACATTCTACCGAAATTTCCATAGGTATGTACAGTATTAAAATGGTATAATACAGTAATGTTCATGTTTATATTATTTCTCACTAATTCAGACACCTAACAACTGGAAATAAATTCTGATCTGAAGACCATGTATATATTATTATTGTTATTCCATTTATTTATTGTGATACTTCTTCAGTTTATATATCATTTATTAATTATATTCACGAAAAGCACAATCAATTATTGCTTGTGAAAAATTTGTTATGTTGGCGAGTGTAAATCTGAAAATATTAGCATAAATAAACATTATTATTATTATTATATGCACCTTTTCATATTTTTCCTCTGTTTAAATCGAAATTACTATATATCAATAAATCAAGTTTTCGATTAAAATGTCATTTCATCTAAAAGCTACTTATTGTCATCCCTTGGAGAACCCCCAATACTTGAGGAATCCTTTTCCATTGTCTTTACAAAGGATGGGGATTCCTCGGGTTGAGGGGGCTCTTCAAGGGATGAAAATAAGTACTAAATTTGAAATATGTATAATTTGAAATTCCCGCGCAGGTTCAAAAATTTCCGACGGTAGCGCCCTCGAACGCTGCCTTACCGATCTGACGACAAAGATCGGAAGAAATTTAGTAGGCAGACACCCGTCTCTCTTGTCTCTGGAAATATGTAAAAAATCAACAATAAAAAAAATTATTCTATGGTTCTGATGGCCAAACGGAATTTGACCTCGGATTCGTCATCAGGGAGTCGAACCCTATCGTTTGAGGCCAGTTTCGGCAAATTTGTTGAAAAGGGGACAAATAAAGGTGTTCAAATTAGTTTGATATAACTACCCCTCCAGCGTCAACCCCTAGCAGCTCTCATTTTTGAATAGGAAAAAGGTGAAAGAAAGATTATATCATGCGTTCAAAAAAATTCATGGTCAAGTAAGCTGTGGATTCTATTTTTCCTAAGAGTAATAATATTATGTATTATGAGGGGAAAAATAGAATCCACAGCCTACTTGACCACGAATTTTTTTTGAACGCACGTTACATCCTAGTGACTTTTCTACCTTGGGTGTTGGTGCACTACCTTACTAGAACACAAGGCCATGAAACAGAATGAGTGACGTCACCATAGGTAGTCCATTCGTATTTATTTACGCAATGTCATTTCCACAAAATTATTTATCAATTAAGATTTCATTTTCTAACAGAAGAGAAAAATTATGTTTTTCTGAGTAGGTAGGATCGTTGTTAATACAAGTACCAATTTCGTGGTTATTTTCGATATTTATTGAGGAAAAATGAATATGATGGATAGTGAAAATAGTGTTTTCTTAGTATAACTGGCAAATATTGAGTCACCATTATCACATTCCTTTTTGCTTTGATATTATTAAATAGTACAATAACGCTTCAGACACATACACTTTTATTTTAACAACTGGAATTTCTGATGACTATAGTCCAAATAAAAAAAACACAGGTTTTTTCTCCTTTGGTTTTTATCCAGCCTTTTGGAGCAAACACTTTTGTAACAGCCTCAGCTGAAGTTGCAAATGACACTGCTGAATCATATTCTGAACAGGATTTGATGCAATGGCTTTCTCAAGATCTCGAAATTCCACTTTAGATCGCTTGGATTGAGGAGATACTCTGGTATGAACATCTGATCTGCTTAGGTAGGACGGACAACCTGGTTATTTCGTTGGTATCGCTCCTAAAACGAATGGTAAAAGATAAATAGAAGGCCAGCTGATTAATAACATTTTTTCAACCTATTTTTACCCTAGGAAACTTCAATGGAATTTCTACTTTTTGACGAGTAACTTCATGTGTGTAACTTGTAGATCTTTCTAAAAATTCGGTTTGGGAATGTAGTTCGCAAACCTAGAAATAAGTAACTTCTGTGTTTCAGGCAAAACAGTTGAATTTGCTTTGCAATAATTAATAACTTACTGCTGTTACTGGGAACGAATTCTCCCCTTTCAATTGCGTTAAACCAAGTTCTTTCAAGTTGCTCGTCTTTGGGAAAACCAAAGATTGCTACTTTTGGCCCTCCTGCATATTTGCCCCTGCACTTGGAAACAGAGCAATGAAATGGCATTTCAGCTGGAAAAATAGCGAGATTAGCATGAAACGAACCGAAACTAAAATCAAAATAACCTCGAACATGAAAAGCAAAACTTTTATGAACTAGAAGTAAAACAAATGATCTACTGGAAAAATATAAAAAGGCCTTTTCCTTACCTGTTAAGAATTGATGTAACACCAAAACAAATAGAATTTTAAGCGATAAACTTCGAAAAACACCCACAATTCTGGCAAAAACGTGAACAAACATCAACTGTCACCTATAAATGATTGACTACTCAAACCCTTCACCCCCCTACCGCTGTCATTCTGTTTCATGGCCTTGTGTTCTAGTAAGGTAGTGGTTGGTGTGACTGTTACGAAAATTGACAGATTACGCCTGAACACATGACATGACATGACAAATAATTAATGTTATTCATTTTTGATTTATTTTGTTTATGAATATATGTTGGATTCATTAAAAAGTCACAATATTTACTGCTGTATTATTTCATGGTGATAGTGATATCATATCATGGCTTAAAATCTAGTGGGTCATGAGAATAATCATCAAGGTCACTCCAGTCCAAATAATTTCTGCACTTCAGTGAAACATGTCCCTTACCGGTATTTTTTTTTCAATTTACCACATTTAAATTATTAATCCAATATGTTTTTCTCCAATAAAATATTGTGTCGTATTAGTAAATATGAAATAAAGTCCCTCAAATTGTTTAGTTTGAATTATTATGGTACATGGTACATGATTGATATAGATTGATATCTCACATTCAGAGAACTGCTGAGTGATTGTTTTTGAAATTGTAGATGTTAGAGCAGCTTATCAAAGCAGAGAAAATGTAATAACAGACGAAAAAACTAACGAAAATAAAAGAACCAATACAATTGCTCGATGAATGGTTTCAACTAGCCAAAAATCATCCTGGAATTTTGGAACCCCATGCTGTTTGTTTGGCTACTGCATCCAAGTAAATAGTTTCAAATGAATACATAAATGACATCTTATAGTTTCATTTTAGAAATGGCTTACCATCTGCTAGATTTGTCTTGTGCAAAAGCCATAGTAAAGAAGGATTCACTATCTTCACACATTACACTAGCAGAAAAGGGAAAGATTTGGTGAGTGGTGAGTGTAAGGAGCTTCTGGATGCGGTCACAGATAACCTCCCTTCGAGACACGAGTTTCAAAAAAACTTTACCACGACATTTCCAAGTCGTGATCAATGGGCTAATAAAGAATTAGTTTTTCCCAGAGGGTCTACGGTATTTTATACTGATGGCTCGAAAACTGAAGATGGAAGAGTCGGAGCCGGCGTCTACGGTCCCTCAATCCAATTAGCCATACCAATGGGTCTCTGTCCTTCGGTTTTTCAGGCAGAGACACTTGCTATAAGGGAGTGCGTTGCGCTCTGTGCGAAACGCAATTACCAAAGAAAGAAAATATATATAGCATCTGACAGCAGAGCAGCCCTGCTAGCGCTTGACTCTCCACAAGTGAAGTCAAAGTTGGTCTGGGAATGCAAAACGTCACTTAACCTACTCGGAGAAAAGAACCAGGTCAATCTCATTTGGGTGCCTGGTCACTCCGAGATTCACGGCAATGAAGCGGCAGACCAACTGGCCAGGGAAGGGGGGGCAACCCCCTTCACTGGACCAGAACCTTTTTGCGGCTTCCCAGCCAGCCATCAGGAAATGGCTATTAAGGACTGGGAACAAAAGAGGAAGCTTATGTACTGGCATAAGACCGATGGTCAAAGACAAGCTAGGGCACTTCTCTCTTACTCGACGAGCTGGACCAAGAAAGTTCTCTCACTCAGCAAATTGGAACTGAGGAAACTGACGGGCGCTCTCACTGGGCACTGTCCCGTGAGGTATCACTTAAAAAACATGGGAAAAGCGCCCGATAATACATGTCGCTTCTGTCAGGAAGCCACCGAGACAGCCAGACACCTGCTATGCGAGTGTGAAGCTGTTCACCAGAAACGGCTACGGCATCTTGGTTCCTGGTTCCTAAAGCCTGAACAAGTAATGGATGTGGCCCCCAGAAAGGTGGTGAAGTTCATTGAGACTTTGCTGCCTGACTGGTAAACAGCGCGGGGATGCACAATAGATGTTAAGGTCAAGGTGCTCGCAAGGTCGGTTTTGATCAGTCGCCCCTCCTCTAATCTAATCTAAATCTAATCATGGAATATCTTTACTCATATTTGTTTTTAATTCTGATATTCCAGGAGGAAAACCCTAATTGTGCTCTAACTTATTACTGGGAACCTTTTAATCGATCAGTAAGTTTCGAAATATTCCATTGATCAGAGGTGAACAACTTTAATTTTATAGATTAGAATTGAAGGTATAGCTGAGAAATTGCCCTTTTCAATAGCTGATGATTATTTTAAAAAGCGACCATATGACAGCAAAATTGGAGCATTGTGCAGTGATCAAAGTCAGCCGATAAAAAGTAGAGATGATTTGATGAACAAGGAAAAAGAATTGAAAGCAAAATACCCCAGTACAGGCGAGGTGCCTAGACCACCACAGTGGTAATTTCATCAAAATAATTCATCATTCTTGTAAAAAAAAGTAGAAAATAACGGGAAATATTCATCTTAAATTTGAGGAGATGAAATTAATTATCTGTACTGAATTTTAATGAAATTTGGAATATTTAAATTTTGGGGTCCTGCAGATTTTGTTATAATTGTATTCATTTAGACCTCTTGAAACCCGTTAATGAAACCAACAGGTATCGGTCATCTGTCCTAGTAGAAAATATGGCGACCCAAAGTTCCAAAAATGAGCCATCTTCACGTCACTTTTTCCATTATACTACACACAGAATTACAGCTCCAACTTAGGGGGCCCATATTTTTTGAACAAAAACGCCACTTGTTGGTTCACTAATTTTGTTCGAGATTCCTAAGTGAATACAACGACATCAAAATCTGGTCGATATCTGCGGGACTTCAAAATTCAAATATTTACCAAAAGGGTATGGTAAATCTGCCCCCGCGGCCTTTTCGATTCATAACGAGAGGATCGATTAGGCATTGAATGAAAATAATTCTGCCAACTTTTCAGCTTTTTATCTCCAGCCATCTCGAGATTTCTGTGAAAAACACTTTTTTCGTTTTTATTTTTTTTCTGTTGTGAAATCCAAACTTTTCGAATGGTGATTTTTCACATGATTCTTTGCTATTAAAGGGATAGACTTTTAATTTTTTATGAATTTCAGCTGAAACATCGATTCTTAGAAAAAAATTTCTTGGATTTTCGGTGTTCTTCAGAAGTGTCCACCTCCATTTTTAGACATAAAATGGCCTTTTTGGTCCTTTATACCCTGGAAATTTTTCACATTTTCAAAATGGCTGGAACATTTTGAAAAAATTAAAACTGTTTGAATTTTGGGATTCAACAAATATCCATTAAATTTTGGTGCCGTTGTATTCATATTGGCTTCCTGAACAATATTATTGAAAAAACAATTGGCGATTTGTCTTATAGTTTGGAAGATATGGGCCCCCAAACTCCGAAAAATATTTCACCTGAAAGTCACTTTTCTCACTACAAAAACACTGAATTACCGCTTTATTGAGTTTAAATCCTCTCTGAACATTTTAACATGAAGATTTGATTAATTTTATTTCAGATATATTCATGAATTATTGCAAAAACATCGAAAAAATTTGAGGGAAAGCCCGCCGTTTCTTATGGCACTACCGCGAATTATTTCGCAATATGTTCCAATCTTACCATAAAGAACGGCGGGCTTTCCCTCGATTGTTTACGATGTTTTTGCAGTCATTATTGAATATACAGGGTGTCCCAAAACTCGACGTCAACCCGGAACCGGTTGAAAAGGCAAGTAATGCTGGTTGTCAGAAAAATATAGAAAACATCTAAGTTGCACGATTTTAAAATAATGGGCATTAAAAAAAAACACGCAAAATTCCACACCCTGTGATAGTCTTTTCGCTCCTGTTGCCACAAATATCAACTTTTTCCAACTTTTTTTTGCTGTGTAACCTTGAATAATGCTTGTCTAAACTGTAATCAAAATTTCGATACCAGCTGCTCTTGGTTTTATGAAAATAGGGCTTGCTTCTCAGAAAAAAATTCAAAATAAACAATTACCTAGTTTCAACTGACTGTATTGAGAAAAAAATGTACTACGCAAGTTTGGCATGTTTTGTCAAAAGTTGGCGCATTTAGTAAGGATTCCAAAATGGTATAATACTTGTTAAACTGTAGCCGCCCTAGTTCAAATTTATTTTCGATTGCCTTTGAATGCACTTTTTCTTAAACTGCTTCCCAGTAAAAAAGTGCAATGGATTCAAGTCAGGTGAACGAGGCGGCCACGAGATTGGACCAGAACGTCCGATCCATCTTCCGGGAAAAAATGTTACCAGAAAAAAAAATTTCCAGAGAAAATAATTTTTTCAGAAAAAAATTTTCCCTCGATTTTTCCGTAGAAGTTTCTCTGGAAAATTTTTTTTTGGTAACATTTTTCCCGGGGTCACAGGGTGTGGAATTTTGCGTGTTTTTTAAATGCCCATTATTTTAAAATCATGCAACTTAGATTTTTTTTTATATTTTTCTGTCAACCAGCATTACTTGCCCTTTCACCCGATTCCGGGTTGACGTCGAGTTTTGGGACACCCTGTATCTGAAATAAAATAAAAATATATTTAAATTTAACAAAGCGGTAATTCAGTGTTTTTGTGGTGAGAATGACTTTCAGGTGAAATATTTCCCGGAGTTTGGGGCCCCATATCTTCCAAACTAAAACAGATCGCCAATTGTTTTTTGAATATGAAAACAACGGCACCAAAATATGATGGATATCTGTTGTATTCTAAAATTCAAACAGTTTTAATTTTTTTTTCAAAATGTTCCACCAATTTTAAAATTCCAGGTTATAAAAATCAATTTTTCAGCTGAAATTCATAAAAAAATTTTGAGTCTATTCCTTCAATAGTAAAGAATCAAGATAAAAAATCACCATTTGACAATTTTGGATTTCGCAAGAGAAAAAAAATCAAATCGAAAAAAGTGTTTTTTACAGAAATCTCAAAAATGGTTAGAAATAAAAAGCTGAAAAGTTGGCAGATTTATTTTCATCATATGCCTAATCTATCCCCTCAATATGAATCGAAAAGGCCGCGGGGGCAGTTTTACCATTAAAACTCGGCGATACCCTTTGTAAACTTAATGCGTTTTTAGGGGTGGTTACCTAATAAGACCTCATACGATGGAATTTTGGCAAGGACAAACTGATCGCATCCATGATAGGATTCGATTCAGTAAATTGAAAGACGGAGATGCAATTGATGAAAATACATCACATATGGTTGAAGATGGTTGGTACTGGCAAAGATTAGCACCATAGGCATAATTTTTTTGTTTTGATGGAAAGCATTATATTATATATTCAAGGAAAAAGGCATTTCATTTCTATTCGTCTGTTTTGTCATAATTTTATTTCATCTAGTGCTAAAGATGAACAACTATGTATAATAGTAACCATAATCAATTTCAAGCGGCTAACCGGTCATCATTTCGGTTAACTAATTGCATTCAATTTGACTGGAATTGGTTAACAGAAAGAATAACCAGTTAACCGCTTGAAATTGATTCATGAATCCTCAATTCCAAAACAAAATACAAGTAGGATGGAATGATGAGGTGTGCCACATGGTTCGATATGTGGTTCAGTAATTTTTGGCATGAATGATATGTAATTAAATGTTCATATTCCCTTTGCTTGAAGTTGCTTTAAATGAAATAGCTGGGTATCCTTTTTTATGCAAAGATGCAACTACTCAGTTTGAATTGATGCAACATCAAATCATAGACTAAACCAAAGATAATCTTTGGACTAAACTAACTAAACGGAGAATAGATGAGACACTAGTAGAACAAGCTTCAACGCCATCTGTTTTTGTACAACATTACTAATTCGTGAAAAAAGCTCAATTGAAAAAGGAATCTGTATCGTAAAGTTGCCTCAAAAAGAATTCTGTAGTGCACCTTTTGAATAGGTAGGTATACAGTGACTCTAACAAGAGTTAGAGTCACTGTAGGTAGGTACACCCATATACAAGAGGCAAAAAGTTTTTTGAGGTTCAATTTCCAAAAGGAAATCAGAAATGGATTCGTGCAAGTTATCGATGAGTGAGGAAATTAATTTCATGAAAATAATACCTGCAACGAACTTTCATCTGATTTTCTTTTGGAATCGAGAAATAATAATAATAATATAGCTTTATTTCTGATAAAGGCATACATGAGGATCAATAATCAAATTCTGGATAGAATAAAAGTTTATTAACTGAAATAGGTATCACCAATTGAAAATACAGATTTATTTCATAAATATCTAATCAATAAACTAATAATTGCATTGAAAACATTTTCAAAAATTAACAATAATGAATTCAATAATACAAAATATGAGTATTTACCGACTAAACTTATTCCATACATGAAAAACTTTTTTGAAAACTACGAGTATCTTAATTCTTATAGGTAATAGAATATACATATAAATTTTATAATTACCTTCTTGCATCTCGATTTTCACATCCAATAACACAGCACATCTTCACTCTTGCAGGCATATCGAAATTTATTATATTTCAAAAAGAATGTATCAAACCACTCCTTGTGTCAGTTAACAATTCAAAGGTTTTTTGATATCATGATTTTACATACTTACTATTTTCTCGATACGATTTCCATGAATGCAACGACATCTAACTATCAAATTGAAAATAATTTTTTCGTGTATTAGTCTCCTCCTCCTACAGATGGCGCGGAATATATGAGTGGCTCATCTAATTTTTTAGTTTGTCTATGCATCAAATCTAAATATACTGTCATGAAAACAACTATAGTATGTCACGTATGCAATCTTTACTATGTACAAATAATTATATAAAATAGTAACAATCTTAATCTCCATTTTTATAGCAAAAAAATATAAGAAATATAATATTCATCTCCTGTATCTATATCTCTTGAAGTGAAACCATAACTGAAAAATATTATTGTGGAATTGACACCTGAATCCTCTTTTGTAAGAATATTCCCACTCTCTATTCACGATTTTGAAGGCTATATCTTCATATGGCGGACCCGCATGGAACCTCAAGATAGTGAATTCTCTATCAGGACATGTAGTTAAGAAATACTCTGGAGTGGCACTCTTATCGATCAAATCAGGGTAGAAAATATTGAATTTATAACCTTGTACAATTTTGGGTGGTGGATTATCCATATCATAATGGGTCTGGTTGTATTTATTCCATTCGAAACCAGTATGGACTCTGTTGAAATATCTAGGCTTCCTAGGTCTGTACTTGTCAGACCATAAATAAACTTGATTATCCAATGATGCTTCAACTGAAAACTGAGCTTCATCTTCACCCATTCCCTTTCTCGCTTCTATTTGAAGAAGTTTTTCTTCTTTACTTATTGTATTATCAACCTTTTTACCACTTTCGGAAACTTGTTGTCTAGCAAATTCTAATCTTTTCAGATCATCTTCTTCGGTAACCACTATCGTTCCTAATTCAAGATCATCGACGGATAATAATTGGGGACTATATCCACCAGCTTCATAAGCTCGTATGCATTCATCTAATGGAGAGGTAAAGTTATCTTCAGCATCCTCTTTATCTGTATTTTCATCACTTTCTGTATCCATTTTGCTGGTACTTGGTTCACAAATATCTTTATCTTTACTACAACTTGCTGTGGCAGTACTTGTACTTGAAGAAACAGCTTGTTCAGCTTTCAAAACCTGCAATTTTCTATGTAGACTTTCTTTGTGTCTGTCTTGTAGTCTGGCTCTAGCCATATGTGCTTTCAATTGTGATAATAACGACTCCCAATATCCAATGTCAATACCATCAGCTTTTTTGCTTATTTTAGATTCAATTTGTTTCTGGAGAGCTGCCAACTGACTGGATGTTTTTCCTTTGAAAACACTTGTTACATCTGAAGCCACTGACTGATGTATTCCTTCCCTTCTATTGAGAGCCATATCCATCTCATTCTGATGTTCAATTTTTCTCAACTTCTGTAGTTCGTCTTCTACAATGATTGTTATATCATTCCAATAATCAATATTTTTTCCTTTCTCAAGCTCTTTATACACTTTAATATCTTCAACAAGGTCCTCCAAATCTTTTGTGAGTAAACCATTGAGGTATGTATAGGGCTCATGCATTTCTACAGCATCTACTTCCTCCTCTGCACTGATATATTTTGCTAATAAGTCGATAGGTTTAGCTCTTCCATCTTGAATTCTAATATGTGATCTTAGCCTAGCTTGTTCTAGATGGAATGTATCTTCCTGTCTTTCCCATTCTTCAAATTGAGCTGCTTCTTTAGTTCTTTGAGTAATCAATGCTTCTTCTTCCTTTCTTTGTTTTTCAAGGTCTCTTTCAATTCTCCTTTTTTTCACCTTTTCAAGTTCTCTTTTATTCTCCACTTGCTTAAATTTGTTTCTCATTTCCAGTTCGTCTTTGGTTATTCCCACTAATCCCTCTTTATTAAGTTTTTTCTTCCAAACAAAGGTAGATAATAAGTCACCATCTCCGAATGGATTATCTGCATTTGTATAGTGAAGATATTCGTTATCCCAACCCATTTTTTCTTTAATCTTTTTTTCCTTTTCTTGTTTCCTCTTCAGACGTCTCAACCGTTTTTCCTCTGGTGTTTCCTTAGCCTTCAGAAGTTCTTTTTGTTTTTTACGAATTTCTAATGCTTTTTTTCTCTCTTTTTCCAATTTCATAAGAAGGACTACTTCAGAATCTTCGTCCGAACTACTAGAGCTAGAACTTGAGCTGCTACTACTATCGGATGATTCATCTCGATATCTGTGTTTATGATGTTTGCTATCATTTTCTTAGTTGATTTATGTTTTCCTGACATGATATTGATTTCTTATTTTATTAATTTTCACAACAATTTGGATCTATTAACCTGTAAAACTTTATTATTAATGAACACAGAGAATTGTTATGAAACGATTAACTTTTTTATTTTACTCTATGAGCATATCTTCTTCAGGCGAATTTTGGCCAAAATTCGACTTTCTTCATTTTTTTTTCATACGAAAATCAAATAACAATACTAGACGAAGAGATCACATTTTTTCTTTTTGATGCTTCACTCCTTTGTGTAATATGTTCAAAATACACGAAATCAAATTAATAAATAGTGAGATCATTATTTATAATTTAACAACTTTGACGTTGACAATTCACTTGTCAATTTTCGTCTGTGATTGTCACGTCAAACCATAGAAATAAGTCCTCTGTTTCCTTTCTGCTCGCGTTTGTTGAGTTATCAAAGTGTTAGGAGAAAATTTGTTTTCTCTTCTAACGCGAAGATGGTGGTAAGTATTGAATTATATTCAAAAATATCATATTCAATAGTCCATTCATTATTTATGTTAGTCTTTTAAGTGACTCAAGAAAAAATATGAATATTATTTGTGCCGATGTTTTGAGATTAAGTGTAATTATAGGTTAGTCGTATGTATGTATGTGTGAATCAAATCTCAGTTGTATTGTAATTTACTGTGTTAATTTCGAGTTTTTTTTCAGTTCGTGAAAGTTGTTAAAAACAAACAATACTATAAAAGGTACCAAGTTAAATTCAAGAGGCGTCGTGAAGGAAAGACTGATTACTATGCCCGTAAGCGATTGATCGTACAGGACAAAAATAAATACAACACTCCCAAGTATCGTCTTATTGTCCGAATTTCAAACCGTGACATAACCTGCCAGATTGCTTACTCCAGAATTGAAGGGGACAAAGTTATATGTGCAGCATACTCTCATGAACTCCCTAAATATGGTGTCAAAGTTGGCTTGACAAATTATGCCGCAGCCTACTGCACAGGTTTGTTATTGGCTCGTCGTTTGTTGAAACAGTTAGGTTTGGACACTCTTTATGAGGGTAATTTGAATGTTGATGGTGACGAATACAATGTCGAAGGAGTAGAAGATGGTCCTGGAGCTTTCAGGTAAATTACCCTTATCCTTTTGTTCTTTTTCGATCAACAAAACATTGTATTGTGGAATGATGAATTATAGACACATGCGCGTCATATGACATGGTTTCTCCTAACTCTCTTATGTTGTTAGATTATGTTTTATAATCTTCTAAACAGAAGACTGCATATGGAGAACTGTAACTTGTGATTTTGAAGTGTCTCTGACCTAAAATACAATGTCTCATTCAGAAGTAAATCCATAGTGAGTTTGTTCCACTGATATAACTATAATTATATCCATGCTGATTATGTTGATTCATACAAATTTGTTCTCAGATTCTATTTCTCCTAAATTCTATTGAAAATCTTGAAAGGATCTTATTACTAGTTTTCAAACCTAATAGTAAATATTTGTCTTGTACCCTTTTTTTGGTAAATATTTAAATTTCGGTGACACCAGATTTTGTATTCATTAACAACATTAGTGAAACCATTAGGTTACGGTCTGTCTTAGTTTCGAAAATATGGGCCCCCAAAGTTACAATAATGTTCAATATTCACTTTACTTTACTACAAAAACACAAATTCATTGCTCCAATTCAGTTAATAAATCATCTTCAAACATTCAAATAACTATTCGATTATTTTCATTTCAGGTATATTCAATAATTAATGCAGAAGCATCAAAATTCTAGAGGCAACACATATACAAAAATTCTAAGGAGAGCCCTTCGTTTTTAATGGTAGATTTGGCATTGCCGCAGATCCTTTCGCGGGAATATGATACGATGCCTTCCCGAAGTTTTCGCCATCATTTGATATGTCACTTACCCAAGGACGAAGCAGTGGTGCCAAACTAACCATGAAGAACAATTAGAATTTGTGGATATGTGGTACCTCTAGAATTTCTATGTTTCTGCATTAAGTATTGAATATAACTGAAATTAAACTCATCGAATAGTTAGAAAATTTCATTTTTGTGGACGATAATGCCCCCCCATCATGCGCACATTGTTCAGGAGTACCTTGAAGTCTCTCGAATGGAATGGCCAGCAAGAAGTGCAGATCTCAATCGGATTGAGCCAGTTTTGGACTATCTCAAGAGAAGGCTGGGGTTCAGAAAATCATCCAGCTACTCTTAATGACTTAGGAATCCAACTCAGAGAAATCTGGGAAGGATTAGATCAGAACATTTTAAGATCACTCATTTTGAGTATGAACCATCGTTGCCGAGCTGTAATTAACGCAAGGGGTGGAAATACCAAGTTTTAAATCACTTATCAGCAGTTCAGTATTTTAAAAATTGTTTATTTCTCTTCTTTCACGCAAGATTCGATGAAATCCTAAATTTTTCTTCGATTAAATGTGTCTTGTTTCGTTCAAAACCTTTCCGAGAGAACATAAAAAATAAGTTATAAAGTCAATGTAGAGTTAACTTTCATTAAAATTGAGATTTTGAGAATGTGCGTTAATTTTTCTGCGCAGTGTATATTGTTTCCAATAATTGGAACAGCTCTATTACCGAAATGATGAATTATAGACACATGCGCGTCATATGAAATAGTGTAACCTAACTGTTCGATATTCTATCACCATGTTTTATGTTGGTATGAACTTGGACTGCACAAGGTGAACTATACCTTCTGATTATGAGGTGTCTCTGACAATTTTCTATGGGATTAAATTTAAAAAATTTGTAGTAACATATGCTTCAATTTATTTTCATTTTTTAAGGTGTTACCTCGATGTTGGACTTAACCGTACCACCACTGGTGCTAGAGTTTTTGCCGCCATGAAGGGAGCCGTAGATGGTGGATTAAACATCCCTCATTCCACGAAGAGATTCCCCGGTTATGATAGCGAATCAAATTCCTTCAATGCCGAAGTACACAGAAACCACATTATGGGAAAACATGTAGCCGATTATATGGCTTCCTTGGAAGAGGAAGATCCAGTAGCTTTCAAGAAGCAATTCAGCAAATATATTGCCTTAGGTATCGCTGCAGACCAGGTTAGTACTTGCACAATAAGTATCCTTCTTTTCATGCAACAATAATTGTCAACAATTTTATTTTATTATTTTCGAAATATCTAACTTCAGGTCCTTGTATCAAAATTTTTTCGTTTCATTTTCTATTTTCCAAAAAAATAAATTAATGTGCTGTAAATGTTTAAGAACTCTATTCAACGAAGTGAAATTGAAGATACAGTGGAACATTATAAAGTAATTTCATTATACAGAAAATTTGTTTGACTTCACTGATTTTAAGTTTATCATTCAAACATAAGCACCTCCTTTTAGACATTTTCGCACTAACTTATTGTCAGATGGAAACCAAACAGGCAGGGGTGTTATTAATACTGTTTCAGAAGGATCTTTCTGCACTCTCTAATGATGAAGGTCGGGATTTATTACGTACGTCCGGAAAAATTTCGGAAAAACCCACCCTTATACCTTCTTACCAATACCTGTGCAAAGAGTGATGTTTGAATATTTCTTTATAGAGAGAATTTACTTTGTTTAAGAGGGTGTTTTCAACATGGAATTTGGATTCAAAGTGCAATGTCTTGTGTGAAATTCGTTATACAGACGTTGGTAATAAGGAAGTTCCACTGTGTTTTGTTGCATTTTGATTGCTTGAAAGTATGTAACGTTGCCAGTCGATCATCTATCAACTAGAGAGAACCTTTGGTAAACTTCAGATTTAGGTTTCAAAGAAACACTCCTTGGTACACAAAATCTAAGCAGGCTCAGCTTTACAGTTTTTGAATGGTCATAGAATTTGATAACCTAAAATTTGAACTGTCAAATATACAGGGTGTTTCCTAAACATGCGGCAAAAATTCAGGGGATTGTTCCTTGGACTATTCTAAGAATATTTTGTCCTTTGATGATTTTTGAAAAACCTCTTTGTTTCGAAGATACAGGGGAAACAAAATTTTAGATAATAACATTTTATTATGAAAAATTACATGAAAATTTAACTTAACCTACAAAAACTGTTGAAAATGACCACCTCTAGCCAAAAAAACGAATTAAAATGAAAACCGTGTTTAATCTGTATTCCTTTACCATCTGAACTTATCAATTTTAAGTCAAAAAACTGGCCGTTTTTAGTAATTGGAATGTTGTTAAACAAATTTAAAAATAAATTGTACCTACTCAGTAAACACAGTGCGGTACGCATGTTTATTTAAACTATTATTAATTTTAAAAATATGAAAAATGTTGTTCGCCCTGTATCTTCGAAACAAAGAGGTTTTTCAAAAATCATCAAAGCACAAAACATGCTTAAAATAGTCCAAGGAACAACCCCCCGAATTTTTGCCGCATGTTTAGGAAACACCCTGTATATAAGAATTTTTAAACATTTTATTGATTCTTCTCAGATTATGTGTACCAGAAAGTTAGATATGTAATTGAATATAAGTATACCATGAAGAATATCATAAGAATTGTCTATAAGCAATTAATTCAATACTATCATCGACCACTATGATTCCAAACAAAAATTAATGTTGTTTGGCTCTTCTTAATGAGGAAATTCATATGTTGATGTTGACGAATACAGCTTCAAAGCATTAGAAGTGGGTTCATGTAAATTTATTTATTCTTAGTCGACTAACGAAACATTGTATTGTGGAATGATGAATTATAGACACATGCGCGTCATATGACATGGTTTCTCCTAACTCTCCTTTGTTGTTAGATTATGTTTTATAATCTTCTAAACAGAAGACTGCACATGGAGAACTGTAACTTGTGATTTTGAAGTGTCTCTGACCTAAAATACAATGTACCATTCAGAAGGATAGCCTAAGTGAGTTAGTTCCATTAATTGAGCATATACTTCATATAAGAATGTTTTCAATGATATCAAGTTATATTCGTTCCCACAAATTTATAGTTTCTGACCAAAAATTATTTTTTCCATCATTTCTAAGGAAAAAGCACTCTATAAACATTAATAGAAATTGCCTATTTTCAAAATCACCCTGTAGGTAGACATTAGATGTTGCGATATCTAATGTAAAGAGTTGACTGATGAGGAACTCACCATATATTGTATACATATCGGATCATCTGTGATTTTAGATTTTATATATGAAATGAAAGAGTACCATAAGAGTTGCCAACTGCTGGAAAAAACACCTAAAATCACGCACCTCTTTTATGAATTAAATCAACTTTTATTTGATAGCTCAAAACTCAATAAGCATAAGAGAGAGAGAGAGAGAGAGAGAGAGAGAGAGAGAGAGAGGTACAATAAATTTATAAATTTATCCACGAGTATTGTAAAATCCGTCCATTGTACGTCTCTGTGCTCGGCCTTAATAATACCCATTAATCACAAGGGAATAATGAGATTATAATTCACTGCTGTCAGATGCTTCATAGATTTAGCTTTGATATAATATTCTTTAAATTGGTATTTATTCAGTATCCTAAAGTACTCCTACTAACAATTATGGGCATACCTTATCAATAGAGGGCCAAATCTACTCTCATTATATCAATTGCAGCTTTTTTATTACAAAATATACAATGATCAGTTCTCCAAAAATTTCTCATGTGTGAACTTGACATTTTCCACGTTTGTCATAGAAGGATCTTGTCGCGGTTGCAAATGTTAAAATCTTCAAGAAATATATTCAGTAGTCGTGGATAAAGTAAAGTAGTATGCTACTCGCGTATATTGTTTTTAATCGCTCGGTAAATTGCTCCACCTCGCGAAAAATAGCTATCATTATACACTTGTATCATAATATACTATTTTTCCCCAAATTCTTACCTAATACTTTCAGGATATGCTCATTGAGTTTTAAGCTTTCAAATAAAAGTTCAGGTATGGCATTAAGGAGGGAAGTGATTTTCGATATTTTTTGAGCAGTGGGTCACTACTCCTCCCTCACAAATTACTAAATTATATGATATAATCTCTTACGTCCAGCTTAAAATTACTTCATATCATAATTAGACATGGGGTGTCGCTGCTGGACTACAGTATAATTCCATTATATGTATTTTATTAGAATTGATCATTGTCATTTCATTAAACATGTATTGGAAACAATATTACGTATAAGCATAACTAAGAGCACTTGCTTTAAGATGAGTCCTATCTTTCCCCATACAGTTGTTTGTAAATTAACAAATAACACATTTTTTTTTAGGTTGAAAATATCTACAAAAACGCTCATGCAGCAATCAGAGCAGATCCAGGCAATGAAAAGAAGGAAGCTAAGGAACCAGAGACACAGAAGAGGTGGAACAGGAAGAAGCTTACATTGGCTGAAAGAAAGAACCGTGTTGCACAGAAGAAGGCTTCCTTCTTGAAAAAATTGGAAGAACAGGAGGAATAATTTTAATAATGTTCCTTAATAAATGTTTAATACAAGTTCTGTTTTTTACTCGGATTTTTCATCACTCCTAGCTGGCTAAGGGTACTAACAGTGTGAAGGAAGAACTTCTGCACCATAGACTAACTAAACGGAGAATAGATGAGACACTAGTAGAACAAGCTTCAACGCCATCTTTTTTTGTACAACATTACTAATTCGTGAAAAAAGCTCAATTGAAAAAAGAATCTGTATCGTAAAGCTGCCTCAAAAAGAATTCTGTAGTGCACCTTTTGAATAGGTAGGTACACCCATATACAAGAGGCAAAAAGTTTTTTGAAATTCAATTTCCAAAGGAAATCAGAAATGGATTCGTGCAAGTTATAGATGAGTGAGGAAATTTATTTTCATGAAAATAATACCTGCAACGAACTTTCATCTGATTTTCTTTTGGAATCAAGAAATGAGGATCAATAATCAAATTCTGGATAGAATAAAAATTTATTAACTGAAATAGGTATCACCAATTGAAAATACAGATTTATTTCATAGATATCTTATCAATAAACTAATAATTGCATTGAAAACATTCTCAAAAACTAAAAATAATGAATTCAATAATACAAAATATGAGTATTTACCGACTAAACTTATTCAATACATGAAAAAACTTTTTTGACAACTACGAGTATCTTAATTCTTATAGTTAACAGAATATACATGTAAATCAAAGATAAATGTAAATTTTATAATTACCTTCTTGCATCTCGATTTTCACATCCAATAACACAGCACGTCTTCACTCTTGCAGGCATATCGAAATGTATTATATTTCAAAAAAAACGTGTCAAACCACTCCTTGTGTCAGTTGACAATTCAAAGGTTTTTTGATAATAATGATTTTACATACTTACTATTTTCTCGATAGGATTTCCATGAATGCAACGACATCTAACTATCAAATTGAAAATAATTTTTTCGTGTATTAGTCTCCTCCGACAGATGTCGCGGAATATACGAGTGGCTCATCTATTTTATTAGTTTGTCTATGCTTCTGCACTTCTTGATTAGCTTTCGCACATATTAAGTAATTAATGTCACTTGTTCGTATAATAAATAGCAAGGTAATCGCCAAAAGGTCGAACTGAAGTCACATAATACAGGATGGTCCAGATCATAACCAGAAATTTTAACCACGTATTCTATATCAAAAATAAGCCCTTGTTTGTCATGTAAACATGTCGAGAAATATTTCCTCTCTGAGATACGGGGTATTAAAATTATAGAGAAAAATTGTTTTTTATTTATAACTTGCACACTGCTGAAGTATTTTTTTATGAAATTTGAGACATAGGTTTGAGCGACAAGGAGCACTTTAGCATATTATCCTTTCTATTCTACCAGTGGCGTCCATACAGCGATACTGATTATTTTCAGATAAAAAAATTCTACGCCACTGCTTTTTCCGACAATAAAAATTACTATTTAAATCTTTATTTAATTTGGAGCAAATTCGGTCTTGACTTCTGCAGTACGAGGCACGGTTTCCGGTTAAAAACATTTTCATGCATGAAGAAATCGTTCACAAAAAGTTTTATGTATCTACCTTGTCAAATTTTGACAATTTCTTCATGCATGAAAATGTGTTTAATATTTTTTTACCGGAAAATATGTCTCGTACAGCAGAAAGTCAAGTGACCGAATTTCTTCAAATTGAATAAGGATTTAAATAGTAATTTTTATTGTCGGAAAACCAGTGGCGTAGCATTTTTTTTATCTGAAAATATTCAGTCGCGCTGCAGTACGGATGCCACTGGTAGAAAAGAAATGATATTATGCAAAAAGTGCTCAAATTTCATAAAAAATATTTCGAGCAGTGTGAAAGTTATTAATAAAAAACATTTTTTTCTTTAATTCTAACACCCCGTATTTGGAGGGGAAACATTTCTCGACATATGCTTATAAGACAAACTACTGCGGCAAAACAAACAGTGCAGTTATAATGGGCTATTGAAAAAAACTGCACAACTTACAAAGGAGTGGTTTTTTTCTGCTTGAGTCAGTACTATAACTCACTTTTTCACCTAAGTTTTGAAGATCACATCATATAGATGATGTTCTCCTGTATGTTTTGTCGATTTCCTAATGAATAAAAAGACGTAAAAAATTTCAATTTTTCCAAAGATCTGTTGAAATTACTTGCCTTGATGTTCGATTAAACAGATCAGTCATGAAATCATTTTAACAGTAATATCGATTTACTAATAAACGGAAGCATCAAAAAACAGACATGAAAAATTTGAATTTTTCCAAAGATCTATCGAAATTACTCGCTTTCTTGAAGTCCAATTGAGACGATTAAAGCCTATCGCACGCCTCAGAATTTGTGCATTGCTCCCTCAAATTTCATTGAGAGTTTTTTTTCAGCTTAGATCATTCTACATTACCGTTCAAATTTTATTTCCATATGTGCTAGAGTTTCTCTCATAAATCAAGGCATTAAAGAAACATATTGAAAATTTCCATGATTTCCAAGAATCTATCGAAATAACTCGGTTTCTTGAGGTTCGATTGATATCGAGTTTAATTTATGCAAATCATCTCATATCAGTCTAGAAAATATTTCCATTTGTGCTATAGTTTCCCTTATAAATCGAATCATTAAAAAATGCAGGAATGATGAAGATTTGAATATTTCCCAAGGTAAAAAGACTCATTTATCACCAGTTTATTCAAACATTTTGAACTTGTGAAAATTCATATCTTCTGCACTCGTTTTATAAATAACTATTGTATATTGAATGCAAAAAAAAAAGTATCCACCATTAATCTTTTATATTTCTCAATATACAAATACAATATATCTGATGAGCCGATTTGCTGAATTTATACAATGGAATAACGATGTAAAAAAAATAATTCTGAAGCTAAAACTACTCTTCAGCACTATCTTCTTCAGGAACGTTTTCAACAGGTTCTTCTTCAATGGGTACCGGAAAACTCACCATCGCACTCTCTTCAGTTTCGTCATCACTAGTAGATTTTTTGTTTACAGGTTGCTCAGGCTCGTCTACATTTTCTTCTTTTTTATCTTCCACTTTATAGAAAGCCTTGAGATGCTCCACTTTACTCATGTAATATTTATAAACGAAGTTTGCCATTTGGGTCATATCCTCAACCACCATTGGATTTGATGGAGTGTCTTTAGAAGATCTCTTTGTTGGATACACGTCATTCAAAACTAAATGAAGTTTATTTGGTCTACTTGTAAGTTGTTTGAAGGCTGGGGTTAACTCAAAGCAGTTTTGAAAGAGCGAAACCCTAGCAAATATGTATAAACCTAATCTAGCTCTTGACATAGCTACCACAAGTCTCCTAACATCTCGGAGATGTCCAACAGCTTTAGTCCTTACTAAAGACAGTAAAATATAATCATTTTGTTGACCCTGATATTTATCTACAGTCGTTACTTTATACGGCTTGCCTATCAAAGGGTTATTTGCGCATCTTGTATTAACAACATCTCTGATTAAATGTTTTTGACCATTATACGTCGTTAAAATAGTAATTTTGGTTGCAGGATACCCAAGAAGTCTCATGTACATGAAAACAGCAACACAATATTCAGCCTCGGCTAAATTTTGATAGAAATATGGATTGGGTTCACTTTCTCCCACGTTGTTGAAATCTTGAACGTCGATAAGTTGAAAATCATAGGAAAACCCTGCGTTAGCTACTTGATATTCTGGCGATACACCAATATGGGGCAAATCCCCCAATTGTTTGTATCTCCATCTGTATAGATCGCAAATACTGCTCCTAGCTCTTCCTTGACCATCTAATTCGATTGTTGGCACTCCTAATCTGACAAGTCTTGTGAACAAACTCTGTTCCATATTAGAATATTTCTGGAAAGCCATATTTTTGATAACAGGTGGTAGCTGATGATGGTCTCCTATCATGATCCATCTCTTCAACCTGTTGAAACCATCTTGTGGATTTTGTAATAACAACGGTATGAATGTTTCAATCTCTAAAATTTGAGCACTTTCTTCCATTAATATGTTATCATATTTAAAACCCATTTCCACAAGTTCTTTTCTTTTGAGTGCTGCATGCGTACATGTCATAGCTATTATTTTGGCTTCCTTGACCAATAAATACTTTGAACGGTCCAGGCCAGACCTCAACAATTCAAATGCTCTAAATTCCTCTAATTCGTCGAATATGTGTTTGATGTATCTGAAACAACTTTCCGCTATTTCCAGATCTTCTTCAATGAATTTACCTTTGAATAAAGGTTCAGGAGCATTTTGGAAAAACTTTGTGAAAGGGAAATCATCCTTTATTTTGTCTAACGTAATTTTGGGGGAGTTGATAACACTTTGATAGTGTTCCCATCTCGATAGAACTTGATATAAATAAAAATATCCAGCCGTTTCGCAGGTATATGCAACGTCTCCTTGACACTCTAAGGATTCTTGAAGTTTTTGAACTTCCATAAGTAAGTCCAACCGCTTTGCTAGTACATAATTAACACGACCGTATCTGCTGAAGTCTTTTTCGGTTTCTAGAGCTTCCTCACCATGACCCAAACGAAGTAAATGCCGTTCATCGATGTCCAGAGCAACAATTTTATCAAACAACTGGTTAAGAGCTTGATTTGAATGCGTCACAATCAAAGTCCTCTGATTTGGGAAATTATGATATATATTTGAAATTATCTGCACTGCTACATCGGTCTTACCAGTACCAGGGGGACCCACTACAAGTGTCAATCCTGGCTGACATCCTGCCTTGATAGCTTCTACTTGGGTAGGTGTGAACGGAATCGCGTTTTTCTTTGGTTCGTTGAAAAGATATGGACCACGTTTTGGGATAATATGAGGTTCTATGGCAATATGTTTTTCCGGATTTTCCTTATTATCTTCGCCTAGGTCCTTGAAGGTTACTTTGAAGAGATGGTGCTCCTTTTGAAGTATATTTTTATCAGTTGATGAAGAGTTTTCATCATTGAGGATGATTTGGTAGTCTGGAAATGAGTGTGTTAAATGCTCTTTATCGATGAATGTATCATTAAAATCGATAGTGGCAATTTGGTTCGGCATTTTTTTATAGTGCGCTGCACCTGGATCACCATAACCTAAAATTATATCATGCAACCAATCTGGAACAACACACTCTGTATTCATCAGTTCTCTTATAGTTTCCAAGACCGCCTTAAAATTATTTTCTTTCGGTTTTCTCCGCAGCAATATGTTGAAACTCTCGTAAACGTCAGGACTTCCCTGGTTGATTTTATTCATGTCATCCCTGTACTGATTGCAATCTAGCCATACTCGGTACGTTCTTTTATCTCCTGGTAAAACAGGTCTAGGTTCAGGTCCATCTTCTATCACTCGTCCATTATTATCAAGCATCCTTCGATTTCACAACCTCTTACATATTCCAGACCCACTTGTGGAATGAATGGTGATTTATAATCGTATTTGGTACCTATGGGATTTGGGGGTTTTACTGTTAACAAGAAACAAACATCGTGTTTTCTTAAATTTTCCCATTCAGCTTTAATTTCTGGTTTTAATGCTAAGTTTACTGTAACATCTGCTCTTACTCGGCTAGGTCTCTTTTCACCAATATTTGGCTTAGCTACTTCAACCACAGCAAAGTGCAGAATCGGTTGTGCCATTCTAGACCAACCTCCCCAATAAACACTATCGTCCTCAGCTTTCCAAGGGCACAAACGACTGACACTGTCTTCAATATCCTGCCTTATTTCATACGTTGATTCTAATCGAAATAAGTTAAAATTTCTCAATAAATAGTCATGCAATGTTAAAAATTGCAAATTAAGTTTTGGTAATGCTAAGCAATCCTCCCCTGAGAAATAAGCCGTTGGAACAATGTTCTCGTTCCAAATTATAGATTCAGTAGGATACAACGGCATTTCATTTAATGCTTCTAATTGGGAAATTCTTTTTTCATGACGAGATATTAACAACTCCTTCAAAAATTCTTCATCTACTCTGCACCATGTTACTTCACTTTGTTTATCAGGAGGTGGAACCAAACTGAGATATGAAGCGATAAGATGAAGACTGTCCCTCTTCAAAGAACCAAAATATTTAGATAAACTCTTTCTGGTGTCAACACTTGCAACATTAGCAAGCGCAAAGTCTAGAAGTTCTGGAAATTTGCTAAATGCAACCTTCTGTAATGAAGTTATTTGGTCATAATGAATTTGAGTCATATCATGATCAGTTAATGGGTCTCCAGTTTCATCATTAATTTCAAAATTTGAATAAAACTTAAGGGTATCAAGTAGTTGTGAAAATAATCTCCCTTCTGGTTTTTTTATAAGAGCAGAAAGTTGACATCTGACCACTAAATGGCAATCATCTAATACTGTATTAAAAAATCTTCTTGTTGGTAGGAGTGATTCTAAATCAATCATCAATTCTAAAAATCTTTCACAATAATGAATTTTATCCTTTGAATATATTGAGGTTTCAGTAATAGTATCTAATACATCCATAAATTTCAACATTAACTTATGTAAAAAGGTTCTTTCTCGCATAAGATTTTCCAAATCTTCACCTTTATCTTTTTTCTGTATTGCTCTCCAATATTTTCTCCACCTTGGGAATCTCTTAAATTCTAGTTCCCTTCTCTGATCCTGAAGAGAAACCCACATAGATAAAGAAACCAATCTCTTAACTTGATCTCTACATATAGATTCCTCCATACTATTAAAACAATGATTCAAAAATACTAATAATGCCGTTTGTTCCTTGATATTAGAAGTTAGTTCATCCTCAAAACAGCCTTGCATAACTTGCCGAAATAAGTCCGGAAAATATAAACTATGTTTCCTAAATGCCTGCCATACTTGAACCCGTTCTCTGAACTTTTCATTTATCATAATAACAATTGACAACATATGAGCGTAAGAAGCACCTGGCTTGTAATTGGGCCATAAGTAGTTTTCCAAATACTGACTGAATTCTAATATGATAATTTTCCTTGTTGAATAATTACTTCCTCTGATATCTTCTAAATATATATCGTCAATAATTTGAGCATTGAATGGAAGCTTCTCCTGTGAATGTGGAGCCCAATATTTAGCAGCCAACTGCATTATTCTATCGGCGTTAATTTGCTCCACCGTTGGAGCAATAATTTTTTTAGCGGATTCTTCCATATTCATCAATTGTCATTCAATATTATGCTGCACAGCATAAATACTAAAAACTACACTTTCTTATAATATTTACCACTTTACCAGTTTCACTTGTTAGTTATTTGTTATTTGAATGTTGAATGTTTTTTAACAAGGTTATGTACATGCACATAGAAGTCATAGAACAAGAGACTACAGTTGTCAGTTGTCCTGATGAGTCTAAATTTCGTATTCTATTCTGTGGTTGGCATTGACAAATGACAAGGCCGTTCTGTTGGGGTATTTTCACTTTTCACAGGTATTTTATCAGAAAATAGGTTGCTGGATCAAGCAAAGCTCAAAAATGAATATGTACAAAAAAGGTGAGATTTTATACATGTTTGGAAAAGGAATTACCATCATTTATTTCAGAAAAACCAGTTGGTAGGGCGCATTCATCGCTTTGTGTCTCCAGTGGTGAGTTTTCCAATTTGCCAATAAACTTACCTTCTCCAGTTATGTCTACAATAACACTAACACCTGGTAAAGTCAGAAATATAGATCAAGATATGGAAGCTTTGAGAGCGTCTAGGCAAGATAATCCTTTCATACAAGTAGGTAACATGAGCTTAAAATTCTGGCGGTGTTGACTAACCATTATTTTTACAGCAAGTAATTGCTAGTCGAGAAAGTTTACTAATTGATAATCTGGAAGAAGAATCTGATCATGCTAATTTAATGTCCAAGGTATAGTATAAATCAATACATTACTTGAGAAAAAATGAATCTCTAATGCATATGTAACGAATTAAATCATCATAATTAATTATGGTGTAACCGATCTTAATCCATTAGGTAAAAAAATGGTTTCCTTGTATTGGGATTGTTAATTTTTGAAAATTCGCAGGTTATTTGAAGTTGGATCCCTTGATATGTACAAAAATTCCACTCAAAATTAAATGACATAGAATCTGTAATAATGGAGGTAACTTTGAAACGGATTCAATCACTACCTTACTAGTAAGGTAGTGATTCAATAGGCGAATTTTGGCGAGCTTACCATAGTTACGTGAGTTGACAGAAAATATGTGTATTAACTGTCAATTACACGTAACTATGGTAAGCTGTGTGGTTACATCGACAAAATTCGCCTCATATTCCACTACCTTGTGATCTAGTAAGGTAATGCATATTCACATAATTTTGTTGAATAACCATAATGTCTGTTTTAGATTACTTAGTTCCATTGGAGTTATAAGTTCTTAATTGGCTCTACCACAATATCATTATTACTTTTATTTTTTGCATCAGTGTTGTTTTAATTTTGTCTATGCTTTTTTGTAGTAACAAAATCTCATTGAGGAAATAAGTTATCAACCGATTTCAGTTAGATTTGAACACCTAATAATTAATTGTCCTGTGATATTATAGCTCATTTATCATCATGTGATATTGTTTTGACTTAATAGATTCTCATATTCATATTTTTTATGTTGTATTGTCTTGTTTTTACTATTATTTTTTATGCAATAAATTTTATGTTTTATTAAATTTTTTTACTGGCCTTTCATTTTTTCATTAATGTTTTGATGAAAGATTATTATAGATTTATCAAATCAATAATAGTGAATGAAATTCATAGTACTTTGTGCTATCGAAACAATAGGTAATATGTACCTCCTTGTATCTTTTCACATGTTTAAACTGCTTGCATGTGCTCAAATAAAGCTTCATTCCTATTTTTAAGGAATTGTCAATTGACGTAGATGTGGATCCATTATCTCTTCCTGAAATGCATGAGCATATGATACGAAGTCCTCCACCAAACGTTTGGCCAACGTCCCCAAACTTTAGAGTATTTCAATTTCCGAATGAAGAACAAACCCTCCGTATTGAAGTTGATGTAAGTTAAGAAAAATAGCTGTATTGAAAGAACAATTTGTTCAAAATTATGTTGTAATAGGTTGATTTCGAAACAATTTTTCAGGTGAAAGAAAAATTTAAACCTGATATAAAAACGAAACACTATGATATGGAGAAATCCCCCTCTATACGTACTAATATGAAATCTCAGAATTATCACACAGATAGATTTTCTCTTTTAACAACCAGTACATTACGACCGTCAACCGAAGATAGTATCAGACTTATGAACGAAGATTGAGGCCCTGAATATTGCATTATTTCTAAGATTCCGAACATTCCTCATAACAATATTGTGATATGTTTTCCTAGTCAAATGTTGAATTATCTATTGAGTACTGAATTAATTTTATTATATTGAGAATATTGAAATTTTATTAGAAAGAATATAAAATATAATGATATATGAAATTAGATGTGTATCAAGAAGTATTTAATTAAATTTGAGTTTCAATGTAATCGTGGTTTTATTCAAGATACAGGATCAAATATTTAAAAGATAATATATAACGCTTGTGAAAATAACTAGTATCTGAAGAAACAAAGATATTGGAACGCTTTTCAGACTTGTTTGGTGAATAAAAGGATACTACAGCATTAAAATAAAGCAATCAAAATCTTAATTTTCTTGATCTTTTTTTTGCAATCTGTTCACAAACCTTCAGTTTCCTTCTTTTTCAGATTACTCCGATAGTCACTAGATGGCAGCAAAGTAAAAATATTTGGAACCTTTGGATTTGGATAAGTAGAATATTGTAAAATAAGAAAAACTTTATATATTTCGATGTTTGAGGTCATAGACCATTTCAAATATTTTGACAAGTGACAAAAACAACAAATATAATATTCTATGTCATATTTAGTTACTTGAAAAACAAACAAACAAGAATCTTAACGTTGAGAATATTTTATTCTTGATTCGATAAAAGAATTTACAAATTGGTGTAAAATTGTTATGCCCAATAAATATATTCCAAATTATTGAACTTTCAAAACACTTATAGGTGTTACACTGTTGAGGTATATTGTTAATATGACAAATCTTATGATGGATTATGAATTCAAAATGAAAACTCAAACAGAGAGAGTTAAAGTAGAAGACTTATTCGATTATGAAGGCTGTAAGGTGGGAAGGGGCACTTATGGTCATGTTTACAAAGGCCGCCGCAAAGACAATTCTGATAATAGGGATTACGCCTTGAAGCAAATTGAGGGAACTGGTTTGTCGATGTCTGCTTGTAGAGAAATTGCTGTAAGTTGATTGACTGTTAATGTTTAATTATGAAAATTGATCGATTTCAATTATTTCAGCTGTTACGTGAACTTAAACACTCCAATGTGATTAACCTGATTAGGGTTTTTCTGTCCCATAACGATAGAAAAGTATGGTTACTCTTCGATTTTGCAGAACATGATTTATGGCATATAATTAAGTTTCACAGGGCAGCTAAAGCTAATAAAAAACCATTTATGGCTCCTAGAGGAATGGTTAAATCTCTGTTATATCAAATACTAGATGGTATTCATTACTTACATTCAAATTGGGTTTTACATAGGGATCTAAAACCTGCCAATATATTGGTTATGGGGGAGGGACCAGAAAGAGGAAGAGTCAAAATAGCAGATATGGGATTTGCTAGGCTTTTAATGCTCCTTTGAAACCATTGGCGGATTTAGATCCAGTAGTTGTTACATTTTGGTATAGAGCACCTGAATTATTGTTAGGAGCTAGGCATTACACAAAAGCCATAGGTAAAAATCGACATGAAACTGTTGCTAGTGAAATAGTTTCAAATTACTTATTTTTCAGATATTTGGGCAATTGGATGCATTTTCGCAGAACTCTTAACATCTGAACCTATCTTTCATTGCAGGCAAGAAGATATTAAAACAAGTAATCCATATCACCATGATCAATTGGATAGGATATTTAATGTTATGGGATTTCCCCATGAAAAAGATTGGGAGGATATCAAAAAGATGCCTGAGCATCCAACGCTGTTGAAAGACTTCAAAAAATCAAAGTGAGTTCAACATTATCATCAACGTATATCCTGTATAATAATACGATTGTTTTGCAGCTATGTGAATTGTTCATTGATAAAATATATGGAGAGACATAAAATCAAACCTGACAGCAAGGCATTCCATCTATTACAGAAATTGTTATTAATGGACCCTAATAAAAGAATTACCTCTGAACAAGCTATGCAAGATGCTTATTTTTCAGAAGATCCAATACCTACGCATGATGTTTTTGCAGGTACTTCTATATTTATAAAGCTTATCGTTTGCCTCATTCAGTTGTGCTATAAAACGAGGGTAATTATGCTGCAGATTTTGTTTATATCAAGGCAGTTTTCTTTTAATCGTTCTATAACTGAATGAAAATTCGATTTTTATTGGATTCATTGAGAATATTCAAATTCGAAATGAGTTGAACTCGAGAACTATTGAATTGCTTATGTTTTACAGAGTTTGACTGAATATAGCCTAAACTATCAAAGTTTAGCTTTTTCAATACAGTAGTACACTAGTACATAAACAGGTCTGGAAATTCACATCAGAAGCATAGGAAATTCAATGCATCAGAGAGAGAATTTTGCCGTGCAGATGACCAGTGCTATAATGGAATGGTTCACATGATTCTTAACTCTCTAAATGAAAGAGCGACTGTATTATTGTAGTTTGGTCTCTCTCTTATCGTTGGGAGTTGCTTAATCGAGGAGTGTGGAAGGGAACCTGCAGAACTCGCATAGAGTATTACAGCATTACGCGCAGTCTGACGCATTTACTGGATGCTAGTTGGATGATAGTTAATTTGAGAGAGACAACCATATTATTTGTTCATTGAACCATCCATCGCGTCAAACGAAAGTGAAACATGTCCAGTATAGCACTGTCCAACTGCACGCAAAATACTCTCTCTAACGCATTGAATATCGTATGTTTCCAATGTGAATTTCGGAACCTGGGTAATCCTGTCGAATCAACAAATGACCTTGGGTAGAATTTAAACAATGTAAAGGGTGAAATAGCAGTAGTAACTGTGTTTTATTGCAGCAATACAAATGGCAGGGTGAAATAAATTAGTCTTGTACTCACTTATTCATTCGCTTCATTTATTGTTCGGTGAAATAACTACATGTTTCGGCAATATGCCATCTTCAGGTTATAAAATTGATCCGAACGTTGAAGCTTAGTCATATCAAGAAAATTAGTCTAGGTGTTAAAACGAAGTTCTCACATTCAAATTTAGGAATCAAAATAATAAAATATGTTGGACAAAGTTATGATGTAAACAAAATTGGACAGTAAACTTGACATTAATCAATTTAAGACCTAGACTTATTTTCTTGATATGACTAAGCTTCAACGGATCAATTTTATAACATGAAGATAGGATATTGCTGAAACATGTAGTTATTTGACGGAACAATAAATGAAGCGAATGAATAAGTGAGTATAAAACTAATTTATTTCACCCCTTACATTGATTAAACACCTCACAATGGACTTTCGTGGAATAGAATTTAAACGCCGTATTGCGCATGTGGAAACAGCGTCATTTGTGCGTTAATGTTGTAAGATATGCACAAACTGGGAATCTAGTGTAATCAATCGCCAATTGAAATTTAATTTTTGAATTGTTTGTGATTTGTGAATCTGGAATCATATGGATAGAACTATCAGATTTTAGTTTCAGAACTTTTTTCAATCTTTATCAGAAACAACGACATACCTATTTCTTATAGAATTACATTAGTAAAATTTCGTTTTTATGTACTGCTATGTAAGGCAAGCTGTGACCATCTCATCTTTATAATTTTCAAGTCATAATTTAAATGGGAAAAATCTTTGAATTCTGGTATGTTGATTTTATTGCAATCTTATAATTGCTCAGTTCGAAGAGCTCTTGTGGGAAAGAACTATGGAAGGACAAACTTCACTTAAGCGCCCTATGTTATAAAAAAATATACATTATCATATTTTCGTTTCAGGAAGAATAAAATATATCTGTCCATTAGACAGAAACTGTAAAAAGTATTAACCATTGACAAATGCAATTATTTTTCGACATTCTTCAAATACTTGATGTATTATCCGATCTGACAACGTGCATTTGCCGTAACGCTCGCTCAGATATCAAGGTCATTTGTTGATTCGACAGGATTTCCCGAACCGGTATACTCCGTTGACATATTATTGAGCACAAAGTAGTCCATGGAAATTTGGCATATTGCACTATGTATACTAAAATTTTAGATTGTTGATTGAGGTTTCTTGGGTTTTTTTAGCACTAAGTTTTACCAGTAAATAGTTATTTACTTTTAATTAAATATATTGACATATGTTTCGGCCTTATTATGGCCTTTTTCAAAGATAGTACAACCATCAATAATTCTATTTTCGTCAAAATATTACATTTTCAGTTAAAAATATAAAACACAATACACATTTTACAGATAAAATTTTAGGTTATGTTGTTTATTTTCTTGTCAGATTGATACGCAATGTTGTCATTACTACATAAGGCCTTTTCGGATACTTACTCGGGTTAACTCAATCCCTAACCTTCGCGTTCGTTTACCTAACCCGAACATCCAACCCGTGTTCGGAAAGTACGGGGCTATTAACTCGATCACTGACCCAGGTTGATTTATCGTAACCCTACTCGAGAGCAGAGTTATACAGTCACCGCATGCGCACTGCAGTTTAATTTTGTATTTGAAAGAGGCGGGAATTAGTCTTCTACTCTTTTGTTAGTAATTTCATATATTCTATTCCTGAAAATTATGGAAAGAGAAGAAAATTTGGCTCAATGTAAAATGTGTGGTTCCATGAGCCAAGAAAATAATGTGAAACAACTTCTTCATAACTTAGTATACAGATTTTTCTGTGCTAAGCTACAGCTTTCTTTACTTCTTTAACATAGTTACTCAAAGATAACATTAAACATGGGAGGGCACACCAGAAATTATAAGAAAGATTTCACAAAAGCCAATAAGTGCAAGCAAAGCTAGAGACAATCCGAAAATAAAGTGGGACTGAAAAAACAAATTCTTTACTTCTTTAACATAGGTACTGAAAAATAACATTAAACATGGAAGGGCGCACCAGAAATTATAAGAAAGATTACACAAAAGCCAATATATGCAAGCAAAGCTAGAGAAAATCCGAAAATGAACTGGGACTGAAAAAATAAATCCATAAAATATTTGGTTATGTTTTTGATACGACTGTCACCTCTAATCCTAAACCTGATGTGTTCGTATACTCAGAACCCGGGTCCGTGATCCGAGTAGATCCGTCACGTGACCAAATGGATCTAGTTAATAACCCTGAGTAAGTTTCCGAAAACGCTTATAGAGTTCTCTGATCTCGAAAGCTCGTCAGACGAGGCCGGGTACATTCGACAATTCGTTGATTTTATGATATAATAATAATAATAATAATAATTGACTTTATTTAGTAGGGAAAGATACAGTGCTGATACAGGAATAGAACATAAATATATAATGCACATATATACATATTAACCCTACCAAAAAGGCGAAGTCTAGCACAAAGCTAATCAACTTAACATGATGTTATGACAGTAAACTCTGCCAACTTCAGATAAATAAACAAACGCCTACTTTGTGCTCAATAACATGTGAACGGAGTATAGTGTTCAATTATCAGATCAATAAAATACATAGATAGGCCCTTCAGATGTAAACAGAGGCAAAAATGAGGACAAGATGCCTATGTTTATATTCCCCCCTGCTGTTTATAAACATTAACCTAACATTGGGTATTTTCATGATTTCCGAGATAATTGCGCCGACTTTCATGCTTCTACATTTTAATATGCCTTGCAGTAATATTGAAGTTCATTTACTTCAGAAAAATTCCAAAATAGTGTAATATATGTAAAAAACACGATTATTTATGAAAAACAACATTCCAGAGTTGAGTACAGTAGCCTGGGTTTATGGATAGTAGGTATTAAAATAATTATGTTTTTTTTATTCTGTAAATCCCATAATTAGCTACATGATGTACCGCTGCTTATAAACATAAGAGGTATGCTTCTCATTACTTGAAAAAAATCTTATTTATTTCAGTTTATGAAGATGTTATATTTATCCCTTTTCAGTACCCTTAAAAAAATTTCAAAACAAAAACAAACATTTGCTTTGTATATCTTGTCCTCAAATTAATTCCTTTGATATAACGCTTGGAGCCTATCTAGGTTTTTGTTAATCTGAGCGCTTGTTCTCCTTAAACGAGTGCTATATCGTTTTGCTCAAATATCTGTGATTTTGGAATATTGAGCCAAAATGGCCTCAAACTATAGGGTTCTACTCCCTGATGACGAATTCGTGGTCAAATTCAATTCTGTCCGTGGGGCCGTCCGTTAGCACAATAACTTTCGAAGGAATTGTCCTAGAGACTCGAAATTCGTCCATATGCAAGATACTCATTAGGTCTATTCGTTTTGATCCGTGAGTTGCTTCTGAGCAAGTCAAAACTCGAAAAGTTGGTTGCCATTGGTTGCGCACTGAAACAGCTCAGGAGCACGAAACTCCTCATAACGAATACTATAATTTGTAAGCCTCATGCAGAATTTTGTGGTCATAGAAAATTCAATTGGAATATTGAAAAGAAGAATCTTTATATTTCCATAAGAGGATATCTGATTCAAAACAATTTCGCATCATCAGAACTATTGAATTTAATTTTTTTAATTATTAATTTTTTCCATATTTCATTTTTTTGAATAATTTCCAGAATATAATTTCTATTGTGCTGAGATTCTGCATTTATTATATATATTTGGTATCAATCTCAAGTGTTATATAAAATTGAAGTAATAGTCTTATTGCTCCACCAAAGAACGAGCGCTCAAAAGCTCCTGCTGAAGGCTTTTTTAGAATTTTTTATTAATTCTGATACATCATTTAAAAATTGTGTGAATGAATGCTCTGCAGCTCTAAAGCAAGAAAACAAGCACACAAACCATTCAATGTATAGTCCGTTCACGAAATGGTGAGCTGTCGGTTGGCCATGACAATTTGGCATATTCCACTGTGTATATTAAAAGTTTAGGTTATGTTGTTTATTTTCTTGTCAGATTGATACGCAATGTTGTCAATATTGCATGAGTTCTCTGATAACTCGCAAGCTCGTCGGACGAGACCGGGTACATTCGGCAACGTTGACTTTATTTTACGTTATGACTGCAATTATGTCAATTTCAGACAAGTAACCAAAGGCCTACTATCCGCTCAAACTTTCGTGAACGGTCTATATATTTGATATATCTATAATATTCGTGAAAGTTATTATGCATCATTCAAAACAATTTTTCGATAAACTTATGGGTGAAATTCAAGGATGCCCTATTCCATACCCTAAGAGAGAATTTTTGACTGATGACGATCAAGAGGAAAAGTCTGAAAAAAGACAAAATCAGCAACAGCAACAACAGCAGCAAACTCAGCAACAGTCCCAACAGCAGTCGCAATCACAGCAGTTGCAATCTTCCAATAACAACGATAGTCATAACAATCCAGCAAAGAGGGTACGATTAAATGCACCTCAACATCCTGGACAGGTAAACACGCAGGTATGGAATTTTTTCTTAAATCTGACATTTAAGAATAAATACCACACTTAAAATATATTGATAAATACAGGGTTTTCCTTTTAAGTTGGCCTATTAGACGTTTTTGGAGAACTAGTGAATATTTTGTTTCGAAATTTTAGATGGAGTCTTCTTATTTCAAATGGAACAACCTATATTTTTATTTATGTATCGATTCAATACCAAATTCGCAGTTTAACCTACTAAAAAAAAATTTTCTGGCATGCACTGTTGCCAAGTTATGCGCAAATTCTTGAAATTTTTTACATTTGCATTGCCTGTTTGGAAATGCAATATCTCGATTATTTTCTATGCAAACGGAACCAAACTCAGCAGTCTCATAGTAGAGAATCCATGCATTCATGTGGTACATTCTGTACTCTGATACATCGTAAGGTTTTTCGAAGATTTTGCTCCGAACATGTGGAACTTAAAATTGAAATATTTCGGGATTTTCAAATGGCAACCCCATATTTAATTCACATTATTCGATACTAAATGAAAATGAATGGCAGTCTCCTTTTACACTAATTATTTATTATGGATAGATTTCGAATGAGATGAAAAATACTGAAATTTTTCAGTATTTATAGTCATGATCAATGGACATAATGCTGTGTGATTATAAAGTGAATTATCGAAATGAATTATATGGTTGAGACCATGAAGGGCCAGTATTACCAATGGCCAAAACAGTTTTCGGAATTTATTTCCAGTCATTCTTGCTAAATGTGAATGACTTTTGTTGAATGTCCTACAGGTCCTTTCAATAATTTTTTGGCATTCCCCTTGAATTGTAAAACAACCTGGATCGTGTTTGAATAACATGGGTAACCTTTTTTCTATGACATCCATGATCATCGAACACTTTTCATGATTTCAACCATAGATTCTATCTCAACAATTTACCTCATGATCATGTAGCCATTTCATCGTAAACACGACCATAGATCGTGACTCTAAATCTGAAGAATTTCAGTATTTTTCATCTTATTCGAAAACTATCCGAAATAGTGTAAAAGAAGACTGCCATTCGTTTTTCATTTTGAGTCACATGCTGTAAAATGAATATGGGGTTGCTATTTGAAAATCTCGAAATATTCCAATTTCAAGTTCCATATTTTCGGTTCAAAATTTCGGAAGAACCTTATGATCTATCAAAATACTGAATGTACCACATGAATGCATGGCATCTCTACTATGAGACTGCTGAGTTTGGTTCCGTTCGCATTGAAAATAATCGACATATTGCATTTCCAAACTTGTAATGCAGATGTAATAATTTTCAAGAATTTGTGCATTACTTGGCAACAGTGCATGGTAGAGACATTTTTTTTAGTAGGTTTTACTGCGAATTTGGTATTGAATCGATACATAAATAAAAATATGAGATAGACGTGGCAACACTGTCGACTTGAAAATATTTTAGGCGAAGAGTTCCTTTATCCTTAAGGCTTCACCTAAAATTTCAGAAAAAAATTCTCCAAAACGTCTAAAAGGCCAACTTAAAAGGAAAGCCCTGTATATTTAGACAGTTTTTACATGGTAAGCGTAACTTTAAAATGTCGTGGATTACAAGAATCTTGATCTTTTAATACTTAAAATTCAACAATTTTACCTGTAGAAACAGTTTGTACATTTCGTTGTCAAAATCCTATAGATAAATAATTCTTCTTTCAGAATATACCAATGTCCCAACAGCAAGATTTCCATCAGCAGCATGTTATTTTCAACAACAATCAACAGCAACAAACTTTTCACAACGGTTTTAATGTGTAATGCGTAAGTTTTATTTAACTTTAATAAAAAACATTGGTTTTGTTATGACATAATGTTAAAGAAATCGATAATATAAATTTCATTATCTTGATCACGCCGTTTTATTCAATCCAAAAATATGCCTAAGTTACATTTTCTGTATTTAGGACGACGAGATTTCATTAAGGTGACGTAATATTACCGCAAAGTTTGAAAATTAAATTAGAATATAAATCAACGAAAATGGTGGTTCAATTATACACCACAGATATCAAATTTTGGAAAAATTAAATAACGTGAATGTTATTTAATTGCATTATTAGTTATTTATACAACAAGTGAGTTAAATGAATGTTTATTCATGAGAAGAAAGTTAATTTCTTCGTGTGAATAAACATTTTTAACTCACGTGTCGTATACAGAATTTTATCCCATTTTGATGAAAATTCAAATAATGAATACTTTTCAGAGGAAATATTAGGTATAATTCAAATTCATAACAAGATTTCCCTTCGATCGATGGTTGCTAGGGCACTATGTAATTAATTGTTTGCAAGTGTCAATGAAAATTATAGAACAGTCAAAGAATTTTTGTTTCGAAAAAATGTTGAGCGGTGACGACGAGGTTGTAGTTCCTGAGTGCATTATACAAGAAGCGAATGAGGCAGCAGAACCAGTAATTCCATTAAAATCAAAAATATTGTACGAAAAGCAATATACGGCATTTTGTGCCTGGAGAAATAATAACAAAGCCAAGTGTGTCAACGAAAATAGTTATTTTTGTATCTAGTGCGCGAAATGCTACTTTGGTGATCTCGACTATTTTTTTAACTCGGCTGCGCCTCGTTAAAAAAATCAGTTCTCGATCACCAAAGTATTTCGCGCATGAGATGCAAACAAAATTTTTTCTACAAACGCTTAGCTTAATATGAAAAAAAATATTGAACTGGTTTGAACTGTTTTTCCAAATCAAGTAATTAGGTATTATAACTATGGGCAATATATTCTATGTTGAAAGCAACACTCAATGTTAAAGAAAACGTGGATTTCAAGAAATTTACCAAGTTAAAATATAAAAATACCATATTGTTTACATGCAGTGTGCGAAGTAAGTATTTCGCACACTACTTCGCGCACGGTGTCATAGTAACGAAGGAAATGAAAAAAAGGGTCACTTCGCATATTCTTGCCAATGCGCGAACCTTGTTATTTTTTGACGTTTGTAGAAAAAATAATTTTGGAGTATATTTCCGAACAATCCAAGAAAGTTAAGTCGTCGTCTTTATGGTCCTACTATTCGCAACTTAAGAAAATGTTGGCTCTGAAAGAAAAAATAGACATCGGCAGATTTCACCAAGTCACCGCCTCTTTGAAGCAATATTCCAGGGGATACGTAGCAAAGAAGTCGAAGGTATTCACAAGAGAGGAGCTAGAATACTAGAAGTCCTCAAACACATGTGCTATAACTGAGCGTGTTTCCTTTGGAGGAGGTGCAGGTTTCCAGTTCCATTTTCAAAATCTTAATAATTGTAATTTTTACTTTAATAATAGAAATTACTGTTAATGTAGAATTTTTGATAAATTTTTATAAACATACTTTAAAATGAGTTTTATGTGCATTGTGTATGGAAAGAATTATTTCCAGAAAGTGAGTGGTGAACATTTTATTCCACTAGTGAATTAAAAAAATTTTAATTCACTCAGTGGATAAACGTCAACTTACCCTTGTTACCATGGGTTGAATATTGTCGTCTTTAAACGTCAAAATGGGATAAAAACAATTATTATTATTATTTTGCCAACCGTCGCCATATTAGTTTTTTATTTTGACAGGACATTTCATCGCCTGTGTTATGATATCCATAGATACGATATACTGATGATATCTATGGGATAAATGAATGCTAACCTCAAACCACTTGCTCACCAAATAAATAATTTTATTGAAATTTGAAATACATAGACCTGACCTAAAATTGCCCAAAAGTAATTATCAATTATTTTTGGAAAAAATTGTTGTTCAGTTTTGATCCTTACGAATCCAATAGCATATCGGAAACTGGATTTAGGTTTTCGTGTGTTAATTTTATATGTGCACAATTCTTTTGGAAAATTTCATATCAAATACCTATTATGTATTTTGTCCTTTTTTGAGCGCTCGTTCTACTTGAACGAGTGCTATATCGTTTTGCCCAAATGTCTGTAAATGTCGAAATTAGTCTCAAATCATAGGGTTCGACTCACTGATGACGAATCCGTAGTCAAATACAATTCTGTCCGTCCGTAAGCACGATAACTTTCGATGGGATTGTCCTAGAGACTTGAGATTTTCAGGGTGAGTTCGGTTAACAAATGCCTCGGTTAAGTTCGCTAACCAAATCGTACAGAGTGTTCCATAAAATATTGTCATTCAAAATTTTTGTTCCTCAATATCTCGGACAAAACGGAACCAATCAAAATGAAATTTTGCGACCACGTGTTAGATGCTCATAAATTAAGCTTCAGTTGGAATATTGAAAAGAAGAATCTTTATACTTCTATAACAAGATATCTGATTCGAGTGAAATTTATTTTGTGAATGAAGATTGATATACATAATGTTCATGCAAAATTTCAAGAAGATCGCATCATCATAACCATAGGAGTTTTTACATATTTCAGTTTTTCAATAATTTTCAGAATATAATTCCGAACGTGCAGAGATTTCGCATTTATATATTTAGTATAAATCTCAAGTCCTATTGAAAATTTTGAGGTAATAGCTTAGTTCATTGATCCATCAATGAACGAGCGCATTTTTCGATACTGCTTTTTTACTGAAAGTTGTCAACTCCAATATTAAGCATTATCTTTTATTACATAACTGTAATCTTGCCCACGAATGTCCACAGAAGCACCTACAGGCTGGCACAGAAGAATATATAAGAATTTTTGTGCATTTTATACAGGATGTTTCATTGGGAAATGGAAAAAAGTGGACAGTGAATAAAAATATACTATATTTTATGCGTCTAGATTTCAGTACAAATATATACATGTTTCATCAATTTCGATGGTTTCTTTGAGTGGCCGTAACATACAAACCACACCATATTTTTATGATATTTCGTACGAACATTACACTAGTCCAGCGACCTAACTATCTGTCACTTGGGAAGTCCGGATGAACAAAAATTCTATATGCCTTCGAATCCACAACAAAACATCCTAAATTTTCGAATCTTTAAAATACGGTTCTATGCTTTGTAACACTATAAGAAACTGAGGCGAACTATGTATCTATAATTTTCGCACATGTTCTTTGTCTACTATCTTTTGATCTTCACATTTCAGGTTTATGCAATTTGAGAATAAAAAAATTGCTATTGGTAACGTTTTGCCCAAATGTCTCTAATTTTCGAATTTTTAGCCGAATATGGTCTCAAACGATAGGGTTCGACTCCCTGATGACGAATCCGTAATCAAATTCAATTCTGTCCCTGGGACCTGCCGGCCGTAGGCACGATAACTTTCGAAGAGATTTTCCTAGAGACTTGATTTTCAGGATAAGTTCTGTTCCAAATGCCACGATTATTTTCGATAACCAGCCAAATCGTAAAGGATGTTTTATAAAATATGGCAATTCGAAAAGAAACCAATTTCGCAGCCACATGCAACATGCTTTTAATTAGCCTCATGCAAAATTTTGTGGCCACAGAGCAAAATTTCAAGAGGAACAATAGACTTTAATTTTTTCCTAAGTTATGAAAGTTTTCGAATAATTCCGAGTTTATTGATGAAATTTTACAGTAAAATGTTCAATGCCAATTCAAATCAGTACGCAAAAATTTGTGGGAGTTGCGTTGATACAACCATAGAAAAGTCTCTCGTTATTAATAAAAAATTCTAATATTATTGCCATTAAATACCTTTCGATTGTAAAGATATCGAGTTTGAGGATGTAAATGATCATGCAAAATTTTGAGGTAACAGCGTTACTGATCCACAATGAACGAGCACTCAAAAGCACCTGCTCATTGCTTTTCTTACATTTTTTATTCCCAAATTGCATAAACCTGAAAGATCAAAAGAAAGTAAACAGAGAACATGCGCGAAAATGAAAAGTGCATAGTTCGCTTCAGTTTTTTGTGCTGTTCTAAAGCTTCAAACCTTATTTTAAAATTTTGAAAATACAGGTTATTTTTTGAGGACTTGAAGGCATATACAATTTCTGTTTATCTAGACCTGGATTTCCCAAGTGACAGACAGTTAGGTCGTTTGTGTATACTCCGTTCGCATATTATTGAGCGCAAAGTAGGCCTTTGTTTATTTATCTTAGATTGGCAGTATTTACAGTCAGAACGTAAAATAAAGTCAACGTTGCCGAATGTACCCGACCCCGTCCGACGAGCTTTCGAGTTATCAGAGAACTCTATGCAATATTGACAACATTGCGTATCAATCTGACAAGAAAATAAACAACATAACCTAAAATTTTAATATACACAGCGGAATATGCCAAATTTTCATGGCCAACTGACAGCTCAAAATTACAAGAACGGACTAAAGAACTATCTAGAGGTACTTTATTCACTGTCCAATTTTTTCTGTTTCCCAATGAAACACTGAATGAAATCTATCAATAAATATATATTTTTTACAAAATAACTGATGAATTTTTATGAGGAAACAACTCAAATTCCAATAAAATAATAAAAATCTACACAATTCCATAAACACCAATTCATTCTTTCACTTCAAATACTAGTATATGTTCTGTTTCTGATTCAGAATTATGTCCCTCTGTAGACGTGCCCATTGCACTGTCCATTTCATTAACAAATTCTTTTTGCAAAGCTTCAACACTTTTCGTCCATTCAGATGTCTGACCGGAAACACTTTTATTTGCTTCGATTCTGTTACCGTTACCTAAAATAACTTCCATAATTGCTTGTTTCGACAAATCCTCAATACCTCCACTTTCCGACAAAATTTCATTGGGATTACCACAATCAGTATCATCACAAGGATCCTCTCTGATTGTCAGATCTACGTAACTTATGGTGTTTCTTTCATTTTTACTGCGAGATTCTTCCATTTTTTCATCCCCAACAGACTGATTGACTTTCATATCTGCCACCACATTCGTTTGGGAATCCTGCTCAGGAGCTGCCAGACATCTATCCTTCGAAGCAGTCCCTGAAAGCATGAAGTTTTCAGAAATCAGAGAAGCCTTCCAGGTTGGAATCGGTAGAACTGTACCTTGATATTGTGCTAATGGCAACTTATGCGCTCTTTTAACATGTTTTTCACAGTCGAATTTATTAAATGACATGAAAGAACACTTGCTGCATTGAAACCTATACCATGATAAATGATTTGACATATGTGTCAGAAGCTCCGAGGCAGAATTGAATTGGGATTCACATAAATCACAACATCGATTCACTAAATCTGCAAAATGTGAAATTTTTTTCATAAATACTTTATCCTCAATCAAGTTCATCTTTTCCTCACCACAATTTTTTTTAACATTTCGCTGAGGAGGTGAATTTATTCTTTTTCTCTTGTTTATTTTTATAGAAGCGTTGTCCTCAACTACATAAACTAGGTTTTCAACAACTTCTGCATTGTAATTATTATTCAGTCTCTCTTTAGTGCAATGTGTTGTACTGTTAACATCTTCATCTGTAATCTTTTCTTCATCAAGACCGTTACAGATATTATCTTCAGGAACAGTACATTTTTCGATATTTTCCCCATCTGCGACATCTTCTGTTTCTAAGTCAGTATTATCTTCTTCAATTATTTCTTTGATGAGAGGTTTGATGCTGACATCTTGAAAGTTGGGGTCATCACCGAGATTCAGTTTAAAATCGCTATTTAACTTGTTTTTCAAGCTGATTTCTAAGGAACTTTCACTGTCTGATGAACAGTTCGATGGCAAACTAGATGAAGATGTTGAAACGTCAGTAATTTTAGTTTCCGAATTATCCAAAGCATTCGATTCTGCCACACCAAGTTGAAGAATTTCCACTTTGTCAGAATGTGCTTCAGAGTCTGAAGGAATACTAATAACTTCTTCAGTACCTTCGAGTTCTGGACTACTTAAAACTTCTTGAGCAATTTCTTTATCACTTAATTTGTATAAATCTTCATTGTATTTGTCGTTTTTCAAATTATCATTGACTTCTTGTTTTTCATATTTATTTACTTGTTTTGATTTGTTCGTAAACTCTTCCTTGAATGGATTGGTATTTGAAAATTCTTGTATTTTTACCCTTTTCATATATTCGGAAGGTTTAACTTTTTCGAAACCTCTACAGGGAGAATCATTGAGGTCTGGAACTTTAGATGAATTATTTTCGTTGGACGATTTTGCAACAGACGTAATTGAATCAACCCCTATAATAGACATCACTTCATGTTTATCATACATTTGCACGTCATTCTGCATCCATTCCGTACAATTTTCCGTATCACTGTCGTTTTCTTCTAAAACTAATGATAATGTACCTGTATTAACTTCTTTTTCTTCACTAATCAGTTCAACATCCTTCATTTTATCCGATGGCTTATCAATCTTTGGTTTGTATTTTATAAGGTTGGTCGATTTTCTTTTAGCTGAACCTGTCAGTTTACTCGATTTATATTTTTCTTCATGTTCTTTTATATCCGAGTCTTTCCTCTTACTACTGTTTTTCTTGATGGAATTGCATACAGCTATCCTTTTGGTACACATGACAGAATGAGACATCAAAGCAGCTTTCCTGTCGAAATGCTTCCCGCAGCCACCACACATCTGAAGGTCACTATCTCCTTCCATGTTGTCCAACCACTGCAAAAAATATACAAAATGAAAAAAATATACATTTGGTGATGTTGTTCTCATATACGATATTTCCGTTGTGAAAACTCACCTCATTTTCTTCATCGTTCCCGTGATTAGAATCTTTAGCACTTTTCTTCTTCTCCTTAATATCTTCTGGTTTCTTATGTATTGCACTATTATGTATTTGATTCCTGTATCTTCTAATTTGGCTTGAAGTCATCCGATGAACCTTTAACAAATGTCTATACACGGACCAAGCATCGAACAGGTTTTCTTTACAAAGCGGGCATGGATATATAAGTTTGTTTTCACCATGTTTGTACTTTATATGATGGATTAATGTTTTCTTGGTTGAGAATTTTGTATTGCACTCTGTACAGATATTATCGTTTTTCAATATCTGTTTATCGTCTTCGTTACTGCTCATAGATAGTATCTTACCATCCGATCCAATTACTGCTTCATCGTTTTCAAATATACTATGTATTTCCATAACCTGCAAACCATACAAAAGATTCATTAAAAGAATTGGCATATTCCATGACGATATCAGCGCTGAGGTGGCAAGAATCGTAACTGAGCTAAGATAGTAAATGTAAACAATCTTGTTTTGGACAGATAAGTCACTGGGGTTTCATCGAAGTTTTTATGAATAATCTGGAAATTATTATAGAGTTGGGATCTTTCTTGAATTATTTTGTGATATAATCAATATTTCAATATTCAAGCGTTTAATTAATATAAAGGTTACAAGTCAGTAAGTCTAGTTGTGGATGTTGTCAATCTTAAACTATATTTAAAATTTCTTTCAGTTCATTTATATCTTACATGTATATACTTATTTGAAGTGAAGTGCAGCTTTTAGATTTTCTGGAATATACATTTGGAAATTCACATCTGAAACATACGATATAGAATGCATCAGAAAGAGAATTCTTCCGTCTAGTTGCACAGATGAATAGTCGAGATAATCACGTGCTGTAAGTGAATGAATTCCGTTGACTTATTGCAATAACCTAGTCTTGTCTCTCTCTTATCGCAGTATGGTAGGGAACTTGCAGTACAGGGTATCCCATTTTGGGCACTTTTACGGGATATCTCCGTTATTTTTAACGTTAGCGGGATGCGGTTTTCGCGACAGTATACTACTTTTTTGTGAAACTAAAGACGGCGCAATCAGTTTTTCATAGCCCTCTTAGTTTTTGCTATACAGGGGGGAAATGAAAAGTATAACTTTTCAATCACCCCTCGTATCTCAGTTGTGCTTAAACTTGGAGGAATGGTTTAAAACGCATTCCGATAAATTTTTTTCCGTAGAATCCAGTGGCGTAGTCAGTTTTTCAATTAAACTTTTCGTTTTTGAGTAATTGAGCAAACATATGTTTTTTAAATTGGACACCCTGTATATTATTTTTTATTCTTATTAAGCACAATCTCAGCTTTTCAAGAACATATCATTTCATGCATTTATTTCCAAAACCAAGCTCAGAATTCAAGATTTTGTAATTCAATTGTCAATAACTAAGTAGAAGGCTATATGACTGTTTATTAAAAACAAATAATAAATGTCAAAGCTTTGTCGGTTGTTTAAAAGTTTACAGTTCTCTCAGTTTTTATTATTTATTATATTATATTAATGATTCAATTATTGAATTTTCAAGAAATTGCAAATTAAATTAAGTTAAATATAGATCATGTGATGTAGATATTATGTTAACATTATTTTCGATTTCTAACGAAATCTTGACACTTATTTTTTGTTTATAATAAACAGTCATAGCCTACTACTGCTAATTGAATTACAAAATCTTGAATTCTGAGCTTGGTTTAGAAAATAAATGCCTAAAATAATATGTTTTTGAAAAGCTGAGATTGTGCTTAATCAGAATAAAAAATAATATTTAGGGTGTCCCATTTAAAAAACATATGTTTACTCAATAACTCAAAAACGGAAAGTTTAATTGAAAAACTGACTACGCCACTGGATTCTACGGAAAAAAATCTATAGGAATGCGTTTTAACCATTCCTCCAAGTTTAAGCACAACTGAGATAAAGGCGGTAATTAAAAAGTGAAACTTTTCATTTCCCCCCTGTATAGCAAAAACTGAGAGGGCTATGCAAAAACTGATTGCACCATCTTTAGTTTCACAAAAAAGTAGCACACTGTCGCGAAAACCGCATCCCGCTAACGTTAAAAATAACGGAGATATCCCGTAAAAGTGCCCAAAATGGGATACCCTGTACACGTATAGAATTATTTAATTTGTCAGGCTGCCCAAAATACTCGACTCAAGTATTTACTGTTGCCTACCATCCATACTAATATTATAAATGCGAAAGTAACTCTGTCTGTCTGTCTGTTACTCTTTCACGCCTAAACGACTGAACGGATTTTGATGAAATTTGGTATGGTGATAGATGATAGCCTAGAAATGGTCATAGGCTATAAATAACCACGCCATCGTTCTTAAGGGGTAGGCAGTAGGCAGATAACTAAATTGAGTTAGTGATTTTTAGTCGTTTTTGTTGGGACTTTTGCTCTTTCACGTCTAAAAGGCTGAACAGATTTTGATGAAATTTAGTAAGGTAATATATGGTTACCTAAAAACGGATATAAGATCAAAATGATCACGTCATCATACTTAAGGGGTAGGAAGTAGGCAGAAAACTGAATTGAGTTAGTGATTTTTTTATGGTTTTTGCTGGGAGTTTTGCTCTATCATGCCTAAACGGCTGAACGGATTTTGATGAAATTTAGTAAGGTGATAGATAGTAACCTAGAAAAGGATATGGGCTATTAATATTCATGCTATCGTACTTAAGGCGTAGGCAGTAGGCAAAAAACTAATTAAGTTAGTGATTTTTAATCGTTTGTTTTAAAAGTTTACCTCATTCACGCCTTAACGTCTGAACGGATTTTTATAAGACTTGGTTAATATAAAGATAGGATCCTAGGCACGGACACAGGCTACTTTTTACGGCGGGAAAATACCTCATTCCCGCGGAAATCTAGCGTGATCGTGTCAAGAAGCGCATGACGCCATAGCTACTGAAATGATTTTGATGTTTTTTTTTAACTGAGTGTTACTAAGACTTCAAGTTAGTATTTGATCACTTTACTAACTTAGAGGGTCGGTAGGCGCCATAATTTAGTACTTCCTACGCAGACGATGTTGCGGATGTCACACTGTCTAACATCGGGGGTTGGCAGGTAGGTAGTTAGTAGTATTTTAAACCGATTTACATTATTTACTTTTTATATTTACTAAGGAAACATTCGGAGCTATCCATTATGTAGCTTAGGTTGCTTTTGAACAAATTTTGATGTGAAGTTGAGGACTGGAACACGATAGTGGGACATTGTTGCAGGGGGACTTACAGCCGGGAGAAAACAAAAAAACTTATGCGGACGAAGTCGCGGGTAAAAACTAGTACTAAATAAATTATGCTCCTCCCAGCGATAAGAGAGAGACAAGACTAGAATATAAGACAACGGAATTCAGTGTGTTACAGCACGTGATTGTCTCGAATATTCATCTGTGCAACTGGACGGAAGAAGTCTCTGTCTGATGCATTGTATATCGTATGTTTCAGATGTGAATTTCCAAACCTGTATAGGAGTTTTAACCTCTAATTCTAGAGCCCTAATAGAAGGAGATGTTTGAGAAGAAGTTCTGAATGCATGTCATATTATAATCTGTGATGATGAGGGAATTATAATCTGTAATGATGAGGGTATCACGTCAAAACTCATGGTTTTCTTTCCTTTTCTGCTGTGTGTTTCTTTATCAGGGAAAATCTTTCTAAACTTGAAGAAATATCACAAACCGAATTAAAGAGCTTATGGAATCAGCAGAAGGCTGATTTTAAAAAAATAAGCGTTCGCCGATTAAAAATATGCCTTGCTTAAAAAACAAATTTACGGTATCGTCCTATAGTATAAATCAAGAAGTTATGTAGAAATATTTTATGAACTCTTTATCAATTCTGCAATAGCCAAGTATATGTTTGTAAAATAATACGTTGTATGTGTACCTTAATATTAAATGATCCTAAGAAGTAGAGAGAGCTTGTCATAATCTGCTGTAAAATATCAAAACCTCCGATATAAATTCTGACATAAGAGGTTGAAGCGACAATATTAATTACTTTCCTATATATTCATTGAAGTATCTAAGAAACAAGCCTTTCTTTTACTATCAGGACCCTTCCAAACTCGTTCTCAAGATATATTTTCATTTGGTTTTTGTGAGGGAATCTATATCCTACAGTTGGCACTTTTTTCGCCCATAAATTGCATTGAGGCACGCAACAGTAGTCATTTCTGATCGAAATCATATTCAAGAGGATAAAAATTTCAAGTTTTCCTTGAATACTTCTTCTAAACAAAAGTTTATGAACAATTACGAAATTATTACACAGAGATACGTTCAACGCTTTGTTTACTACTATCTTAGCTCAATTTCGATTTCAGCCACCAGAGTGCGTAACGCTGGTCAGCAGAAGCCAATATAAGAAAAAATTTTTCTCAAAAGAATTCTAACCTCAGTTTTCATCATCTCGGTATTCCCCAAATTGGGTCCGAATTCCATGGTCTGAAACACAGCAACATCAGAGCCATCAATTTTTTCTAACGAAATACTTGTTAAGTCTCCAACTTTCTTCAATTCTTCATGCTTAGATTCATTGAGAGCACTTTGACTTTTGATATCTTCTACAAATTTTTTTTGTTCTTGCCTCTTCAACAGATTTTCTATTATCGGATTCAAATAACTTTTTTCTTTACCAGGAGTTTCGGTATTCGCTATCATTTGATTTGCATTTTCGATATCTTTTTGGATCAAGAGAACTCCATCGTTCTGTAAATAATTTATACAATTATTATTAGTATTATCAGATTTAATTTGAATAAAATCATGGAATATAAACAATGAAAGCAGAGAATAATGTTAATGGATTTAAAATCAACCAATATTAAACCCTTACTTCGAAACTAATCCTGTCAACGCACAAAGAACATGCATAGTGGTAATATCAAACAGAGCATCCATAGATAGCTATTTTGCCCTATTTGGGGCTCTTCAGCATGAAGGAGCTCCGCCTGAAAGGCATTCTAGGTTCCCTTATTTGAAGAAATGTCGTCTATCTTTGAGAATAACAGAAACAAAACGCCATCTACTATTATTCTTTGCTTTCATTGTTATATTAAACCTGCGTTACTCTTAAACGCATGAATTTTCATTTTGTATCATGGAATATGTTTCGAAGAACAAAACAGCATCTTACTTCGGAGCAACTTGGACCTGGATCTCTTGAAGTGTTATACTTGTCCCGACAGAATTTCCTCTTATGCAATATGAAATTTGCTATACTCCTGAATATTGTACGGCAAACTCGACATTCATACATCAGGTCACATTCATATGCAAGATAACTCTTAACCTAAAAAAATTCAAAATTAACAAGAAGAATAAACAATTTATAACAAATTCTGATACCACTAATGAGGAATTTTCAAGTACTGCTCTGAAGATTATGAAACTATACAAAAGACTGATATAAATAACCATAAAAGTAATTAGATCGTTGATTATCATTAAAATCAAAAAATTTGAATAGACAATGTACCGAATTTATAAAACAATGGCTATCTACATCAAAATATGAAATAATCTGTAGATAAACTGAGAATGATTTTCTCTTTCAATGAATTCTTCCATATACTTCACAATTCTTCAAAATTCATCACTAATCCAAGGAATTCTGAATTATCAATAAGAAATCGGTGGACATTTTAGATCTTCCCGAATAAACACTGAACCGTTCCAATGTTAAATCAAAGTCAACTTAAACTACGACTAGTTGTCCCTAAAAATGTTAGATAGATCACAATATAATAATTAACCCTGAAAATGTTAATTAAATACAAAGCAGATTGCCTTTCGTCAGAATGATACTCAGTGCAACAGAACATTCAACGATTCCTTTAAATTAAAGTGATATCTTACCTCGCTTGTAGCAGTTTCAAACAAAGTCAACACATGTTTCAATCCGAATACACTGGTGTCAATCGGTAACCGAACATGTGATAAATCCACATCTTTGGGAGTTACTGCTTTTCCTAAAGGTAGATCTAAGGGCTTCTTTGCCTTTCTAGATGATTTAGATGACATACTGCTTCATTCACCAAATCTAACATCAACTAAAAGCAGATTGAATGTTGTATAACTGTATATAAGTAAGAAATACACAAGGAAATGTTTCCACGCATAGTCTGAATTACACAATGTAGTTGTGCGGAATACCTCGAGATGGTCTATGCATGGAAAAAAGGTACTGGTTCATGCTTATGTAGTAAAATAATTAGAGAATTAGAGAATGAAGTGACTCATTTAAAGTAGTTTATCAACAGACAATTACTATAGATGTCAATCTTTAATGAAATGTATTTTAGGTCATATTGAGACTACCTGATTTTTAATGAAAATGCAGAATGCAATGTACGATATCGTAAACTTATTGAATAATATAAAGAAGGAGAATAATTACCATCCGTTTTGTAGAGTGCCACAAATAAAATCTATCAATAGGTCTCTCCTCACTTCCTCAATATTATTTTAGTTTTCTTCCAAACTAACACCAAATGGAACTGGTCATTAAGCCATAGTGGTTTCAAGTTTCCATCAGAATAATTTGGTATGCGAAATCACCAAAATAAGTATTGTTTTAATAATCAAATATTATTAAATTTCGAAGATATTCCCTTCTACAAAAGTACCCTGAAAATGAAATCTCCATGTATAATTCGCTAGAGATTACTTTGTCTCCCCAAAATTCTTCACGGTAGAGTTTTGAGAGTAGCCCAACAGATGGCGTATGACATAAAAACTCTTCTTATCTCTTGCCACTTCGGTTTGAATTTGCAAAATTGAAATTAATTATCATTATTATTAGTACGGTATTTATTATGATGAATTCCGAAAGTTTGATTATCCCCTTCTTATGAAGTGAATTTTAATTGAATAAATTATAAAATTGAACTTACATATTAATTGAAACTCATTGAGTATAGCATTGTTTAAGGAGAATTAAACAATGATTATAGCCAAAGATATTATAGCACACCTATTTTATTTTATACAATTTTAATTATTAGCATTCTACCCGGCAATTTCATAATTTGGTATAGTTTTGATGAGTATATACATTATTGTATATATATTATTGAACACATTCATTGAGTTTTTTATGAAACGCAATTGTATTTTTTATGATATTAATATACCTATACCATAAAATTATTCTCTCTTCATGCCAGAATGAAACGAATAAAAGCAAATGAAAATAATATCTTTGCATATTATTTGAAATGAAATCTTATAATGCTGGTTTTATACCTAGGTATTTTGTATGCTAGCAATCAGAGTTTGCTCTTTAAATAATCATTATACAGAATATTATATCTATCTTTTTACTTGCAGCACTGATTTCGAAAGCATATTATTTCGGAGTTTATATCAAATGAATCGTTATCAAATTTATTTGAAAAACAGAAACCATAAAGTTATCTCGATTCATGATGTTATGTATCTAAATAACCGTTCTTAGATTCATAAAGAACTGAAAATATATTATATGTGTCTTGATAAACTTCACTAAGACGAATTCAATTTGTGGATCCAATCATTTTTCAGCTGAATCTAATAGCAGAACATTATATTTCAAGTAAGTCCTGCCTTTCACTAAAGCATTTAAAATAATAACTAAACACAAAGTTTAAGTTCAGAGTTTCTGAAGAACTATTCTGCGTTCTACAGATCCGTAGGACTAAACTGGAATTGTAGTATCTGAGGGGCTTCAACCAAGCCTAGGAGTATTCAGTGTTGTGAGAGTTTCCTGTTCTGTCACAAATAGGGATATTGAAGATCCTTTTCTAGCAAGTTTCCCGAAGGTCCTCTAAACTACACACCCAAATGATCATTATTCTTGTCTGGTTCGAAGGAACAAAGATTATTACCACAGTATAGACACCAACTGCTGTCTATACTGTGTTATTACATTGTATCACAATGTTTGAATCTTCATAAGACCCTGATTTGTTCATTATAATCGTTCTGAAAATATGGTATTTCTTTTTTCACGACAAAACTCGACTCGAAGTTGAATTCAAATCACAGAGCATATAATATCAGAGACAATAGACAATCTTGTCTCTGATAGGGATGGCTAAGCGTACGCGGAACTGATACTTTGGAACAGGTCCGGCTTGGTCGGACTAGTGGAACTGATCCCTACTCCTATTTGATCAGGTACGAGTACCAGTCCAGTCTCCAGTCAGATCTCGAACTCGAGTTCGCTTTATATTATGCGTCCGCTCTGCTTTGAACCGAGAACGAGAAACTGATTACGATTACGAACTGGAGCATAGAAATTTTACATCTATGTGTATGTGATCTGGACTAATTGTTCGGATTCGGACATTGGATTATGTTTCGGATCGCGGAGTATTCGCCTTGCGACATAGACTAGCCAGTTTCAAGTATCTGTTCACACAAACAAAACAAGAACATTGATTTTTCATTTTCATTCGAATTAAGAGAGAATTTGAAGTTATGTGTATTATATCGGAAGCTTGGTAGTGAATAATATCATAATGTAAGAGCAAAAATAAAAGAAGCATATATAAAGATATTTATTTCTTCAACATACAAAATAAAAAAACATAATAAACTGAAATATGTTTTCGCTTGAAATGTTTTTTCAAATTTGAAACTGAATGTTTGTAACAGAGTTTTTGTTTGCAAATTTCGCACGAACAAATTTTTTTTTCATCGTCTATAATAGAAAAATAAAGCCATATCGGACTTCTCTTATTCGACATCTTAACGATCTTAAACTAGGAATACACACACGCTCGCGAAGTTATTTCGTGTAGTATAGGTACCTATTTACGTATCTTTTCAACTCAACTGGAGCTTTAGAAATAATGAACTAGAGAAGAAATGCCTAAGCGGCGAGATCAAAGACCAAGTATCAACAAATACCGACCTACGCAAAAATTAAAACGCATCGTCTGCAACCAGAGTGCTGTCGGTATTATCGAGTCCGGACTAGAACCTGGACTGGAACTGATCTTTGGACTAGTTATTTCTCTGGACCGGATCAGGTCGGAACTGATCCATGAAATTCCTCGGATCAGCCATCCCTAGTCTCTGATAATATATTCAAATTCGAACTAGGTTATCAATTTGATATCTATGATTCTTGATTCTATCTATGGTTCGATTCGAAATTCGAACCACAGAAAAAAAGCTGTTATCCCTGAGCAAAAAAATGTTTAGTGAAGATAACTGCCATAGATTGGAAATTAATTCGTGTTATCCTTACAAGATGGCGTGCTGTCGTGAATCAATTAAATCGAAATTAATATCATTTTAAAAGATTTTTATATAATTTTCGATCAATATATTATTATAATATCATTGAAATAAGGACTATCGAACATACAGAAAGTATAGAATATAATTATTTGCGTTAGGAGCAAATGAAATTCAAGTTTCCTTCGTTTCCTGTTAATTTCTTCTTGTTCATTCATTACAGTGTCTGCAAGATGAGAAATCCAAAAGTCCTACTTCTGGTGTGTACGTAAATTGTTTACATCTATATCACTGGGTATAATGATAGACAAATAATTATTAACTTAAAACATTGTTTAAGGAGAAACAATGCTTAAAATTAATTCATCATGACTCGTGGTATTTTCCAGATTGGCATCACTGATTAAAGGTCATTTTTCTAACCATAGAAAAAATACTTGTTCTGTGTTTGTAACAAAAAAGTTTGAATTCGAAAAAAGTCAAAAACATAGACAAGTCAAAAATCAAAAAACCAGAGGAAGAAACTGATGATGAAAACTGGTGATCATGATATAAATTTATTATTATTGGAGAACAAATTGAAGCTTCTTGATAATATCATTAATATACAACCAAAACAAGAACAAAAATTGTGTTTAAAAACTAATATAAAATCTATCGATTTGAAAAAGTATCTGAAAGAACCATGTATGACTAACGAGATTTGTTGTAACCAAAGTAAAAAGGTACTGCATAATGATTTCCAAGAATTTGCTAAGGGTCTGCAGTCCGGTATACATCAGCAGAGAAATTTGCATTTACCTGTTGCAAAGAAAATGCCAGCAAAATTGGAGAGAGTGGTTAATTATGGGGAAAACACAGGAAAAGATAATGCCTCCGATTTAGGTTTTATTACAGCTTCAGATGAATTAAATGCTCAAAACATGAAAAAGTATGGAACAACCAAAAACCTATCTAGTTATCCAGGTAGCTCAAACAGTATTCAAAAAAGAAAATTAGGAACTAGAGGTAGCAGTAGGAAATTCGTACCTCCTCTTTTGAGGAATATGGAAAGGTTAGCAAATCTGTAGTCCTTATGAGAATTTGGACTTGAATATTATTATCAATCACTAAAACTCGATTTCTTTTCATCAATCTATTTAATACCTGAATGACATTTTTAATTGTTAGATGCATTGAAGATATAAAGAAATAGACATTCTTTTTTTTGCCTCATGATCATTTTCATCTTGATTGATATTTTCCTTTGTATATTAGATTTTTTTCAGTGAAGATATGGATAGAAACAAAGAAGAATTGCCTGCATCATATTCTGATGAAAGACTGAAAACATAGACCCTAAAATGGTAGAATTGATAAAATCTGAAATCATGGACAATGGAAATCCAATACATTGGGAAGATATAGCAGGGTTGCAGTTTGCTAAATCGGCCATTCAAGAAGCTGTCATATGGCCAATGTTACGCCCAGATATTTTCACTGGTTTGAGGAGACCACCGAAAGGAATTTTGCTATTTGGTCCACCTGGAACTGGGAAGACATTAATTGGTAGTTTTAATATTCATATCATTTGATGAAAGCGTCCAAAATCTCTTTTGTATATTTAGGGACAGAGAAATAAACTTTATTGATTGTTATGAATCAAATGGCTATCGATCTCAGTCTTCCAGCCAGTTACATGAATTCTTATTTTACAAAACATATACAGTGGAACTTCCCTATAACGAAAGCACTAAATCCGCAAAAAAATTCATTATAAAGAAATTTCGTTATGCAAAAAATTTGTTTCTATAGTCGGCAATGTCGCGGTCGACTTCACTGATGAATTTAAGTTTATCATTCAAACTTAAGCACTTCCTTTTAGAGATTTTCACACAACACACACACTAGCGTAATGGTTAGATTGAAACCAAAAAGCAAGGGGTGTATTTGAAACTGTTTCAGAAGGATATCTTTGCCCGTCGTAATGATTTACTTCAAGGTCGGGATTTATTATATATGTCCGGAAAAATTTTGGAAAAAACCCACCCTCATACCTTCTTAACAATACCCATTTAAAATGTGGTGTTCTTTGAATATTTCTTTTAGAGAGAATTTACTTCGTTTCAGAGGATGTTTTTAACATGGAATTTGGTTTCAAGATGCAATGTCTTGTATGAAATTCATTATACAGATAGATTCGTTATACAGACGTTCGTTATGGGGGATTTCCACTGTATTATATTTATTATAAAGGTGTTATTCCAAGGCTATTAAGTATTCAAAAAGTGGTAGTTTCTTCATAGTAATGGTGTTCCAGTGGTTCTAAAATATTTCTCTTGTTCTGATTTGAGATACTTTTTTTGCTTAGTTTATTCATTTGATTAAGTATTGTATATTTATTATTATGGTTTTCAACTAAAAAGAAAATATTTTCCAGGTAAATGTATTGCATCACAAAGTCAGTCGACATTTTTCAGTATAAGTGCTTCTTCCTTAACTTCGAAATGGATTGGTGATGGAGAAAAAATGGTTAGAGCTTTGTTTGCTGTAGCTAGATGTCATCAACCATCTGTAAGTGCAGAATACATTACCCCAATTATAATTTTTTGAGTGCTTGTTCTGCTTGAATGAGTGCTATATAATTTTGCCCAAAATTTCTGTAATTTTCGAATATTGAGCCGAAAATGGTGTCAAATGATAGGGTTCGACTCCCTGATGATGAATTCATGATCAACAACTTTCAATGTCAATTATAAAATTCCGAAGATTTTACATGTTTTGTCTGATATAGACACCAAAACGTTATTTCTATAATTTTAAAACCCCGTATCTCAGATGGAAAACATTTCTCGACATATGTTTATATGACAAACTAGGGCTTATTTTTTATGTAGAATACGTGGTTAAAATTTCTTGGTTACGATCTGGACCACCCTGTATATTGAGAATCAATCTCAAGTCCTATACAAAATTTTGATGTATTAGCTTCATTGCTTCACCAATGAAAGAGCGCTCAAAAGCTACTGCTCAGGTGCCGTATTCTGGACAAGTGATCTTTCAAAGTTTATACGAACTTCATTGTGCGAGTCCCTCTTTTACCTGCAAAAATGCACACCCCGCAATGAAGTTCGTATTCGCTTTGAAAGATCACTTGTCGAGAATACGACACCAGTTCTTTCTTCAATTTTTCTTACTTCATTTTATTTCAGGTCATATTCATAGATGAGATCGATTCATTATTATCGCAAAGAAGTGATACAGAACATGAAAGTTCTCGTAGAATAAAAACAGAATTTCTTGTTCAATTAGATGGTGCCACAACTGATAATGAAGAGAGGCTACTGCTGGTTGGAGCCACTAATAGACCTCAGGAACTCGATGAAGCAGCCAGAAGACGATTTGTCAAAAGGCTTTACATACCTCTCCCTGAATATGAGGTCAGTTTTTATACGACATAAATCAACAGAGAGAGTTAGACTGCATTCTCCATCTTCTCATCCATGCTACTGTGACGTTCAAGAGTAACGCAGTATAATAGAGAGATATAAACTTTATTGATCATAAGTACAATCAAAGGGCTATCGACCTAAGTCTTCCTGCCAGTTAAATACACTTTCATTTACAAAGATCTCTGTTTTTATTGTAGTGATTTTAAGTATTCAAAAACTGGGAGTGCTGGTAGTTTTGCTTTTGGTGGTGTTGTACTTTGATAACTGTGAATAAGTGGGTTAATAATATTTATGTTATTCTGGTTGGTGATGAATTTTCTGTTGAGGTGTTCAAGTCTTTCTAGTATCGGTTTCATTTCTGTAGTCTCGTAGAGTAGTTGATTAGAAGGGTTGTGGAGTGGATTGTTTGGGTGTCTCAGTTTTGTGACCTTTCTAAGGCATGTTCTCTCTGCAACTTCTATGTCTTTTGTTGTTGACTTTGGCGCATTCGAGAATACTGTGTGTCCATATTCCAATAAGGGCCTGCATATCATCTTGTATATAGTGGTCGCTGTTTTGATACTGATTCCTAGTTTCTTATATGTGAGCGATCTAAAATGTCCTGCTCGAGTGATAGCTGCTTTCTTTTGTGTTTTTATGTGGGATTTGAAATTTAATTTGTGATCCACTTTGATGCCAAGATATTTACACATGTTGGTGGGTGTAATTGTGCAGTTTCCAATTAGGATCGTTTTGGAGTTGGGTTTGATTTTGTGGTGAAAAATCAGAAGTCTTGTTTTTGTAGGGTTTGCTTGAATTCTCCAGTGTCTCATCCATGCCACAGTGACATCTGTTAGTCTTTGTAGTTTTTCCATACAGCTGTTAATAGTGGTACCATGTGCAATAAGGGTTGTATCATCCGCAAACTGCAGCATATATGTTTGTTTGTTAATATGGTGTTCTGGTTCTTCATTGTGGTTGTATATATCGTGACAGTATAAATTGTATAACGTTGGAGAGAGTGGGGAACCTTGTGGAAGTCCTTGCATTGGCACAAATGGTTCTGAAGTTTCAGTTTTCACTTTAACTTGAAGAGTTCTTCCCGATAGAAACTTGGAAATGATCTTCAGGAGGTATGTTGGGCATTGTAGTTGGTATAATTTGAATAGAAGTCCGCTGTGCCAGATACTGTCGAAAGCTTTTTGTATGTCAATAAATAGGGCTGCCGACTTTTTTCCATTTTTCTTATTACACTGAATATTGGATGTTAGAATTGTAAGGGGGTGTGTGATGGAGGTTTGGCTTTTGAATCCAAACTGGTATAAGGGAATACATTCTCCTACTGCTTTACGGATCCTTTCTGTAAGAATTTTTTCAAAATTTTTTCCCAACACTGGGAGTAACGTTATTGGTCTGTAATTTTCTATTTTTGAATGATTTGTATTGGCTTTTGGTATCGTTATAAGTGTTCCCTTTTTCCATTCATTGGGGAAATAATAGTTGGTGATGCAGAAATTATATATTTTGTTTATATGGTTGTGTATAAGGGGGTCCAGTTTCCTCAGTATTTTTCTGGGAATATTGTCATATCCAGGTGTTGTATTTTTTCCGTGATGTAGGGCTTTGTAATATTCTTCTTCCGTGATTGGTTCCATGTTTGTTTCTGCCTGTATTTGGGGGAAGGTGTACCGATACCAGTATTCTATCCTATCATGCTGTTCATTGTCAAAGTCTGCGTTGGTAGTTTTTTTGTAGATTTCTTGATAATGTTTAGCAAATGCATTAGTGATCTCTTTATCATTTATAAGTGTTTTACCGTTGACCTGTATTGGATCTGTGAGATTATGTGATGTGTATTTGCTTAATTTCTTGATTGTCCTCCAGTATGTTCGTCCCTTCTGTTCCTCTATTTCTTTGCATGCTTCTAAATACTTATGGGACCTGTAGGTTAAAATGAGTTTGTGGATGTCCTTATTGAGGTTGTTGTATTTTATTTTCAAATTGCTGTCGTTATTAATTTGAAATTCGCGATATAATTGTTTTTTCGCCCGTATTAACTTGAGGATATATGGAGGTAGTGTTTGGCTATAATATTTTTTCTTTGAGGTGGGTGTTTGCTTAATTATTATATTTGAGAGAGTATTTTGGAAGAATGTTATGTATTCTGTGGTGATTTCGATTTCTGGGTCTATTATTTCCAACATTTGTTTATCTACTTCCTCGATGTTGCATTTTTCAAATATGTACCTTGTTTCTTGTGGGTATCTTACTGGGTTTCTGTTGGTATTTATAGTGAATTCGATTGCAAGGTGGTTGGATCCTAGATCAGGGTTAAGGTTTATGTTTTGGATGTTGTTCCTTATATTTCTCGTACATAAAATGATATCAGGTGTAGAGTCTGGGTTTTTTCCCATTATGAATGTTGGAGGGGTGTCGATTTTGCTGAAATCAGAGTACCTCAGGAAGTTGTGGAGTTGGTTTCCGCAGTATAATATAAACAATGAAAGCTGAGAATAATATTAATTGATTTAAAATCAACCAATATTGAACCCATACTTCGGAATTAATCCCGTCAACACACAAAGAACATGCATAGTGGTAATATCAAACAGAGCATCCAAAAATAGCTATTTCGCCCTATTTGGGTCTCTTCAGTATGGTTCCCTTATTTGAAGAAATGTCGCCTAGCTCTGAGAATAACAGAACCAAAGCGCCATCTCCGTCTGGTTTATGACGATTAAAAGAGCGTTTCCACTTCAGCGACTGAAAGTTAAATCCACGTAGTTGGACTACCGCCAGTTTGTATGAAAAAACGGCTAAACATCTCACACTTTGTTCAAGGTTCATGAATCGGAGGTAGGTGTTCGTAAGGATCCCAGGAGATGGCGCTTTGGCACTGTTATTCTCAGAGCTAGGTGACATTTCTTCAAATAAGGGAACCTAGAATGCCTTTCAGACGGAGCTCCTCCATACTGAAGAGCCCCAAATAGGGTTGACGGGATTAGTTCCGAAGTATGGGTTTAATATTACCCTGAAGAGGTGTAATTGGATCTGATATTTCATTCTTCACTCTGACCTGTGTAGTTCTTCGTGATATGAATTTATAGATGATCTTGAGTTGGGACATTGTAATTCTGCTAGTTTATATATTAAGCCAGCGTGCCAGACACTATCAAAAGCCTTCTGATTATCCAGGAATAATGCTACCGATTTTTTATCCCTTTTTTGCATTTGAATCCGAACTGGTATACTGGAATGTACCTTCCTAGATAGCTGATTATTCTCTGCGTTAAAATTCTTTCAAAATTTTTGTAGTTTTCTAGTTTGCTGAATTAATTATTTATAATATTTCAGGCAAGGTTGGAACTGCTTAAGAAATTGATCGCAGGGGAAAATCACCAACTAACTGAAAATGATTTCAAGGAAGTTGCTAAAATTTCGGAAGGATACTCTGGTGCAGACATCAGAAGCTTGTGTTCAGAGGCCTCATTGGGGCCAATAAGGTCAATCAACATGCATCTTATTGAAAAAATACAACCCAATGAGGTACGACCTTTAATGATGGATGATTTCAAAAAAGCATTCCTTCGTGTTAAGTCCAGTGTTTCAACAAAGGATCTAGATCTGTTATTAGAATGGAATAAAGTCTTCGGCTCTGGTTTATGATAATATTTCTCTTACTAATATATCTTGAAATATTTTATTACTATAATTATTGTTATAAGTTTTCGATTTCTTTGATAATTGTTGAATGAATAAACCTAATCAATGAAAACATTTCATTTATTTAACCCAAACTATTTTCACTGGTATTTAAGTACTCACGGCCGACCGTAAACAATAGAACCTTCGTAAGGAACAACTTCAACAGCTGAAATTTTCAAAATATGATATTTGAACAGAGAAGTTGAACTAATAAACAAATAGAGACCAATATAGTCCTCAAAATTTCTCTAACTCTTTCCGTTCAATAGTCAGCCTGTATATGAAGACAAGCGTACAAACGTTATTATCTGAAAATTTAAGAAAAGTCCTGAGCAGGTGCTTCTGAGCTCTCGTTCATTGCTGGAGCAATGAGGCTATTACATCAAAATTTTGTTTAGGACTTGAGATTGATGTAAAAATGCAAAATCTCAGCACGATCGGTTTAATATTCTGAACTGAAATATGTAAAAAATATAATTCTATGGTTCGATGATGCGATCCTTTTGAAATTTTGCATAAACATTCAGTATATCAGACTACATTCACAAAATGATTTTCATTCGAATCGGATATCCGGTTATGGAAATATATAGATTCTTCTTTTCAATATTGCAATTGAATTTTCTACGGTTCTGTTAACACTATGACCACAAAATTTTGCATGAACATTCAGTATACCAATCTTCATTCACAAAATAAATTTCACTCGAATCGGATATCTTTTCTTGGAAATATGAAGTTTTCTTCTCTTAATTTTTTATGGTTCTGTTTAAACTATGGCCACAAAATTTTGCAAGAGGCTCATTATATGAGCATTTGGCGCAACATTTCATTTCGATGGGTTTCGTTTTGTCTGAGATATTGAGGAACAACAATTTTGAACATTCATAATTTATAGATAACACCCTCTGTACGATTTGGCTGTTAACCAACTTAGCCTATCCATTTGGGAACCGAACTCACCCTGCAAATTTTAAGTCTCTAGAACAATCCCTTTGAAAGTTATCGTACTAACGGACGGCCGGCTGCTCAAAGGAGGCCAGGCCTCCCCTAATTTCATTGCATTTTATTCAATTTTAAATTCAAGTTCAAATAAAAAATAATCACATCACATCTACTATCCAAATCTCAAAGTTAGAAGCATATGTTTATTACTCAGCGATCTAAAATCTTCACACATTATCCGCAACACACAATACAGCGTAACGGATAGCAGGCAAATCGCTTAGCGAAGGAGGCTCGCCTCCACGAGGCGAGGTTCGTTAGAATGTAAAATTTCAAACTTCTTCAAATGAACGGTGCGGAAACCACTCAAAATTCAAGCTGTAGATAACGTGTCGGAGGTCCGGCTCCGCGGCATTATTTTCGCTTCTAGGAAACGAGCTTCGCCGAAACTGAACGTCCGATCGGCCCAAATCAACCCCGGCGATCGTGGATGGAGATCAGCTGTTGTTTTGAATTTGATTCCCTCCCTTTTGATTGAAGAAGTATTAATCCTCTCAGTTTGTAGTTTTGTGACATTTTTCGGAAAAGTTTGTAGGTGAGATTGTAATATTTCAGCAAGAAAGGTGGAAACGAAAACAAGAAGTGAGAATTATAATGCAAGTGGTGAACTTAAAGAAACGCAAGATCCTGTAGATTTTATTTAAATTCAATAGAATACCTTAGCAACATTTTTATAACTCAAGTAATTAAGACACCTCGGCTGGCAATGCCAAATTTAATTATTAATTCTGATCATAATCGTTCGTTCTACTTAGAATTGTATGCAATAATAAATTACAGTTCGAAATAAATTATTTTGTTGGTTGCGTGGTCTCAGGCCTCCTCTGATTGAAATCCCACGATCCGCCACTGCCCCACGAACAGAATTGAGTTTGACCACGGATTCTTTATCAGGGTGTCGAACCCTATCGTATGAGGCCATTTTCGACTCAAAATTACAGACATTTGGGCAAAACGATATAGCACCCGTTTAATAAGTAGAACGAGCGCTCAACAAAATATGATAAACCGTATATCCGGTATATCACGAATAAAAAGCTCGGAGTTTGTTTGAAATTTGCGGTGTTACATTTCAATTCAAGGCATCGATTCAACTTTTGAATACACCTCTTTGTGTGTTTGAGACGGTATTCGGGTATTGATTACAGTAAGAGGTGCTGATTAGATGCGATTTTGTTTTGACTACCTACAGCCAATGGATATGATAGGTTTCCGTTTTGTATAGATTGTTTTTCCTTCGAAACAAAGAGAATTCGGAAAGTAAAAGTGATTACGCGCATGCTCTGTTAGAGTGTAGTTTTTACCGCAATCATTTTAACCCTTGTGATGTGGACAATGAAACAAATCATGACCCATAGGCGGATCGTATAATAACTTACTGAAAAAAATTCAGAAGAGAGCAAAAGGCTTGTGTCTACATGCTTTGATAGGCTTATATTAGCGCTAATTAAGACTGTTTTAAGGATCTTTATTGAATAATGGTGAAAAAAATGGGCGTCAAGGGGTCGTAGGTACATGGGGTCTATCTAATTCCCGACTTTGCCATATAGAATTCTTATAGATGGCCACACATACGCACGTTTAATAGGTTCAATAGGGTGAGTTGGTTTGCTAAACTTAGTATTTTTCGAGCTCTCGTTCTACTTAAACGAGTGCTATATCATATTGTCCAAATATCTGTAATTTTCGAATGCAAAAACGATAGGGTTCGACTCCCAGATGGCAAACTCGTGGTCAAATTCAATTTTGTCCGTGGGGACGTCCGTCCTTTAGCACGATGACTTTCGAAAGGATTGTCCTAGAGACAAGAGATCCTATTCTAGTGAAATTAATTTTGTGAATGAAGATTGAAATACAGAATGTTCATGCGAAATTTCAAGAAGATCGCATCATCAGAACCATCCCAGCAAACACTGAAACGCAGGAACTGTACAAAATTTGAAATGCGGCAACGCTATACAAAGGTTGCATACCAAACGGAGTTTGTACTGTTCAGCAACTTTAAATTTGATTACGGAATTCAATATGTAAAAGTTTTGAAACAAACTGATCCTATTGTTTTCGGTTTTGGTGTGAAATCCAATAAAAAATTAGCTCGAAAAGAAATTCTATATTAAACAAAAAAATATATAACTGAAACAGGAATATTCATAAAAAATATAAAATAAAATATGTATATATAAATCAAAATATAATAAAAACAAAATAAATTTCTTCGGAGGTTTATACATTTTGGGTTTGGCTGCTCCTCACTCCTCATACAGGTTTCTCAACCATGTTTTTATTGTTGTTTCAACATCAATCTGCGTGGCATTTTCGCAGCTCTCGTTAATACGTATGGCTTCTAAAATAGGAGGAATATGAGGTTAGAAAAAAATAATTTTACCTTGTTTCATCTTGATAGGACTGCATCATTGCACACTGCACACTTTCAAAACCGAACAATAAAACGTTCAATTGAAATGTTACGGAGCAATAATTAATAATTTTATAAGGCGCTAAAACCAATATCATATCACTTTCCACAATCTTATTTACGCAACCTCCCAACCACTACACTTGCTAAACAATAAAATGGTGGCACCTAAACCTAACGTAAGGACTCCGACCTACCCCACGATGGGGTCATGTTGTGATTGGTCAGAGTCCGTACGATGCCGTGCCTGGTAACAAGCATTTGAACTTTTTGCAGTTATTACATCACAGTTACTGCACATTTACTGAACTTCACTGGTTGCGCATGAGACACTTAATTTTTGTTGCGCAGAAACTGTACAGCAACTGTACTTCAAATACTGAATTCTTTGAAATGCATTATTATCAATACAGAAACTGTGCAGTTTTAATACAACAATTTATGTGCTGCATTCAGGTGGCACTTGTAACGCAGTATCTGTACAATTGCTGTATTTTGTGTTTGCTGGGATAGAAGGTAATTTTTTATTCCGCTGACCTCGAAATAAAAGGCGATTTTAATGTGTACAAAATTGAACATTAATGACCCATATGAATGCTCAATGTATGCTATATTTTAATGTGCAATCCTTATGGCAACCAACCAACCGTACACAAAGTTTCAGAAGAACTACGAGAAATGTCAAAATTCTACTGGATTATAGAAACATTCCATTATGTCAAATGTATGTCTTGTGCAAAATTAGAATGTATTTTAATTAAGAATTTATACACATTTCATGTTGAGATCTTCAGAAAAATCTGGTAATCAACTCGGTTATTAATCAAGCGACTAATGGTCTCGGACTATTAACGCGTGAGCGGTGCGGACGCGTTGAAATTTCTCAACCATTAGTCGCTATCTTTAATAACCTAGTTGATTAAATAACTATCAATTGTCAAGTTTTTACATATTTAAGTGTTTTTACAGAATATTATTCCGACCATATCGTACTGAGATTTTTCATTTCTATATTTAGTGTCAATCTCAAGTCCTTTACAAAATTTTGAGAGGTAATAGCATTATTGCTCCACCAAGGAACGAGCGCTCAAAAGCACCTGCTCAGGGCTTTCCTAATTTTTTTGAATGTCTTACAGTATTTCGAAACATATTTCGAAATCAAATGATTATTTTATTAACAACAAGTTTTCAAATTTATACTGAAAAGCTAGTACCTAATACATATTCTAGAGAAAACGGAAAGAGCCTTTTTTTATTAATTGAATAGGAAATCAATTTGAATTCAGAAAAAATTAATTGATGGCCTCCTTTTTTCGAATCATTATAGTCAAAATACTAGTGGACTCGCCACTGAAGTTATTGAAGACACCTCAGTAAAGTATTATTTTTTATCACACACCTCTCTGGAATATTTTGAGCTCTTTTGAGAATATCGAGGAATTTAATTTTTATTCATCAAGACAACACATAATCATGAAACCAAAGAATTTCTGAAAAAAAGACCTCAGATTATTAACTTCGAATTTGATTTCCAAAATATGTCCGCAAGTGTTAGTATACTGAACAGTCAACAGTCGAACAGTGGTAGGTACATTCTAGAGAAAACGAAGAAAGCCTTTTTGTTCGGAATTGAATAGGAATAAATGAATTTGAATTCGGAAAAATGCATTGGCCAATTTTTCTCGAATTATGAAAGTCAATACTAGTGAGCCCGCCACTGTTATATCAAATTTCTCTCAAATATTTCATGCTTTTTTGACAATATCGAGAAAAATAATTTTTATTCATTGAGAAAAAATAATTTCTGAAAAGAAGAATTTAGATTAACTTTGAGTTTGATTTCCAAAATTTGTCCGCAAGTGTAGGTACCTATATGAAATAATACCCTTTATAAAAGTTCAATTTATACGGAGTGTTTATAAATTGATACGAAACATTAAAGAGGGATTAAGATCGTTTTATGAAAATGAGTTTCTATAAACGTGTAGGTCCGTAAATGAAATGTTTCATTTGATACCAAAGATACAGAGGGGGTTTTATTTAAAAATTCACTAAAACATTGGGTACGCCAGTGAGATATTGTAAACTTACAATCATCTTTTAATTCTCCGTTCAGTTTGTAACCAAAAATCCGTTATTTTTATATAAAAAAATTAAACATCTCTACTACATATTATACATAATGGGTTGAAGGTGAAGTAACGACAAATACGCGTTAAGATGTTTAATTTTCTTAAAAAAGATTTTTTGTCACTTTGTAAGTTTAAAATATATCACTGGCATACCATTTTTAGTCAGTTTTCAAGTAAAGCTTTAAAACCCTCTGTATTTTGGAAAAAATGCATTTCCGGACATACATTCATGGGAACTCCTTTTCATAAAATAATCTGAAGAATCCCTTTTTAATTTTTCTCATCAGTCCATAAACACTATAACTATAAATTAACCTTTTATTAAGGATATTTCATATACCTTACCAATACACTTGCGGATCAATTTTGGAAATCAAACCTAAAGTCAATCTAAAATAAGCCTTTTTGAGCTGTCGTTCTACTTAAATGAGTGCTATATCGTTTTGCCCAAATGTCTGTAATTTTCTAATCTTGATCCGAAAATGGTCTCAAACTATAGGGTTCTACTCCCTGACGACGAATTCGTGGTCAAATTAAATTCTGTTCGTGGGGCCACCCGGCCGTTAGCACAATAACTTTCGAAGGGATTGTCCTAGAGACTTGAAAGATTCAGGATGAGTTCGGGTCCCAAACTCCTCGGTTAAGTTCATTATCCAGCCAAATCGTACGGGGTGTTCCATAAATAATGGTCATTCAAAATTTTTGTTCCTCAATATCTCAGAAAATTCGAAACCAATCGGAATAAAATGTTACAAGCCTCTTACAAAATTTTGTGACCACAGTGTGAACAGAACCATGGAAAATTCAATTGGAATATTAAAAAAAGAAACTTCATTTTTCCATAAAAAAATATCCGATTCGAGTGAAATTTTTTTGTGAATGGAGATCGATATTCTGAATGTCTATCCAATTATTTTTAAATTTTGTGCGAATCTTCATGCAAAATATTGTGGCCATTGTTTTAACAGAACCATAGAAAATTCAATTGGAATATTGAAAAGAAAAATATTTATATTTCCATAACAAGATATCTGATTCGAGTAAAATTTTTTCGGTGAATAAAGATCGATATACTGAATTTTCATGCAAAAGTTCGTGGTCATAGTGTTAATAGAACTATAAAAATTCAATAGGAATATTGAAAGAAGAATCTTTATACATATTTCCATAACAGAATATCCGATTCGAGTGAAATTTATTTTGACAATGAAACCTACTATACTGAATGTTCATGCACAATTTCAAGAGTATCGCATCGCATCATCAGAACCATAGAATTAAATTTTTTTTATATCTATATATTTCTTACATATTTCATTTTCTGAATAATTTTCAGAATATTGTGCTGAGATTCTGCATTTATATATTTGGTATCAATCTCAAGTCCCATATATAATTTTGAGGTAATGAACGAGCGCTCAAAAGCTCCTGCTCAGGGCTTTTCTCAATTTTTTTTCAGAGATGCTTCATTGTCCTAATGAATAAAAATTAGTTTCTCTGATCTTTTCAAAACAGCTTGAAATATTCGAGAGAAATTTGATAATAAATAATATTATTCAGTATCTGCGAAACTACCCCAATAATAAAAAGAGACGGATCATTCCCCTAATAATGTCATAAATATGGTGCCGTCCATCCCAGTGTGGCGCCACTGGTCTCAGGGGTTGAATTCTCAAGGACGCAGTGACTGCCGAGTAACTGGTCGAGGTTGGGGTTGTTTCCCTTGAAGACGAAAACTAGATTTCTAAAATATAATAGGATTTAGGATTATTCTCGTTCTGTAACTGTTGTGCGACAGTGCTTTATTGATAGTGCAACGTAAAATTTACAAGGAAAGGTGTGAAAAACTCACATCTCACATAGTTTTTGATGAGCCCCAGTTGGGGCAATGGGTCAAGTTGAAACTAGGGATGATGACGATCCTGAAAAAGATCCGGATTCCAGGAGAGATTCGGGAATTCTGGTAAGGTTTATCAAATTATTTGATTAACGTGTTGCTCGTAATTATGAATAATACACATAATACAGAACCTCTCTTATTATTTATTATTTTGTGATACATAAAATGGGTTTCACAAAACTTTCATCACTTTTGATCAATGAAATGTTTTCATTTCTTTGTTAATTTTGGTTTATTCTCGACAACCAATGAATGAATGAACTCAATTCAAATCAATGATCCCATCAAGCTTTGTGAAACCCATGAATACATTGGGACTGTCAGTCAGTTTCATTGTTTCTTTATTTTTCGGTTTTTGATGTTGATATTATGAAGTTTTTTCTGATAATAAGCTACCCTTTCGAATATTCATTTTTTGCTTATCGATTAAACAACATATATCAGCTAAATCGTTGAAATACAACCCTTTTGGTGCCATTTTAACAGCATAACCTATTATTGATACTTGCATGTCCAACTGTAGTTGAAAAAAAATTCAAGAAAGGACCTGAGCAGGAGCTTTTGAGCGCTCGTTCATTGGTGGGGCAATAAGACTATTACCTCATAATTTTATATGGGACTTGAGATTGATACCAAATATAGGTATACATACAAAATCTCAGTATAAACGGAATTATATTATGAAAACTATTCACAATATGAAATATGTTAAAAATGAATATGTAGTTAAAAAAATTAAATTCAGTGTTGATTCACAAAATAAATTTCACTCTAATTGGATATCCTGTTATGAAAATATAGAGATTCTTCTTTTCCATATTCCAATTCAATTTTGTATGGTTCTGTTAACACGCTATGGCCACAAAATTTTGCATGAAAATTCAGTTTATCAGTCTCCATTCATTTCACTCGAATAGGAGTTGTTATGGAAATATAAAGATTCTTGTTTTCAATATTCCAATTGAAATATTTATGGTTCTGTTAATACTATGGCCACAATATTTTGCATGAACATTCTGTATAACATTCTTCATTCACAAAATAGATTTTATTCTAATCGGATATTTTTTTATGGAAATATGAAGTTTCTTCTTTTTCAATATTCCAATTGAATTTACTATGGTTCTGTTTACCTACACTATGATGTCCACAAAATTTTGCATAAGGCTCATAATGAGCAAAGATTATAGAGTATTATTATTCACTTATTATATACTATATAATCTTTGATTATGAGCATCTTGCATTTGGCCGCAACATTTCATTTCGATTGGTTTCGTTTTGTCTGAGATATTGACAAACAAAAATCTTGAATGGCCATATTTTATAAAACACCCTGTACAATTTGGCTGGTTAACGAACTTAGCCGATCCATTTAGGAACCCACAACTCACCCTGAAAATTTCAAGTCTCTAGGAAAATCCCTTCGAAAGTTATTGTGCTAACGGCCGGACGGAGGGCTCCACGGGCAGAATTTGACCACGAATTCGTGATCAGGGAGTAGAAATCTAACGTTTGAGACCATTTTCGGCTCATAAAACGAAAATTACAGATATTTGGGCAAATCGATATTGCCCTCGTTTAAGGAGAACGAGCGCTCAAAAACGCGATTCTGCTCATCGAAGAATTCTAAATCTTTGCATTCTCCACGTATCTCTGACCTCTATTTCACCTTTTTGCACTAGAAATATTAGGCGAAAAGAAGTTAGAGAATCACTGACGTGAGATCATGAGTTTGTACGCTTATTTATCTGTCCATCAGATACACAATGCCGCAAATATTTGATTGCCTATGTTTTTCAATTTGTTTTGCAGTCAAAATAAGAGGTGGCTTTTATGTGCACGAAATTCAATATTGATGGCCCATTTTAATGTTCAATTTATGCTGAACACAAAGCATTCAGAAGCAATACGAGTAATGCCAAAACTCTACTGGAACATAAAAACAATGTATGTCTTATGCAAAATAGAAAGCATTTTAGTCAAAAATTTATTCTTGATTCATAATGAGGTCGACAGAAAAATCTCGTGATCAACTCGTTTATTTATATAACGACTATAATGGTCTCGAACTATAAACAAACAAATATTTCGACCATTAGTCCCTGTCGTTAATAATAATAGTGTTTTTTAACGGGTTCGTGAATTTCCTCTTTCATTCCAATCATACCAGATATTTGTATGCCTTAAAAAACCAAAAAGTATACTGATTAGGGATCAGGATATATTTATTAACCTTCACAATATTGTTTGAACACTCTTCAAACAATGCTTTACTTTACGATCACCCATTCAGGTACTGACATTGCCAAACGCGCCTTAGCGGAAGTAAAAAAGTAATTTTTACTGGTCTTCCTTTGACATTTTTGTTGAACTAAAATTTTTGTAAAAGAGAGTGTTATTCCTTCAGGAATATTTCCACCTGTCTTTTTATGAGGAGTGCTAGAGGCACATTCTGTTCATTGAAAAAAACGCAATGAATTTTACAAAATAATTTATTCAATTCTGTTATGCAATAGATAAATGATTTGTGTATTTCTCATATTATCGCTTATACAATATAATACTTACTCATATTCCGAATCAATCATTTAATTATTTACTTTGATTATCAAAAATGATTCAATACCAAACATTCATCTCAAAAAGTATAGGCAGATTATTAGCTTTCTGTTATTTTCAACTAACAACCATGTAAAAAAGGGGTTGGAATGACTAAAAACTTCTTCCCTTCTTAAAGAAGTTAGAAAAAAAATGATCAGCATAACTAATTAGTCACAGTCACATATCGAATAAAAACGATTGTATTGTAGTATGTATTCGAAGGGAATTGCAAACCATGGATGAGTCGGCAAGGAATCTCGCAGGTCAGTAGATAAAATATAATCTGATAAACGAACCAGCGACATATTTCTGAAACCATGCAGGACTGGCTTTCTGTGAAATCACTTTATCCAAAGATATTCTACAATTGTATTGTAGAATATCTTTTGACTTTATCTAATATCGTAATATTAGAATTGTAAAACCCTAAAATAAGATACACTTTCACATGCAGACGTAGATCAGAAATAATAGTTCATTGATGGAGCAATTATTACCTCAAAATTTTGTATAATAACATTGAGTTTAAATATACTAGATGAAGATGTATACTCAATGATAGTAATCAATCATTAATTTGTAATTTAATCAACTAGGTTATTAAAGACAGCGACTAATGGTCAAGATATTGTGGCCATAGTTTAAAACAGAACTATAGAAAATTAAATGGAATACTGAAAAGAAAAAACTTCATATTTCCATAAAAATATCCGTTTCGGACGAAATTTATTTTATAAATAGAGATTAATACACTAAATGTTCATGCAGAATTTTGTGGCCATAGAAAATTGAATTGGAATATTGAAAAGAAGGATCTTTATATTTCCATAACAGGATATCTGATTCAAGTTAAATTTTTTTTGTGAATGAAGACTGTTATACTGAATCTTCATTCAGAATATTGTTACCATAGTGTCAACAAAACCATAGAAAATTCAATTGGAATATTGAAAAGAAGAATCTCTATATTTTCATAATAGGACAACCGATTCAAGTGAAATTCATTTTGTGAATCAAAACTGATACTTCATGCAGAATTTCAAGAGGATCGCATCATCAGAACCATAGAATTCAATTTGTAATTATTTATTTTTTACATATCTAATTTCTTGAATACTTTCCAGAATATAATTCAGATTGTTCTAAGATTCTGCATTTATATATTCTCAAATCCCATGTAAAATTTTGCGGTTATAGTCTCATTGCTCCACCAAAGAACGAGAGCTCAAAAGCTCCTGCTCAGGGCATTTCTTAAATTTTTTAGATGATCATCTGTAGCTAGATCCGGTCCTGCGTCAAAACTGTATCTTATCATGAGTTAATTGCACGGTAGGACTACAAAGCGCCATTCGCGTGACGTCACAAAATATCATCTGGTACCAGTAAAATTTAGTCAAGGTTAATTTCAATTATTTATATTTACTTTATTATCACACAGTTAAAGCTATATCATAACTTCGCACTGCACAAAGTCGACAAACCAATACTCCTACTCTAACCCGCGTACAGTTCCGCGGTTAAAGCTATTCATGACTACAGTTTCCAGAAATTTACAGCACGTGAGTGTAACAGCAGTCGAATATGTGCGAATCACAACGAATTCATTCATATTTTAAAGTATTTGAACCCTCGGAAAGGGTAAAGGATTGTTGAACAGTGACAAAAATAAGTGCCATCATTTTGTGATACTTTAAACTGGTGCTAACCACGATTTGTGCGCTCTTAGATACCTGTTAAAATGTCATCTGAGTCTGAAGGACTGAGACCTGTGAGATCGCAGCCTAGAATTAGGAAAATAAGTACTATAAGCAGGGTAGGATATTGTTTTTTCTTCTACGTTAACGATCAAACCTGCCACTAAGATTGACCTATTGTTTCAATTGTTCTTTTCCATTGTTTATGTTTGTTTCCCTTAATTATCTTGTTATGTATCGGAGCAATTTTGAATTTTTGTTTCAGGGTTTCAAGGAATTTAGTTTAATTCCTTAGTAACTGAATTGGTTATTGTCTTAGACAATTTGTCTAAGGTTATTGTATTTGTTACAAACTGATAACCGATTTGTTAAAGAATGTGAGGAATGCTATGAATTTTAATTGGATTATCAAAACGACGGCTTAATTAGCATGATTCATTATTTCTTTGTCATCATTCCATTGTTTTCCTTCCATTATCAATGGATTGAATTTAGTAGATCATTGACAGAGTTTCTGTTCATAGATAATTTAATGCTTTCTGTCAAAAACTTAGGTTGTTAACATTATTTTTCTTTACGGCCTAATACAAATGTCGTAAAATGTGTATAATGTTTCAAATTAATAATCTCTGAGACTATTTGATTTATTTTTGAATGATAGGACAGGAAAGCAGTAATTGAATTAAAAGGAAATAATAATTGTTTGGTTTGGGAATAGTTGAATGACATCTTTTATTTCAGGCAACCCAAAATGCTTTCGATCTCAATTAGTGCGGCAGAATTTGTTACGAGAGGATACTTTACAATAACTAAAATTTTATCTTTTTATCGTGGATATCTGAACGTATTATCTTACTTGAAATAATAGAATATTCGTATTCTAGTTTCATATCAATAACGAATGTGATTAATGTTATGAAATATAAATACCTAAGATTACCTACCGAATATGGGCGAATAACTGCTTTTATTCCGTCGAGAAAATTATTATGAGATTAGAATGGAAATTAATACTGATAATTACAGTGGGTGTTATTTCCTTGATTTCGTATCCGCTTCGTACTTGCATCTAAATCCAATAATTCTGCATGAAAAGCAAAATATGTAGTTGAGAATATTGCTATGCTCCGATTGCTCTATTTCTTTCTTGCCTAACTTTTCAGTCTGAAAGGCGCCTATGAACTGTCCGATGAAGAACATGAGGTGTGAAATAATACCGTCTATTTGTCAGTCTTAAACACTAGAATTGTTAGGCAAAGTTAGTGTCTGGATGGATGACCGCTATGTAGATCTATAATTTTCAGAAAGTTTGATGTACGGATTCGCATAGACGATGTTTCTATAGATACTTTCTTCGCCCAAATGTAAGTTACTTTAAGGTTTGTGTATAATTCTAAGAAATATGATCCAATCTAGCAGGGTTTGATAAAATCAGTATGTGGATGGGAGACCGTTCTATACAGTGCGTATCAAAATTATGGAACAAATTCATTTTATCAGAAGAAAAATATTTGGCAACAAAATCCTGAAACAGGTCAATTTTGTTTCACTTTTACCGAATATTATGCATTTTTGAAGGTTTTTGTTGCACCCTATGCCAACCCTCTAAATGTTTCGAATTAGGAAAGTTGGTCATGTTGTACTTTCTTGGCAAGGTCTTTGTATTTTCTTTACAGGCGTACAGAAATTTTCTAGAAAAACTCTTTCTTTGAATTGAAACATTCATTGAAAAGTTGCAACTTCAGTAGAAACGTACTGATAACATACCTACTCAAGATTGTAACTGAAGCGCAGTGTTTCACACATTCTAATTTTTCACGTGAGGGGGTTTAAAGTTGTGCATGAACAAAACTGTAATGGTTCACTTTCATTCGGTGACAAATTTCATCAGGTACCATTGTCTCAAAGTAAATGAGCCATGACAAAGTGCACATGCTGAAAACCTCTTAGAACTAACTAATTTTTCAAAAGAAGGTTTTTTTTAAAAAAAGAAGATACAAAGACCTACTCAAAAATTTAGAGGGGTTGATGGGAATAGCACAGGGTTCAACAAAAATCTTTCAAAAACGCATACAATTTGGTAGAAATGAAACAAAAATTTACCTGTTTCAGGATTTTGTTGCCAAATATTTTTCATCTGAATGAATGTGTTTTTCACGCGCACTGTATAGAACGTTCACCCATCCATATATTGATTTTGCCAAACCCTGCTGGATTGGATCATATTGCTTAGAATTATCATTGAAGGACAAATGGAATTATACACAAACCTTAAAGTTACTTACATTTGGGCGAAGAAAGTATCTATAAGTACTATCGTCTATGCGAATCCGTAAATCAAACTTTCCGAAAATTATAAATCTACAAAGCGGTCCACCACCCAGTTACTAAATATTGAAATCCAGGGTTTTCCTTTTAAGTAAGCTATTAGACCTTTCTAAAGAACTAGTGAATATTTCGTTCTGAAATTATAGGTGGAGCCTTGAGGATGAAGGAACTCTTCTCCTAAAATATTTTCAAGTCGACAGTGTTGCCACATCTATTTCGAACGCATATCTACTCTCTTATTTCAAATGGAACTACCTACATTTTCATTTATGTATCGATTCAATACTAAATTCAAAGTATAACCTACTAAAAAAAATGTCTCTAACATGCACTGTTGCCAAATTATGAACAAATTCTTAAAATTTTTGACATCTGCATTGCCAGTTTGAAAAAGGAATATCTCAATTATTTTCTTTGCGAACGGAACCAAACTCAGCAGTCTCATAGTAGAGAATCCATGCATTCATGTGGTATATTCAGTATTTTGATACATCCTAAGGTTTTTCGGGAATTTTGATCCCAAAAAAGGGAAATTAAAATTGACATATTTCGAGATTTTCAAATGACAACCCCATATTTATTTCACAACATCCGATTTGAAATGAAAAATGAATGACAGTCTCCTTTTACACTAATTATTCATTTTGGATAAATATTGAAATTCTTCAGTATTAAGAGTCATGATCTATGGTAGCGTTAACGATGAAATGGCTCTATGATCATGAGGTAAATTATTGAAGTAGATTCTATGGTCAAAATCATAAAAAGTTTGCGATGATCATGGATGTCATAGGAAAAAGGTTACCCATGTTATTCAAACACGATTCAGGTTGTTTCACGATTCAGGTTGTTTCACGATTCACGGGGAATGCCAAAGAATTATTGAAAGTACCTTCAACAATCGTTATTAACATTTAGTAAGAATGACTGGAAATAAATTCTGAAAACTGTTTTGGTTTTCAATAATCCTGGTCCAATGTACAATACCTCAACCATGGAATTCATTCCGATAATTCACCTTATAATCACTCAGTATCATGTCCATAGATCATGACTATAAATGATGAAGAATTTCAGTATTTTTCATTTCATTTGAAAACTATCCAAAATAAATAATTAGTATAAAAGTAGACTGACGTTCATTTTTTATTGCGAATTTAATGCTGTAAAATAAATATGGGGTTGACATTTGAAAATATCGAAATATTTCAATTTTAACTTCCACATTTTCGGATCAAAAATTTTCGAAGAACCTTACGACGTATCAAAATACTGAATGTACCACATGATTGCATGGATTCTCTACTGTCATTCATTTTTCATTTCAAATCGGATGTTGTGAAATAAATATGGGGTTGTCATTTGAAAATCTCGAAATATGTCAATTTTAATTTCCCTTTTTTGGGATCAAAATTCCCGAAAAACCTTAGGATGTATCAAAATACTGAATATACCACATGAATGCATGGATTCTCTACTATGAGGCTGCTGAGTTTGTTTCCATTCGCATAGAAAATAATCGAGATATTTCATTTCCAAACTGGCAATGCAGTTGTCAAAAATTTCGAGAATTTATGCATAACTTGGCAACAGTGCATGGCAGAGATTTTTTTAGCAGGTTATACTGCGAATACAAGTTATACTGCGATACATAAATAAAAAATAAGAAAGTAGATGCGTTTGAGATAGACGTGGCAACACTGTTGACTTGAAAATGTTTTAGGCGAAGAGTTCCTTCATCCTCAAGGCTCCACCTAAAATTTCAGAACTGAATATTAACTAGTTCTCCGAAAACGTCTGATAGGCCAACTTAAAAGGAAAACCCTGTATGTATATATGTAAAAAAATAAATAATTAAAAAAATTAAATTCTATGGTTCTGATGATGCGAAATTTTGCATGAACATTCAGTACATATATCAGAGTCTACATTCACAAAATGAATTTCACTCTAATCCGATATTTTGTTATGGAAATATGTACATAAATTATTCTTTCAATATTCCAATTGAGTTTTCTTTGTTTCTGTTCACAGTATCACCACAACATTTTACACGAAAATTTAGTATATCAGTCTTCATTAAATGAAAATTTCACTCTAATCGGATATTCTGTTATGAAAATATAAAGATTCTTCTTTTCAATATTCCAGTTGAATTTTCTATGATTCATCAACAAACAACAAACAAACTTTTGCACGAACATTGTATATCAATTTTGATTTGCAAAATAAACTTCACTCGAATCAGATATCCTTTTTTGGAAATATGAAGTTTCATCTTTTCAATATTCCAATTGAATTTTTTATGGTAGTGTTCACTTTGGTCATTGAGTTTAATGTATACTTAATGCTATGGTCAAGAAATTTTGCATGAGGCTTATTAAGAGCTTTTGCATATGACCGCAACATTTCATTTCGATGGGTTTTTTGTCTAAGATATTGAGGAACAAAAATTTTGAATGGTCATATTTTATGGAACACCCTGTACGATGTGGCTGGTTAACGAACTTAACAGAGGCATTTGGAAACCAAACTCACCCTGAAAATCTTAAGTCTCTAGGACAATCCCTTCGAAAGTTATCGAGCTAACGGCCAGACGGACGGCCGGCCCCACAGACAGAATTGAGTTTGACCACGGATTCTTCATCAGGGAGTCGAACCCTATCGTTTGAGACCATTTTCGCCTAAAATAATTCGAAAATAACAGACAATTGGCAAGCACTCGTCTAAGTAGAACAAGCGCTCGAAAACAAGATAAGAAAAAACAATCTGCTCAATGACAACTTTCAAAAAAATCGCCATTCAAAAGTCTCCGAACGTAGAAAAATCTTCAGAGAAAATCTTCATAAATTTGGGAATCAAAAGTGATTTTGATCCCCCAAATAATAATAGGAATAAAGAGGGCTTAGGGATTAAAATCCCTTTTAATTCTCAGAAATTGGATGTGCCGCTAAAAATAGTTATTGGAATTGGATTTACTAGTTCAATCTCTGAAATGCAATTTAAAATCTCTTTCAAACCTCAGAAATTTCCAGAAGCCGCTAATAATAGGTATTAGAATAACTAGTTCAATCTCTGAAATGCATAAAAGTTCTAGATTCGATTAACAAAAGTGCAGCGGTACAACAATATTTAAGCTGTATACAACAATATTTAAAATTTTAGGTCACTCCTGACTCCTGAGACCTTTTGTTATGTAATCAAATCGATCTTAACGAAAAATATTCGGCAGAAGTAATACATTAATTAGATAAGTGCACAAAAAAAACAAATAATATGGATCATGATAAAATAAATAGAGCTTTCAAACTGATTTATTCATCTGATGAATACTTAGAAGACATGAGTTTTCCATATCAGATCAGATACCTATTGAAAACGAATTATTTCAAGATAATTAAAACAAATACGCACAGAACTAAGATATCGAGGGTAAAGATAAAATAACGATTTCTAGCTCAAACTCATTGGTGACTTACTTGTTGAAAGTGATACTTATAAAAAAAATATCGATGGCTAAATTGTAGTTTAGTGAGAAGTTTGCCTTTCGTTTTATCGGGCCGTAAAAACAATAAAGTTGCATCATAAAATGGTATGTGTACTTAAGTTACTCGATCATGTTCGGTTAAACGATGATGTAACGTTATTTTTCTTGAATATTCAGTGTGATTTCCAAGAAACGCTTATTGTACTAATCATTATAATTTATTCATTCGTACTGTTTTATCGTATGCATTGGGAATAATATTTTTCTGATCATTTCTGCTGAAACTTGAGTGTAGGATGGAAATAGAAAATGTCATGTGATCATGCAATTGATTCACTTTGAAATGGTTTACTCAATTGGGTCGAGGCGGATCTTTTTAATACATTTAAATAGAAAATACGGAATTGATTTGATGAAATTTACAAAAATTCCGTTAAAGTCAACACAACTATATCCAATGAATCGTGAATCATATATCGAATCAACTCGATCGGATCTTTTTAATACACTTAAATTCAAATTTTCGAATTTATTCGGGGTTAATATCCCTATAATCCTGTCGACTTGTGCTTTTAACAGGAAAGTTTTGGGGTAGTTTTGATTTCTTTAATTTTTTCTCATTTTTGTGATGCTGCATCCGAATTTGAGGTTTGCTAACAAAATTTCGTGAAAGAACATAGAACAGAAGACAAAATAAAATAAAAATCTCATTCTTGGTCAGTTTTTTGCTTATTACTCGGAAACTATCAACTTTTCGTGAATAACCTTTCTGTACAAAATTAAAGTACATAAAATTTCCTACAAATTGTATTACCACAGCTTGTTCTGCGACAACCTGTTCAGGCTCAAATTATAGTTGAAAATGAGATATTTTCCATGACTCAATAAATAGAAAAAATTAAATTCTATGGTTCCGATGATGAGATCATCTTGAAATTGCATGAACATTCAGTATATCAGTCTCGATTAAAAAAAAATTTCACTCGAATCGGATATCTTGTTATGGGAATATAAAGATTCTTCTTTTCAATATTCCAATTTTTTTATGGTTCTGTTCACCCTATGATCACACAATTTTCCATAAGGCTTATTATGACCATCTTGCATTTGGCCGCAACTTTTCATTTCGATTGGTTTAGTTTTGTCTGAGATATTGAGGAACAAGAATTTTGATTAATACAATAAAATATGGCCGTTAAAAAATTTTGTTTTTCACGAAAAGTTGATAGTTTAGGAGTAATAAGCAAAAAACTGACCAAGAAAAATATTTTTATTCTTTTTTTCTATGTTTCTTCACGAAATTTTGTTAGCAAACCTCAGATTTGGATTCAGCACCCCAAAAAACATAAAAATGGAACATATCAAAACTACCAAAAAACTTTCCCGCTAGGGGTTCTTTTTCTTTTTTTCCACTTTCGCGAAGGCTATTTGGTTAAAACAGATTGGGTTAGAAACGAGAGTTCGAATTTTTCCACAGAAAAAATTATATGAATGAGAGATATTTTTATTTTAATACAACATTTTTTCATTAAAATAATAAGAACAATAATTAACAAAGTATAGAAACCATTAACTTGTCAAACTTGCATGAAATTTTTTCGATTTTTTTCCGGAAAACTGCTAAAAGCTTATTAGACAGTTAAGTAATTTCCAGTTAAAATCTATATTTGACATATCAATTCTTGATACCCATTGGTTGAAATTAATAGGAAGGAAATAATCGATGAAATTTATAAAAATTCCGTTCAAGTCAACACAATTAAATTCAATTAATCGTGAATCATATCGAATCTCAACTCGATTGTCTCGATTCCCTTCAATTCGATATGATGAATGAGAAATTTTCCTCAATAAAAGTAAAGAAGACTGTGCAGAGGTTATAACAGGAAATTTGGAAAGATACCATGAAAATGTTTTCCTGAAATTAGTATTGGATCTGAGGATATTCGAGAAAATTTCAAATCTGTTCAACTCGAAAACCAACCAGTTGATCGATTTGATCCATTAACGAACTTGTATGAGTAGTTTTTAGATTTTTGTAGCTTGCTCGAATAAGAAAGTTTAGGAAAAGCCCTGAGCAGGAGCTTTCGAGCGCTCGTTCATTGGTGGAACAATAATTATTACCTCAAAATTTTATGTGGGACTCGAGATTAGCCAAATATGTAAATGCAGAATCTCAGCACAATCGGAATTATATTCTGGAAATTATTCAAAAAATTAAATTCGTAAAAAATATATAAATAAAAAAAATAATTATATGGTTCTGATGATGCGATCGTCTTGAAATCTTGCATGAACATTCAGTATATCAGCCTTGATTCACAAAATAAATTTCACTGAAATCGGATATCCTGTTATGAAAATATAGATATGCTTCTTTTCAATATTCCAATTTAATTTTCTATGATTCTGTTAACACTACGGCCACAATATTTTGCATGATAATTCAGTATATCAGTCTTTATTCACAAAAGAAATTTCACTCGAAACGGATATCCTGTTGGAAATATAAAGATTCTTTCTTTTCAATATTCCAATTTAATTTTCTATGGTTGTGTGTACACTATTATGGTATTCGTTTTGAAGAGTTTCGAGCTCCTGAGCTGTTCCAGTGCTGGTGCGCAACCAATGGCAAGCCGTATTTCGAGATTTTGAGTTACTCAGGAGCACGAAACTCTTCAAAACGAATAGGCTATCTGACCACAAAGTTTTGCATGATACTTATTATGCGCATCTTGCCTGTGGCCGCAACATTTCATTTCGATTGGTTTCGTTTTGTCTGAGATATGAAGGAACAAAAATTTTGAATGGCCATATTTTACAGAATACCCTGAAAGATTTGGCTGGTTAACGAATTAAACCGAGGCATTTGAGAACCGAACTCACCCAGAAAATTTCAAGTCTCTTGGACAATCCCTTCAAAAGTTATCGTACTAACAGACGGCCGGTCCCACGGACAGAATTGAATTTGACCACGGATTCGTCATCAGGGAGTCGAAATCTATCGTTTGATTTTAAGATAAAGAAAATGACAAACAAAAAATTCTTTGCCTTTAAGGAGGCTAACCTAACAAATTTTGAAACATAGATAAATTGAAAATAGTAATCATCGAAATGAATACAATCCTCAATTTATAGGCTCACAGAAACTTCTTCATGCGGACTGGGATGATTATTCAAGATGTTATCAATGAGGGAAGAGACAGACCGGTTTCGACCTCATTAGGCCTCATCAGTGTCCCATATCCCTCAGAGACAACATCCTATTGAAAAACTTCTACATTTAAGACTACTTGTAAGAAGCTATCGAGTAGCAACTAACAGATGGTGACATCTAGTAGTGTCAAATGAGAAGTTCAATCATCACAGATCGCATGCTGAAAGCACTGATTACTTCCTCTTCACTCTTTGAGATGTTAGCAATGCAAGTTTCTCCGAGTGATGGAAACACCCAATATTTTTGGCGAAAAAATGACAAACAAAAAATTCTTTGCCTTTAAGGAGGCTAACCTAACAAATTTTTGGAACATAGATAAATTGAAAATAGTAATCATCGAAATGAATACAATCCTCAATTTATAGGCTCACAGAAACCTTCTTCATGCGGACTGGGATGATTATTCAAGATGTTAGGGAAGAGACAGACCGGTTTCGGCCTCATTAGGCCTCATCAGTGTCCCTATAAATTGAGGGTTGTATTCATTTCGATGATTACTATTTTCAATTTATCTATGTTTCAAAAATTCTATCGTTTGAGACCATTTTCGGCTCAAAATCGAAAATTACAGACATTTGGGCAAAACAATATAGCACTCGTTAAATTAGAAAAAAATAATTCCTCTCGTGGACCACCTGAAAAAATGAATTTTTGTACTTCCATTTTCTCGGCTCTTTTCTGTGTCGTAAAAATGTTGAGTTTCTTTTGAACTCCTTCAATTCACAAAAGAAAAGTTGCGAAAATTATGCGTTTAAATCGTTTCCTTATTCCCAGCTCTTTACCTGCAAACAAAAAAACTATTATTGCAACCTGATTTAATAGTGGCTATATACTTTTCTGATCATTTTCAAGGTGCTGCTCGCTACAAACTTGCACAAATATGTCTATCATTTTATTCAGACTTGCGAAACAAATACTCATAAAAGTTAACGATGTAAAGTTTTGTATTCGCCTTTGCAGGATAAAAAAATTAAGAAAGCATGAGTAGGTGCTTTTGAGCGTTCGTTCATTGGTGGAGCAATAAGGCTGTTACCTCAAAATTCTGTATAGAACTTGAGATTTATACAAAATATATAAATACAAAATCGTAGCCCGATCGAAATAATTTTCTGGAAATTATTCGAAAACTAAAATATGTAAAAACTTGACAAATGAAAAAAATTTTATTCTATGGTACTATATCTTCAATCTGATAATTTTGAGCTGGTAATAGTCTCGAAGAACTTGGTGGACAAAGAAGTTGGCAAATACACTCGAACTTCGATAAATCGAATTTTTGATAACTCTAATCAAATTGCTTCGCAATAGTGCCAAGCTTTTTAATAAGTCTTTTTTCATTAACTCGAAATCTTGGTAACTCGATTTTTTTTTTGGTAGATCATGGAATTATCTAAGTTCGACTGTATCTAGTTTACCGTCAGTTACCAATTTTCAAAATAATTAGCATATTGTTTCATTTTGAGCACCGGCAAATAAATATTTCCCGAGAAAATCGAAAAAGACTATCTATAAATCGTTCATTATTTAACTGCAACTTCTCTTAATTAGAGCCAGATGTTTTTTTAGTGAAAAATAAGTGTTTTTGGGTGATTCCCACTCTTATAAATACTTGGCACTTCTCCTATCTTAGCTAACCTAACCTAACTCAAGCTAACCTATAATCTTAGGTTAGGTTAGCTCAACAATTTTATAAATACTTGGAACCGTTATCTTAGCTAACCTAACCTAATCCAAGCTAATAGGTTTGCTTGAGTTAGGTTAGGTTAGCTAAGATAGGAACAGCAACAACTCTTATAAATGCTTGGCACTGTTCCCATTTTAGCTAACCTTACCTAACTCAAACCTATCAACTTAGGTTAGGTTAATTAAGATAGGAACAGTGCCAAGCATTTATAAGAGTGGGAATCACCCAAAAACACTTTTTTCTACAAACGTCAAAAAATGACAGGTTCGCGCATTGGCAAGAATATGCGAAGTGACCCTTTTTTTCATTTTCCTTTGTTACTATGACACCGTGCGCGAAGTAGTGTGCGAAATACTTTCTATAGTCCGTTCACGAAAGGTTGAGCACATAGTAGGCGTTTTTTTATTTATCTGAAGTTGGCAGTTTTTGCTGTCATAACGTAAAATAAAGTCAACGTTGCCGAATGTAACCGCCACGTTCGACGAGATTGCGAGTTATCAGACAACTCTATGCAATATTGACAACATTGCGTATCAATCTGTCAAGAACATAACCTAAATTTCAATATACACAGTGGAATATGCCAAATTTCCATGGCCAACCGACGGCTCAACCTTTCGTGAACGGACTATAACTTACTTCGCACACTGCATGTAAACTATATGAGATTTTTATATGTTAACTAACAAATTTGACAATCGAGGGCAAAATCTACTTTCATTACGTCAATTGAAGCAATGTTCATCATTAAATATACAATGACAATTTTTCCAAAAACTTTCCATATGTCAACTTGAGTTTTGTCACAGTTGTAATAGAAGGCATAGATTAACTAAGAGTTAATCTATGATAGAAGGGTCTTGTCACGATTAAAATCCCCATAATAGTTATTTTTTCATATTGAGCTAAGCGTTTGTAAAAAAATTTTGTTTGCATCTCATGCGCGAAATACTTTGGTGATCTCGACTATTTTTTTTAACTCGGCTGCGCCTCGTAAAAAAAATCAGTTCTCGATCACCAAAGTAGCATTTCGCGCACTAGATACAAAAATAACTAATTTTTCACTAAAAAAACTAAGGTCTGACACGTATAAGACAAATGGCATCTGAATTATGAACGGTTTATAGAATTTCTTTTTCGATTTTCTCGGGAAATATTGATTTGCCGGTGCTCAAATTGAAACTGTGGCATCACAACATCATAACGAAACAATATGGCAAATATTTTGAAAATCTGTAACTGTGAACTAGATATTTAAAGTAAAGGTCAAGTAATATTATCCAACCATGAACTCAAAAACTTATAGATGCGAGATTTGAATATCTTGCCGAGTTAGTTATGAAAAATCGGCTTATTTTCATTATGAAAATGAGTTTATTTGATTGTGCTTCACATATACCGTGTGTACGGCAAATTATAACTGAATCGCCAACAACATGAATTGACCATTTACCATAAAAATGAACCAAAACTTCAAATTAAACCCAATTTTTTTCTCTTTCAGACTGAAAGTGAAGTAGCATGCGAAGAAGCTGCACGACTTACGGCCGAAGAAGAAGTCGACTACGATGGAATATCCTACTGCGACTACCATGACCTACCACAGCCTCCTGATGGAGGCTACGGTTGGGTCATCGTATTTGCATCATTCATGTGTAACATGATCGTAGACGGCATAGCATACACTTTTGGTATATTTCTGTCCGACATGGTGGATTATTATGGCGAAACTAAGGGAAAAACAGCTTGGGTCGGCTCTCTTCTATCTGGAATGTATCTAGCATGTGGTCCTCTAGTCAGTGCCCTAACGAACAAGTTCGGTTGTCGAGCAGTGTGCATTGCGGGCAGTTTAATATCTACAGCTTCTTTCGCTCTCTGCATATTCAGTCCAACTGTCAACTGGTTGATGTTAACCTACGGGTTTTTCGGTGGAATAGGATTTGGATTGATATACTTACCAGCTGTAGTATGTGTCGGCTACTATTTCGAAACTAAACGATCTCTGGCTACAGGTATAGCTGTATGTGGCTCAGGCGTTGGAACCTTCGCTTTCGCCCCATTGGCAACCATGTTGTTAGAGTCATATGGCTGGAAAGGTGCTAATCTTATTCTGGCAGGTCTCATTCTCAATTGTGTCATCTTCGGTGCTCTAATGAGACCTCTGGAATACCCCAAAGAAACTTACGACAAACCACTTCTTCAACGAATGGCAGAAGAAAGACGGATTCAAATGGAACGGGGAAGTATAGGAGGATCGTATTTTATGGTACAGTTACCTGATGGTACCATGGAGAAAAGACTGAAACAACCAATTAATATCGATCCTGGTGTACACTCAAGCTTGAATCTCGATCAATTGGCTCCAGGCACTCCCATCACACCGATACCAACAGTTCCAACTTTACCCACGATAGCTGAAGTCAAGGTAGCTGATCACAGTGAGAGTTCCAATAGTCCCAGTCCGAAGGAGAGCTCAAACGAAATAAGGGTGAAGAAAAACTCGAGGGTTGAGGAGATAAGGAATCAAGACAAGAGAAGGGATTCTAGTGATAATACCGAAATCAATTCGTCTAAATTGCCTAGGAACGCTAGTCAACCGGCTTTTACAACACACGTGTCTTTGCCCAAAAATGGATCAGTCCCAACTTTCGACAGAATGAGGAAAACGTCAGTTGGGGAGAGATTCAAACCGAACCTTGCTCCTATAAAATCGAATTCTAGAAGTAGCATGACGTCCAACGGAGACATGAGAAGACTCAGGAATGCTTCGGCGGCTTCTTTTCTCAGCAGAAACAACAACAGTGAAGTAAGTCCATGTCTAAAGACTTCCTTTTTTGTAGTATATTTTTCAATTGAAACAAACAACAAAAGAATTGAAAGTTGGTGTTCATTATGTATGATGAGGACAAAAACGAAGTTTTTTAGCATAGGTAAAATAATTAGTTTGTTGAGGTTAGTTTAGTTTAAAGAGGGGTTACAGTTCACTGCGACCTTAAGGTCTATTGTGCCAGTTCTGGCCAAACTTTCATATCTCGCCTTCCAGAGGTCTAATGAAATCTGATAACTGTGAAGGCTGCAACGAGGCTAGTTCCTCACTCTTACAAGTTTCTCGTCCAAGGCATTCCTTCCTCAGGCTCGCAATGCCAAGGCATTCCGTGACTAGGTGAATGGGGGCTTCTTCCTCCTCCCCACAAAACCTACACTCGTCAGTGTCCGATAATCCCATCCTCAACAGGTGTAATTGCTTCTTACCAAGATCCAGATATCTTTTGGATCGCGCTGTCTCGAAGTTCCGAAGGAACTCAGTGGAATGATCCATCCCTGGGAGATTCCGCCAGAGTTTTTTCCTCTCGGCATTCTCCTTCTCCAGAAATTCCTTCTTGTAGGTACATTTACATACAGATGTGGCAGAAACGGATGGAACCACTGGGACTCCTGTGTTAAATTCAAGCAGGCTCAGAGTCCAGTGGAACAGTGGAAGAATCGAAACCTCAGAGCGATGCGATATTGAATAAGCGGCTGGTCTGTTGGAATGGCATTCCGAAAGCTCTGTTAAGGGTAAGATCGGAGCATTGGTTACAGCAAACGCTGGTATTTCGGTGGTAGTCGCAAGACGCGACGTTGCCTGTGTCGTTGCCGACCGTAGCGTTTGCTGTAACCAATGCTCCGATCTTACCCTCAGAGTTTTCAGAATGCCATTCCAACAGACCAGCCGCTTATTCAATTTCGCATCGCTCTGAGGTTTAGATTCTTCCACTGTTCCACTGGACTCCGAGCCTGCTAGAATTTAACACAGGAGTTCCAGTGTTTCCATCCGTTTCTTCCACATCTGTATACCACAGAAGGGTTCTGGGCCAATGAGTGACATTTGTGTGCCCTCTTTGGCAAGTGTATTGGCCTCTTCGTTTTCTTTGATTCCCGAGTGGCCGGGAACCCAGATTAAAAAAGACCTTATTTTCCTTGCCTACCTCGTCGAGTTTGTTCCGGCACTCCCAGATCATTTTAGAGTCGATGACGTAGGAGCTCAGTGCTTTAATAGCAGCTTGACTATCTGAGTGTATGGCTATATCACACTTCTGATAGTTTCTTTCTAGATTTATATCTAGACATCTTTCAATAACTAAGATTTCCGCTTGAAAGAGCTCATACAGGAGCCTAGCGAAAGTGCACACTTGGTGCTTGGCCCGTATATACCAGCGCCTGTTCCTGTAGAGGTTTTGGAACCATCTGTATACCATTTTATGTTATTTTGTTTGAGATTATAGTCGGTGTATTCCCGTTTCCAATCATCTCTTTTATTTAGCAATGTCATAAAGTTTTTCTCAGTGATTACTTTCTTGATCATTACATCAGTAGGAAGGTTCGCAGATGAGATGTAGTTATTCAGAGAGGACCAGACTCTCTGATTCTTTATTCTCTTATTATCTGTACCTTCCTTAGATATTCTGAGAATAGCCTCATGGGCTACCCTATCAACCACTAGATGTAGAGGTGTAAGATCAGTAATGACCTCAAGTGCCCTAGTTGGGCACGTTCTCCTAGCTCCAGTGTTGAGGTTAGGTTTCATTTTTCAGTTTTATTATAATCAATTTCAAGCGGATAACCAATAATAACTGCGGTTATCATTGGTTCAGCCCTTGGTTATTCCTTTTTTTCCAAGAACTAATAACCGGCCCTCGGCTGTTGTCGCTGGAATGCGGTTTCTGGTTATTTGTCAATTGTCGATATAGATTATATTATATTATTTCATGTTTTATACATAAAAAATTCGATTTGCAAATGTAAATTATTATGCTTCAAGTTCAACTCCATGCATCCCAAAATATTAATGTTTGAAACAATATCTAAGAACTTCGGACAATTCTATTTTAAATAATTTAATGCTTTGCCAGTCAACAACTTTTGGAATTTGCCGCTTACAACTCTACTTTTCTAATAACCAGAAGCTAGCTCTTAAGTTTGGCCATTTGCGGTTCAAATCAATGACGTCGAAGGGCTGATTTATGACGTCATTACTTTGAACCAAAAATAACCAAAAACCGCTTGAATGCAATTGGTTTATTAAAATGATAACCGGTTATCCACATGAAATTGATTTAAATTCATATTAAACTTATTTGTGAAAAAAACCCACCACTGGAACAGATAAACTAAATATATTTAAAAAATTCTGCAAGTGCACAGCCCTGTTTAAATCCAATCAACTGGAATAAGATCAGATTTAATGAATAATTTCTTTCAGGTTGATGTCGAAAGTTTGATGCATAACTCAAGATTATCTTTGTCTAGAGAAAAGAGCAATATGGTCCGACCTCTATCCAGAAAAGACATCTTTTATTCTAGATCAGTAGTTAACCTACCTGAGTTCCAAAGTCAAAAAACTCTAACAAACTACAGGCAGAGCATATTGAGCATTCCAAGAGCCAGAACTGAAATGTCAGAAGGGGATCGTAAGTATAAAATTTATACGCGATTCAAGGGTAGGCTGCGCCCTCTATATCAAGTGCTACTCTGATATGGTATTCGTTTTGGAGAGTTTCGTACTCCTGAGCTGTTTCAGTGCTTGTGCGCAACAAATGGCAACGCGTATTTCGAGCTTTTGAGTTACTCAGGAGCACGAAACTCTTCAAACGAATAGGCTATATGAAGGTAAGATTGTAAACAAACATTTCTTCTTTTTAGCTGCTGATCTATGTCCATGCTTAGCATTGCCGGAAAGTTTCAAGTCTGCCCTGTCTCAAATGATGGACGTCAGTTTGCTCAAAGATCCAGTGTTCACTTTTATAGGAATATCAAACTTTTTCGGTATGGCAGGATTGTATGTTCCATTTGTTTATCTGGTTGACTGCGCGAAAGAAAAGGTAAATATGTAAATATGATTAGTGCTGATAGGTCAGTGAATAGAGCATTGAAATATTATTAATACCTTACACACATATTCTTTTACCCCTCTTTTATTGAAAAACGCTTTACTATAAAATAATTTTTTTATGTTTATTATTCTCCATTCTGTGAATTCAAAAATTTGAGAAAAGCCCTGAGCAGGAGCTTTTGAGCGCTCGTTCTTTGGTGGAGCAGAAGGACTATTACCTGAAAATCTTATATGGGTCTTGAGATTGATACTAAATATATAAATGCAGAATCTCAGCACAGTCGGAATAATATTCTGAAAATTATTCAAAATATTCAAGAAAAGCCCTGAGCAGGAGCTTTTGATAGGGCTTGTTCTTCGGGATAAGCAATAAGACTACTTCTTTAAAATTTAATATGGGATTTGAGATTGATACCAAATATATAAATACAGTATCTAAGCATAATCGGAATTATATTCTGGAAACTATTGGAAAATTAAATATGTAAACAATAAATAATTACAAAAATTAAATTTTATGGTTCTGATGATGCGATTCTCTTGAAATTTTGCATGAACATTCAGTTATATCAGTCTGGATTTACAAAAAAATGTCACCTGAATCGGTTATCCTGTTATGGAAATATAGAAATTCTTCGTTTCAATAATCCAATTGAATAAGGTAGTATAACAGTCTTCATCCACAAACAAGAATTCACTTGAATCGGATATCGTATTATAGACTACAGGCCCGTGTTGAAAAAATTATGGGTCATTTGAACCACCAGGTGACCTATCTAGAACGATATAAGAGCATAAAATAATAAAATTCAGCACTATGCCGTCACTTTTAAGCTGTCCAACTGAGTGCAGGTGAGAATTCGAAAGTACAGGTAGATTGGGTACAATTTGGTCACATATTTTTGTACGGCATTCTTACCATCGATAGATCCGTGAAAAATAATAAGAAAACGCGTGGCGCCGTGAAAAATGGGGATCCACAAGGTCGAATTTTTTTTTAATTTTCCGACAATTACCAGGAAAAATTTGGTCATTTGATTTTGTACGGCATCTGTGTCATACTATTTCAATACTGCTCCTTATCCATTATTCCGCAACGCCGTACAAAAATTATGCAACAAGGGGAAAAATCTAGGGTTGCAATCCCCTCTCTTTCCGTAGTCAGGGGGTGATTTGACACAACATGAAATAAATTTATTTTGAGAGTATTTTATGCAAAGATAACATTTTTTCATATGCCGTACATTTCCCGTACATTTTCGTTGGTCCAAAGGGGAAAGAAAGCAAAAATCCATTTATTTGTACTAATTTTCATAGTCTTTTCGTGATTCTAGGTTCATAGTTAGAAACTATGTTGAATATGGGTTTGTATACTATCCATTTATACCAAAATATAGACATATTGTCACTGATAATTCCAAAATACAACATATTTTTGAGAAGTACTCATGACACTGAAGTTAGCAGACCCCCTTGTCACATGATTTTGTACTGCAAACTTCAGTGTCATGAGTACTTTGTATACTATCCATTCATACCAAAATATAGACATATTGTCACTGATAATTCCAAAATACAACATATTTTTGAGAAGTACTCATGACACTGAAGTTTGCAGTACAAAATCATGTGACAAGGGGGTCTGCTAACTTCAGTGTCATGACTACTTCTCAAAATGTTGTATTTTGGAATTATCAGTGACAATATGTCTATATTTTGGTATAAATGGATAGTATACAAACCCATATTCAACATAGTTTCTAACTATGAACCTAGAATCACGAAAAGACTATGAAAATTAGTACAAATAAATGGATTTTTGCTTTCTTTCCCCTTTGGACCAACGAAAATGTACGGGAAATGTACGGCAATGAAGCTAGCAATAAATATAGTATTCATTTGGATTTGAGCTCCTGAGCTTTTGAGTAACTCAGGAGCACGAAACACTTCAAACGAAATGGCTAAAATTCAATAATTGTTCTACATGGCTCTACCGTTTCAATTTGTAAGAACATGAATTTTATTTTCAGGGTATTGATCCGAGCCAAGCTTCTTTTTTGATATCGATTATTGGTATAACCAACACCATTGGTCGTGTCGCATGTGGATTTTGCCGATTTTCCTCAAGTAGATGCTCTTTTTGTAAATAATGTATGCCTGATAATATCCACAATTTCCGTTGCAATGGTTCCTCTTTGTACAACATACTATGCTTATGTGGCCGTCTCGATTTTCTTTGGGATAGCAGTTTGTAAGTATTGATTTCTTCTTTAATTAGGTTAGTTTATTTCTTCAAATGACCCAAATGGAATTTTTTTTTGTTAATACCATATGGGAATACAACATTTTTTGATAAAACGTTATTGTTGAAATTTTTAACCCGATGAATAGTACAGGGTGATTCACTTATATGGTAGCTAAATTTTTGTTGAAAAGGGATGAATTTTTTTATTCTATTGACGTTATTTGTCGGAGAAAGGAATTAAGATGTCAGGTTTCGCGGCGCTATCAAAAATTTCTTCTCCAGCAACATCCTTTTTTTATTGTATCATTCGAAAGATATATAATTCTGATTGTTTCTTCTGAATACCATTTTTTCTATTTCTTACCGTCAGTGACCTAAGGCGTGTTTTATGTTAATTCTATTCCATTTATTTTTTTCTGTATTGTGACAGTATGCCTTGATTTAGAGACATAAATATGACTGTGTTCCTCAAAGTCAAAAAGACGGTAGCAAACTATTTCTCAATTATTATATTCATCAAATATTAAATTTTACAACTATAGTTATTTATCAACTAGGTTATTAAGACAGGGATAATGGTTAAGATATTTTAAAGCGTTCGCTCCGCTCACGCTTTAATAGTTCGAGACCATTAGTCGCTCGATTAATAACCGAGTTGATTACAAGTTTTTTCCGACGATCTCAATATGAATTGTGTATGAATTCCTGATTGAAAAAACATTTTCATTCTGTACAAGACATACATTTGTCATAATGAAATTTCTATGTATCTATGTTCCAGTAGAGGTTTGACATTTCTCGTAGTGCTTCTAAATAATTTGTGAACGGTTGTCATGAGGATTGCACATTAAAATAGCCAAAAAAATTGAACATTAAATGGATCATTAATGATCAATTTCGTACACATTAAAATCACTTTTATTTCGAGGTCGGCGGAAAACATTTTTTAATAATAAAGATTTAATGCAACATGTCATATCATATGTTCTATACATATACAGGGTGAGTCTTTGACTTGTACATATATTTTAACCGTAGATTCCTGAGGTCAAAAGAAACACTTTTTTCCTCTACCATTTTTTCCGATTCGGCCTGGTTAAAAAGATACAGGCTGTTGAAAATCCATGAAAAGCATAAATTTTCAGTAATATCTCGCAAACGATTTGTTCAAATGAAATGATTTTTGGAACACAGTTTTTCCTGAATATGATTGATCTTTCCCGAATACAAAATTCCGAGTAATCCGATGTTGAAAGAAAAAAAAAACTTAAAAATCGAAAAATTGGGTACTTTGGCTGAATGCAATTCTGTCGAAAATATTCACAGAATTCAATTTTCCCTACGTTGTCACGTTGACAAATTTCAAGAATAATTCGAGAATTTGTTATCTGGAATGATAAATGGTTAAGAGAACTAGTGAATGTTATGGACTTAATATATCGTTAGAATCGAAATGTTTTTCACAATCAAAACTTTTGTTGGAATGAAATTCGCAGTATGGCCCCCATTATAAAAGCTTACGCTGTTCATGTTTCGGCAAACTGAAACAATTGAATATCCTTAAGTTTTTTAGACGGATATTACTTCTACACGATAAAAAAACTATTAAAACATCCTACCGCAACGCACCTACAAAAAGACGAAAGTAGTTATCCCAGGAAAATTCACTAACACCAATATCACAAACACTTTCACTGTTCACAGCACTCAAACAATCACAACAGTTAATTATAATTCACTTATTTTTCACATTTTACGACCACAATCGACACCAAAAACATTAATTTACCACTAGATGTTACTAGCGCTACTCACGCCTTGCGCCTGTAACACAACTGTACATAGGGACTACTTTAGAAGGCTGTGTGCTTGTAATATGTCGGGACTCTACAGCGTTGCCGCTCTTGGCTATGACCGTGCCCGTAGGTTTAGAAGGCCGTGTTAGTAGGCAGCTCGCACTTCTTATATTATGTTCTGTGGTTTTAGACTGTTCAAGGAATTATGTCATTTATTCAAATTTTATGGTGAGTGAGTTGTTGTTTTGATTCGGAAAAACCGCCTCGGTGGCTGCAAGGACATGGTGCTTGCCTACAAGTACTTGCGAAGCCGTAGGTCTGGGTTCGAATCCCGGCGTGGGTATGGATGTTTGTGTATGTCCTAGTATGTCTAAGAACAAAAATTGTTAGAGTGGAATGTAAGATGTGAATGAGAGTCTCAGTTAATGATATGTTCGCTGCCTCGATGGTCTGAGATACCAAGGGCATTGTGAAAGGATGTTGAATGAATGAATGAATGAATGATTTCGGAAAATCTTGCACGGAAGATTTCAAGAGATATTGGAAATGCATGCTATATGGTTTTAAAGTTAATCCGATATAATCAAAATGAAGTATACATCAAGAAGAGATTATTCTGTTTCATTTTATCACCAGCAAAATTTTGGATGAATCAATAATTGCATTAGAAATACAAACTGGTATTGAAAAAGTGAGTGTTATATTTCTCCATTTAATACAGCAGCTTATTTAAAATTTCGAATGGTATATCTACTCGTTTCTTTGAAACA